>VXBL01000373.1:2344520-2383975 GCA_013400195.1 Aramus guarauna | reverse complement strand
TGCTCCCCCACCGCCGCCTCAGCAGCCCCGACGCTGCCGCCCCATGGCGGGTTCCCGACAGCCGCCAACTCTCCCACAAAGACGACAAACGCGGCGGAGAGCGGAGAGACCGCTGCCTGCACCGCATGGAGAGCGGGGCGGGCGGGAGCTCCCTCAGCTCCGGTGGGCGCCCCCGGCAACTGCCGCCCACCGCCGCCGGGGCTGCCGAGCGAGCAGCGCCGCCGGGGCTTCGCCTCTCCCGGCGCGGAGCGGGGCAACCACCACCCCGCGGCGCCGGCGGCTCCTCCTCCCTGCCCCAGGCATGGAGGGAAGGGGACGGCCCCGGCCCTGCCCCTCTGCCGCGGGGCGGCCCCCTCAGCCCTCCCCGCCGGGGCCGGGCCGCTACGGACCCCCGGGGAACCCCTCACCCTCGGGCGGGGAGCAGGGAAGGGCAGGAGCTAGCCCCGCCCAACCCGTCGAGCCCACATGACGGACGCGTCTCCCAGCCAATCATCTTTCAGCACTCGCTGCCGCCGGCCCAATCGAGGCAGGGAGCGGCAGTCCCGGGAGCGGGGTGTTGGGATGTGTAGTGCGGCCGAAGGGCGGCCCTGCGTCCGCGGAGGAGAACTACGCGTCCCGGCAGGCAGCGCGCGGCACGGCGCCATGCGCTCGCGCGTAGCTGCCGCCTCCCGGAGTCTCAGGGGGCGCTGCCGAGAGTGGCTGCGCCTGAAGCCCCGCCCGCCGCCGGCAGCGCGAGCGGCTTCCCGCGCCCCGCCGCGGGACGCTGCCGAGGAAGGGTAAGAGAGAGCGTTCGCTGTCGTTCGAGACAAGTTTTTCTCTTCGTGTTGGGTTGGGTTTTTTTTGGTTTTGGTTGGTTGTTTTTTTTTTTTTCGTTCTGTCGCAACAGGTTTCTGAAAAGCAGGTGGCTGGCACCGGCCACGAATAAAGCAATTCCGGTAGTGGGTTTGCTTCAGAAATTTGCATTGGCAAAAAAATTAAACACACGCGTGTTTTAAGCAACTGCGGTGGCTTGTCGGATACACGCTTCAGCATGACGTAGCCTAAGTAAGCACATCAGCAGAAAGGGAAAAAAAAAACCCAACAAACAAATAACAACCTTAAAAAACAGTCCGTGCAAGCAAAATTACAGCGCCTTCAACACTTGAAAAAGAAACGGGAAAAAACCCCCAAACCCTGGAATATTCAAATTGGGCAATTGTTCTGCGGTCTTTTAATCCAAATTAATCCAAGGGAGTTTTAATCCAAATTATACTGGGGCTGAGGAGCCCGGAGAAGAGCAGGCTCGTGGGGATCTTATCCATGTATACCAACACCTGAAGGGAGGGTGCAAAGAGGACAGAACTCTTCTCGGAGGTGTTCAGTGGCAGGGCCCGAGGTGATGGGCACAAACAAACACAAGAGGTTCCCTCTGAACGTAAGGAGACACTTTTTCATGTGAGGGTCACTAAGCACTACGCCCAGAGAGGTCGTGGAGTCTCCATCCTCGGAGATCTTCAAAAGCAGCCTGGACACGGACCTGGGCAACTGGGTCTAGGTGGCCCTGCTTAAGCAGGGGGTTTGGACCAGATGGTCTCCAGAGGTCCCTGCCAACCTCAACCAGTCTGTGATTAAGTGCAGACTGCCACCGAATGGGCTGTATTGCTGTTTCCCTGGCCTTATAGTCTCCTTCCTTCCTTTTTGCAGGGAGAAAAAGGCATTTTTTTAATAAAGTTAATTTCAGACAAGTCACTTCCTTGATCCAATTCATCTCTTGGCAGAGAAGAGGAGAGGGAAACATATAGACAAAGGCAGAATCACCCATTTGCAGCTGTCACATTAAAGCAATCATTAAACTACCATTTTTAGTATACGGAAAGGCAAAAGAACACTTGCAAATAAATGAGAAACAGGACATTGGGCCTATAGGGTCTTGCATAACTATTTTATGTGTCTGATGTACGCATTTCCCACTCTAAAATTCAGACCTCAAAACTGAAGTTAAATGCAGAACAAGCTACTCGCACACCACAGGAAGACGGAGAAACCGCCTCTGAGTGCAGGAGCGCAGCTTGGGCTGGCTCACCAACACCAGCCATCAACAGCTCTTTTATTGTCAAGAACCTGATTTCTTCAACTGGCATTCCTTTTGTTTTCTGGCAGGGTTTCTCTAAAGCTTGCAAAATAAGTGCCATTCTATCATTACCTGTACCTTTCAAGGAAGACCAATCTCTTTTTCCTATAAAATCCTTTCTACAAGGAGTCTGCGCACCGTTGTGCAGCAGCATGGACAGGCCTGGACTGCTTCGTGCAGCTGCTTCCTCTAGGCCTTTGGCACCCTTGTGAACAATATATCTACTGAAATCATCACTACCTGTAATAAATGTGAGTCTTGACTTCTCTAAGCACTCAGGCCTCCACCCATCGTAACTGATGGGTTCAAAGAAAATAATTCTGCCTGTGCCTTTTATGTTTGGTTTTTTGTTGTTTTTTTTTTACATTAGCTACCACTTCAGCTTCCCGTCCCGTTCTGTCGTCACTCGTTATGGTCTCCCAGTTTTCCGGTGAATAGGCATGTCACGTATGCTTGCTTTATTTCTATCTGATTTTTGATCTTCAGAAGTTGGCTAGGTCTCATTTTTCCCATGATAAGTTTGCAATTGCTAGGTGTCCCTGACAATGGCTACATACACCTGAGATGAATAAAGTGAACCAGAATCAGAACTAAAGCATTGGTGTTAGACTTTAGTACGGCTATATTCCCACACCGAATGCTAAGATTGATTGAAAGTCACAGCACTGCCTTTTATCTTTTAGAAGTTGTTTTTTCCACTGGCTGCAAATGAACTCTGGCTACAGGAAACAGATTGTGAAACTGGCTCCAAGGCCTAAACTTCAGCTTTTCAGCCCTTTGTTTGATAGATTTTAATGTAGCACTTTGGTAATGGAGATGAAGGTGACTCTATTTTTTCCAAACCAAATCTCTGCACTTTTCCGATACCAGGTCAAACTTCTGTATGTACTGCAAGACACTGTGGAAATCAAGGTCAAAGGCTACCGGCGGAATTAATCAGAGCCCGAAGTTCAGGGAATGCATTTGTCTGATTTGCGTATTCACTGACTAAAGTTAATATGCTTGGTTTTGATCTCCGAAGAATGGATAAGAGAAAGGCAGAATTATGAAGGAAACAATCTGGCAACTCATCCAGAATTACAGCATTTGAGTTTTTAAAGTGATAAGCTGAAGAAAAACAAATTTGTGGCTGTTTTAAACCTCAGTATTTCCTTCCTTGATGATTTATCAACTTCCCTCTTTTTTTAACTAGATAAGAACTTCTATAGCCATAAGCAAATGATATCCAAATACAGAAATATTTTTTAGAAAATACAATACAAAATAGTTGTATTCATGTCCTTTCTAAGATATAAGATCTAAATTATATTATATTTACTTTTTAAAATGTTTTTCAGTTTCTGTAAGTCACAAAAGAGCACTTTACTGCAGAGGTCACTTAGTTGATTTCTGGACAACTAGTAATAACACAGTAAAACCTGTGCAACATAGAGGGAACTGCTTTTTAAATTAGATGCCTTCAACTGCTTTGGTTTACACCTGGTTTTGTTGAGGCTTATTTCATTCCAACTAGTAAATACCTAGGATGGGATCGCTGTCTTCTAAAAGTTCACCCTCCTTTTTTAGATCTGGGGTTTGGCACGTTGCCGCAATATCTGGGCACTCCATACTATTTAATGCATTTTTCTCTACAGCAGCCCTCTGAGGAACCAAAGCTCTCTGACTCCTGTTTTGCAGAGAGGCACCAGAAAGCCAGAGGCTACTTCTCTACTGTCTTTGAACCAAGGCCCAAGCTTAGTGTCAAGCCCAGACTTATGTATCTTCCCAACTAATTGGCCTCAATGATTGAGCAAGCTACAGCATAAGATGTGGGAGACAACGTGGCCTGGTTTTACTTCTGAGCACGTGTTTTTACCTCTACTGCGTACTGTACCCTTCTGTGAGTTGCCTGTGTACATTTGCCCCAAACTCTGCCTCCCTGCCTCCTTAGAGGTCACAAATGTAGCAAGGATGGACAAGTTAGCCACCGGCTTCTTCTTACAGGACAGGCTTCTTCTTACAGGACAGACTCCTTCTGACAGAAGGACTATGGAATAGTTTTACACTGAAGCATGGGTTGTTTTGAGAAGTGCTGAGGCATGACATACCAGAACTACAGGCCACTTTAAGTCCTGCTGTACTTTGCCAACTGTCTGACTGTACTCCATTTAACTGTATAAATGTAGCCTGAAAGACTGAGGGCTAGATCCTGGAAAAAAGCATGGGTGAACTAAAAATTCAGATCAAAAGAACTCCACTGAGCAGCCACCTGAACTCTGTTAGTCTGTTTCTAGATAGAAATGTCCAGAATTGCCCCAAGCTGGGCACCTTGGCACATCACTCCCCTCTGTGCCCACTTGTGGTCTAAGAAGTAGGTAGAGCCACTCCAGGAGATGTCCAGCTGAGAAGAACCTCTCTGAGCCCAACAAGTCAGGTTCTTCTGTTAAAGCCACAACTGATTTCAGTGCCCCGCTGCCTTTGGTAGAGCACTCACCTTCAGTGCAGTAACCCAGTGATGAGAGAATCAGCTCTTAGCTCAAAGGGATTTACATCAACATCTTGTAACTCACAGGAGGGTGTCCCAGGTGCTCAGAAGGACTGCAAAATGGAAGGGAAGCATTCATCACCTCACCTGTTGAGCTTGTATCCCTATTGGAAAGGATGGCAAATGTGTAGCACTGGTTTGAACTAGAAGGAAGGAGACACAGGGAGCTGTAGGCACTTACTCCTGGTTTCTGGTAGCTGTTCCCAAGCCAGGGCTTTATTTTTATCCAGGGACTATTACCTGCAAAAATGCCTAAATAAAACCCAGGACTCTCTTCCAACAATTAAACTAGAGAGAAACACATCCTTATTTTACTCTTTTGCCTCAGCTGCCTTCTTGTTCCAGACTCTTACACGCTTGTCTGAACAGGGTCATAACTTCAAACGAAAAGGTGGTGACTCCCTGTTTCCTTCCTGCTCTTCCTCCTCCCAGTCTAGCATGGTGGTCAGGGATGCGGCATGAATGCTCCCCAGGAACTCACACTTCCTGGCCGGTGCTCTAACCACTGGGTAACAGCATAGAGAAGATGGACACTCTTTCCCCCAGCTACTCTTTAAAAGAAAATTAACACTGCTTATTGGGAATTTTTTATCTGCTGACAGCCCAATAGGCCTTTTAAACACCTTTGGCAGGCTGTTAACACAGACCTTGGTGTTTTCCAGCAATAACACAAAGAAAAATGCTGTGGCCAGCAGCCATATAAAATGAAGTCACAGACCAGAGGAGCTACAGGGACTCTTTATTCCTTGTTTTAAAGAACAGATTTTTGCACTCACCACCAGAAGAGGACTCCAGATTCTGAGTCCCAAGAGGACAAAGGTGCCACGCACCAGGGTGGGAATTCACACACATCTACGTTCATAGTTTCCCCACACACAGCTTGAGCATGCTGCTTGTTTTGAGAGTATGCCTCCACTTCTTTTACATGCAGGGAATGTAAGCCTGTCATTACCAAACTCATGATTCAGCCCTGAGGCTGGAAGGCTCATTGTATCCTGGAACATCAGTCCCTTATCAGTCCCATCCCTCTGTGATTTATTAAGGTCACACAGAATAGCAAGAATTTAAGTCAAGTCCCTAGCGATCCACTAAATTACCTTGCAGTCAGAAACTGGGCATCTAGTTAATAGGGGACAAATATCTCTTAAATAATTTATGGTCAACAACTGGAGTTAGTTTTATATATGCAACGTTGTGCAGGATTTCGTAGCATCTTACTCAGATTTTTCCCGCATCTCTGAATTCATGCAAGTTTAAATACACAGATGGTACGAAACAAGTATTCTGTTGCATGGCTTTGAATGTTTTAAGTTTTCTAGACAACTCAGGCCAGAAGTAGTGATAGACCATTTCTGCATTTTTGAGTACTCATTATACTGTATGATATACAAACTATTTGGCATCAATACTTAGGATGTTGTGCCTGTTCAGGATGCAGAGTGTGGATGTGTTGGATTTGCTATGAATATTCTGTCTCATGTAAACAGATGATATTATTTAAAATTATTCTTCAACAAAATAGGTCTTGAAAGTAAGAGTGAGGAGTTGCTCTGACTCAAATCTGCTTGCAGTTTTTCTACATCTTTAAAGACAAGTGTTGCTGACAAAAGATGACTTTGCAAATCATTTCTTGCCAGGAGTGAAACTTATCCTTGTTAGATTTTTTTTTTTCTCATTCTTTTTTTGTAGGTTGCCTGATGTACAAATGCAGAATGGAATTCTTGTTCCCTGCCAGGTGCCTAGTTATCAGCAGCACAGGAATATATGGAAAAAAAAAATGTAGGGGTGGTAGTAGGTAAAAGGAGACAAATTCTATGAACAGTTACCCTCTTTGTGTTTCTCTGCTCATCCATGTCATGATCTTCTAGTTACCTGGCTAAAAATCTACCTCCTACTCCATCTCCATGCTAGGTTAAAGGATGTTGGATGAAGAGACTGACACTTTCGCAGAGAAAGTGTTGGTAAAAACAGAAGTTTACTTTGAAAATAAATTCCAAGGCAACGGTGGGGACACAATCTCTGTGTTTCATCTGCCTAGAGGGCAAGTTGCAACGTTCAGAATCATCTTTCAATGATCCCATTAAATACTTGAGACATAAAATGTGAAAATTATCATGCAGTAAAAGTGTTTGCTGTGAATGAGTTGGTACCTGCAATAACTATCCCCTACCTCGTTATATTTCTTCACTCTGATCGTCATTTCAACTTACTCTTGTATTTGCCCCACCTTACTCTAATATGTCTTTTCCTATTTGCATTTGCCCTTCTAATCTCTTATTCTGCCTGTGCACAGATACAGTCTTCTATACTGGAGACAGCTGTCCTTGGAAACCTTCCCTTTCCACAACAGCAAAGTCTTCCTCTTTTTAATCAAGGGTCGATAACCAGAACCAGTAATTTCTTCCTGCCTTCACATCTGTTGGGACGTGTACTCTGCTTTGCTCTCTAGAAAGCTATGAGAGCTGTTTCCAATCTAACAAGCGAAAACAGGTTTTTGAGGGTGAAGAGAAGTGACCAAGCTAAGCAAACCACATATGGAGGACAGTGCAATGGCATCAGCAGTGGAAAATAACAGTGGGGAGAAAAAGTAACTTTTTGGAGAGGACTGAGGAGAGCACCTTCAATGTCCACATCAGTCAGTGTACTAAGAGCAGGCAGCATCTGTTGGAACTGGATCCTAAGTATGAAGGGAAGAAGCTTCATAGTTATTCTTGTTGGGGAAAAATGGCTCTTTTTACTTTGTAAAATCCCTAACTTTTTGTGCTAGAAGAGGGAGTGGGAGAAAAGATCGGAGGAAGAGCAAGGAACAAAGATATAGGATATGTAAATACAAGTAAGAGAGAAGAGGTGAGGAAGAAAAAGGAACTGTAATGTGGAGATGGATGAAGGGAGAGGATAAGAGAAACAGAAGTACAAGGGAAGCAAGGAAGTATAGTAGTGACCATTTATAGTATTTGGTTTTGTGTTTGATGATTATTACAAAAAAGATTATATTTAATTACTTTAGCCTGATTACAGACTTAGAAATGGAATTATTTTGATAACACTCTCTTCCAGGCCAGATGCTTTCATGCTAACATAGCACCTAGTTACTAGATAGGAATTTGCAGTCTTGCTCCTCTGAGTGCTAAGTTCAGTTATCATCTCCTCATACAGGTTAAAGCAGTTTGCACCAACTCAATTTCCCCACAAAGTATTGAATATGATTTTATCATGCACTTATGAACTAAGGCCAAATTTAATGAGGAATTTGATCTGCTATGCGCATTGAAGAAAATAGCAAAACTCTAATGACATTATGACCCAAGATTGCTTGATACTCTGCCAGGTTAGAACCCATTCCTAAAAAAAATTGTTTTTAAGAAAATCTCTGGGATTTTCCCTACCTGGTTATTTCTTTGCCTTGTTCCCAAAGAACTTGTGTAACTCATTCAATTTTCTTTCTTCCTCTTTTTTGTTCTCTGTCTTTTATCTCTAGCAAACAGGAACTAGAGAAATATCAGTATGAATGCTTAGAAGCTCTCACACAATGAAATGAAAGGCTTAGGAGTTGTTTTTGTCATTAAAATACCACGTTTTATCATATTTCACGGTATATACCATGTTATGAGAAAACACAGAATTTAGTTTCTTTTTCTTTTCTTCCAGGACTGAAAAAACCACAATTGTATGAAAGTTCTGCATGACTTGAAATTCAGGAATGAATAGATTTTGCTACAGTAGTATCAAAGAAGAATCTGGGCACTTAACCCTCATATATCCAGTTGTGAGACTGTCAGTTTGTATCTCTCGGTTTGTACAGCAAACTACCTCCCATGGATTTGCCTGTGTCAGTTTTTCAAAAAACTCCTGTGTTCCTTCATTGTTCTAGCAAATTTTAGTCATTTGTTCTAAACTCATTTAAAGTGGGCCTCAACAGAACTTCAAAACTTGTTGAAATGCCTCATTGATTCAGTGAGGTTTCACTTCCTATTACTTTTGCAGCTGTCACCGTTTCATTTCTAACCCACTTAGATTAATGAAGGCACATGAGTACCAGTTACTTAGATATATCCTGAGCAAGGTCATATGTTTCAGGCTGATTAAAGTGATTGTGTCAGGATACTAGAGACTGGATGTTCCCAAAACAACAATGCAGTTTGCCTGCAACATTATTTATTTCTTTTTGTCAGTGGAAGGTCTGTTCTTTGTCTGTTGGGAATAAGGCTGAAAGAGCGTTGCAGCATAGCTAGTACAGCTGACCAAGCTTTTCCCTGGTCCTTGAAGGAAAGTGAAAGGGGAAAAAAATAGACCAGTTTGGATTGTGTCACGAAAACAGCCTCTCACATAAGCTTTTGCCAGCAAGGCTTGGCTCAAATAGACAAGGTGGCAGCCAGCATTCTGGGAGTTTCTTGATATAGCCTGTGTTGGGGCAATTCTTTAAAATTTCTCTTATAATATGTCAGATAAACAGTGAATCATTCCTTGATTCATTTGAGACTTTGTTTTCAGTTATGAAAAACCCTACTATAAATTGTGCATGCCCAGTAGGTCAGGTGAGAAGATAGATGTCTTTACATTTCTTTCTGAAAAATGCTTTGATCTGTTTTTTCTTTTTCCTCTTTGAAGGTATTCTGATAGCACCTCTTTCTTTGGTTCTAAAAGTTGCCCTCACAGCAATTTCAATGAACCAGGATCTCTGTAAGATAACAAACATTGAAGAACTTAGTGGAAGCATCACTTAAATTATCACATTATTCTCTTAGTGTATATCTTTTGGGAAACTGTTAAGCCAGCATTATTCCCTGATTCTACTATAGTTCATATGTGAAAAAAGCTTTTCCACATGCTGCTTTACAATATGGGACATAGCTGTATATGTGGCAGAATGTTTTTTGACTTGTAACTTCAAAAGAAATTTATTTTAAACTTTTTTAATGATGTGGCTAGCAATGGAGGGGAGGAACAGGATGGAGGAGGATGAGGAAGTCATAAATGGTCTTTCTGTAACATTTAGGATTTCAGTGGTCATCAATAACTCCCTACTATTGGCATGCTTACTTGTGCTAGGCAGCAGTAGTTAAAATTTTGATTTATTTTTATGGCAGCCCAATCCAGTACTCTGGCACTCAGTGCAGGCGATATTCAGCAAAAATAAATATAAATACTGTAAAGTTAAATCACATCAGTACTTACATGACCATGATGAAATGGGAAATTCTATTTGTCTTAAGGTACCAGACTCCAGCTTGCTTGCTCTCCTCTGAGACATGAAAGTCACATATACAAGTACGGGCCTGAGGAAGGGATTGCTCCCCAACAGCCTTTGTGCCAGCTCCCTCCCAGCCCACGTGTGATGGTGAGCCAACAGGCAGAAGTGGTCCTGCCAAAGGGACCAGCTCTGCTCATCCATATGCCCAAGGCATGAGCACACAGGCTGCAGCAAGGTAGGAGGTAGTGCAGTGCTGCCACAGAGCTAATTTGCTATGCCTGGGACCACGCACCATGCATAGGCTTGCAACCGTGTGGGACTGCACCCCGGGAGCCTCCTGGCTCAGGCTTGGAGACAACATAGGTGGCTAGGCCAGGCTGACGGTTAATAGCCGGCCCATAGGCAGCAATAAATTGCCCGGTGCTTGATGCAGGATATGCATGAACCAGCTACTTTGTGTTTTTCTCTGTAAAATAACATGGCATCTGACCATCATCACTGCATCCCACCAATGCAGTTCTGGTTAAAAAAACCCAAAGGGCTGGCAGTGACTCTGGATGTGATCTGCACAACACAAGTGCTTCACCCCGCTCCCTGGGGCTGCTGGGGTGAGAGTGGGGCATTTCTTCCCTCTTCCTTCCCTCTCCTCCCCTCTCCTCCCCTCCGCCTGTAACCAGGGTATTTTGTCATCTCCGTTTAATACGCATACTTCTCCCTTGGCTGTTTCCCAAACTCCAAGGAGTGCACTAATTTCCTCAACCAAGGGCTTGTCTAAACAACGGTGTTTTGGCTGCTTTAACGAGTGTTGTTCAAGTGCTAAATCCCCCTAAGCCTGGTGGAGTCACATTAGCACAAACATTGCCATTTGGAATGCAATATCTGCTTTAAAGCACCTCTCCAGGGCTGTGTACCAGCACCCAGGGTAACGTGGAATTCAAGAGTGGTGGGTTAAGCTTGCAAGGGTTATGGGATGTCTGACCTGTTTTAAAAAGCAAACCTGTGATGATTTTATAGAATCTTAAATACTTGTGGAGGAAAAAGTTGATGGTAGGACAGCTGATGTCCAAATATACATGAAGCTGCTTAATTATTTCCTGATAGATTTCTTGTCCTCGTGGGCTGAAAGTGGTCAGGATGTTTGGTGATGCCTTGCTGGCGTGGAGTGACTTGGTCCTATTCCTGTCCCACGTCCTTGCCTGAGGCCTGCAGTGTTCTAGAGATTACTCCTGTGCAGGATGGTGATTATAAACTATATTTATCTGCTAAGATATTAAAGGGCTTGTCTACACCTGAGCACCTCTACTGGAGTAATTAGTTGGCAGAGCCTCCAAGTGCTATAGCAACTGTTCCCTCAGCCTACTTCACACAGCCTCTCTGTCTGAGGAAGCGGTGGCAAAGCAAGGCGTCCATAACTACGTCCACAGAAGGGATTCTGCAAACACAGGTGTCTTGGCCGTGCGGTGTTATACTTCCTCACACCCCTTGCCAAGCCTGTGCTCTTAGGAGTAGCTTGGGGACACAGGGTGCTTATTACCCTCTGCTGTGCTGGCAAAATTGTGAGTCCGTACAAGTTTTCTGGTGCTTTATCCCTTCCCTCTCTTATTCATTATTTGTTTCGGATCACCGCCCTCCTTACAACTGTCCACAGACCCATCTCCTTGGAAACGGCAGAACTTGTTTATGTGACAGTAATAAGGAAACTAATTGATCCGTAGCAGCTGCAGGCATGCGAGGGAGGCATGTTCCACCAGAGGACATTAGGAAAGCAAGTCTCCACTTATGCTGACTGAGAAAAGGTTAGATGGTGTGAGCAAAACCCACCTTCTTCCTCTGCAGTTTCCAGGGTTGCCTTTCCCTGTTCACAGCAGCAGTAGGAAGCTTGTTGCTTGTGCATATGTGTATTTTTATAGACTTTATTACTCTTTTTTTATCACCAACGTGTAGAGGTTGAAAAGCGATGGGAAAATTGGTAAGTCTAGCTTATTTCTTATTTTGTTGAATGCTGTGCTGGTGCACTGTGCCATGCCAGGCCCATCTCCTCTCCTGTCTGGGCCCTGACCCTGCCTATGGCCACAGGACTCTCTCATCTACGTATGGAGACTTCAGCTGCTCCCTGCTGCGTGCCCTTCGCTGCCACTGCCCCTTGCGCTGTTGGCAATGGCCGATGCGCCTGTCTGGCCTAGCTGGCTGTTAGAGTCAGTAGGGTGTCCCTGTGCGGTGTTTCTTGGTCCTCCAGGATGGAGCTGTGGAGGCCCACAAACTGCTTGTGTGGCCATAAATGTGGCAGGGTCACCAGGTGGGACCTCTCGCCAGAGATGGTGGTATGCCTGGCTGCTTGCAGCTGCCAACCCAGCGCCAAGGGCTTGTGGCCTGGACTCGGGCAGGATGGCAGTGGGGACCCCTGGGGAACTCTCCAGAAAAGGCCTGTGGTGCAAGTCTAGCCTGGGCAGCCCCCGTTTTGTGGGTCTGGGGGGAGTGCCGGTGCCAGGCGGATGCCATGCCAGTGCCAGGGGGGCCCCCTGAACTGTGGGATCTGCCCCAGGGGTGTTAGCACACAACAGCAGCGGTGTCTGGGAGGCCCCAAGTCGAGCAAGCCCTGGTGATGAGATGGTCCTGTCGACGTCTCTCTGACGTCAACTTGGAGGAGGAAGGAAATATTTCCGTGTACCTTTGGTTTAGTGTGTATCTTGAAGAGGCAGTGTGGATGGATGATGATTTTTCTATTTTATACAGCCTTTGAAACAGTGCTGGAAGAGCTGTTCCTGGAAACTTTTTCCGTTATTGAAACCTTTCTTCCCCACCCCCCTCCAATATGAATGGCTTTTCCTGCAGTGTGTTTCATCAGCAGGTTCCAGTCTGGGTTTGGGTTTCTTCCTCCTGTTACTAGATATCTCCTTTCAGTGACTTTCTTGGGAACTAGCATCTGGAAATAGCCTTGCCCAAGTGGGAAGCCTGTCCCAGTTGCATGCCCTGTATTTTAAACTCTAGCTACACCATAATTGTTATATCATTGAACCTTCAAATAAGCTGTTTTTCTATCAGCTGAAGCTGTATATACTCTTCATTTCTTACTCTGTATCAAGTGAAATGCTTGGTACTACTTTGCTAGGTAGCTGCAGTGTGATTTCAAACTTGCTTTAACTTCCTAGATGTTATAGTAGACTAAAGCACTTTCTGCAAGTTTCACGGTCCATGTCTTGAGTATCAAGGAAAATCACTATTTGACAGGGTGAAAACTCTTCAAATGTGTTTCTGATAAAATAAAGAATGTGAAAGGGTGTAGCAGAAAGGGAGTGGAGAAACAGGACTTAATGCATAAGCTTAATAGCTTAATAATGGGGAGAATGCTGGGGTATTGCATGTTAAATATTCTTCTGTTATCTCAACACTAAATGTGGAGAACTATATATTATGTCATAAAGCCATATGTAAAAAGATAGGTGTTAGAGCACTAAGGAGGCTGCAAATGAAAACAGGCTGTAAAACTTGGAATGCTTGCTCTGCAGGGAGCAGTGAGAGGCAGACACTGAAGTCTATAAAATAGATAAGAGAAAATGTTGTTAATTCTTGGCTTTTAAAAGGAAAAAAATCAGCATAAGTTACTAGAAAACACAAGAAAAATCTTAGAAAATTTTGGGTCGTCAAGGAAAGCTATGTTTGGTGTTATGAAAAGCATTGTTTTGGATTTGTATTAAAATACAGGATTCATCTGGGGGGTGTTTTGGTTTTTTTAATTATTATTTTGGTGCACATGTTCTGATTTGATATAAACAGAGCTTGGACAGTCCAGTGACATACTTTGAGAAGTTACAAGGTTTGTTAAAGAGCTAATGGCATTAAATAGCTCTCTGTTTACAGGCTATGGATTCTGCATCAAAGAACAGTTTCATAGGAAGCTTTCTTCAGCCACCAGATAAGATGCTTCCTGCAGCCTTTGCTTATATAGAATCAAAGAAGCTGGCAGCTGTTGGTGGCGACGGGCCTTCTATCCCCAATGACCAAGGTAAAGCCAAAATATGTCCTTAAAATGGTCTTTTTAATTATTCTATGTGAAATCTCTTGAGCAAACTCCCCGTTCTGTTTTACTCAGTTCAATGACTTGCTGCGATTGTCAGACTGACATTAAGACAGGATGTATATGTGTCCTGAGGGAGTAGTCTCCCTGAAGTCATACGTCGGGAATGGAAACTGCTGCAAGTCTTCTAACATCCTTATAAACTTTGGCTTTGAAAATTGTTTAAATTAAAATCATCAGGCTTCCTCTAAATGCAAAGGAAAATGTTTCAAACTCAGCAGAAGCAGTTCATGACTTTAAATAAAAAAAAAATAATAAAAAAAAATCATTAGTATAGTACACCGACTTGAAATTGTTTTTGTGCAGTACTATTCGACTCCCTCTAGCTTAAAATCACTTCTAAGGCTTTTTGTGTGGTATGACTCCTTGGGGGAACTTTTGAATAACGGAGACTCTCAGGAAAGTTATCGGCATGAAAATTAGTCTGGATGAAATATGGGTCCCTTATGATTATCCTGTGTCTTAACTGATGATTACTCCCTGGAGCTCACAGGACAAATGCTCGGTGGCTTAGCATATCTGGAGAGCTCAGTGAATCACAAGGTTACCATACTTGGATTTACTAACGTGGACAACTTTGCAATATTGCACAGACATAGCCTATGTGTGTGTGTGATCACCATTCTTTCATTTGAAGAATCTGTGACTTCTTGTTCTGGTTTAACCCCAGCAGGTAACCAAGCACCACGCAGCCACTTGCTCACACCCCCCTGCCAAGGGGACAGGGAGGAGAATGGAAAAAAACTTGTGAGTTGAGATACAGATGGTTTAATAGGATAACAAAGGAAGAGAATAATAATAACTATAACAACAATAACAAATATTATTTTATATATATATATATCTCAAACAAGTGATGCACAAATGCAATTGCTCACCACATGTAGAAGGGGAAAAAAACCCAACAGTGCCCAGTCTGTTTCTGAGCAGCAATCCCACCTCCCAGCTAGCTTCCCCAGTTATATCCAGAGCATGATGTTCTATGGTATGGAATATCCCTTTGGCCATGCTGGATCAGCTGTCCTGGCTGTGCTCTCTCAGCTTCTTGTGCACCTGGCAGGGCATGAGAAGCTGAAAAGTCCTTGGCTTAGTGTAAGCACTGCAACTACCTAGCAACAACTAAAAACATTAGTGTGTTATCAACATTATTCTCATGCTAAATCCAAAACACAGCGCTATACCAGCTACTAGGAAGAAAATTAACTCTATCTCAGCTGAAACCAGGACAATTCTATAGTAATCTTTTGTCATACAGTTTGGGCTTTTTGGATTAAAATGTTCCATTTGATGTTATGCAGCTAAGTGTTTAAGAAAGGAAATGTTTAGCATGCCAATAGAAAGATCTTTCTGCTCTCTGGTATCTGCTTTTTTCTTTTTTTCCTTTTTTTTTAAAGTTTTATTTTAATGGGGCTATGATAAGCTGATGAGAGTTGCTATGGAGCTAGAAATATTTGCTGGGTATTCCTCTACTGAGAGAACAGGGAAACTATCAAGGCTTATAAAATGTCAGAAAAGAAGCTTGACTTGTTACAGAACACGTCTTAAACTTCCACAAGTGTGTATAGTTTCTGGAGAGTTAGTAGACTTTTCCTTGTAACTGAAATTGCAACTTTTATTTTTGGCATAATTTTCACACATAATGATTTGAGGCTAAAAGCACAATCTTGCAGACTTGTTTCTATGATTTAAAGAATCATCAAAACCAAGAAACTGGACATTGAATCATTACCTTTTGAAACAATAAAGTTTTTAAAATGCATCCTCAACTAAAATGTCCCTTTGTATCTGATTTCCCCCCTGACCTAAGTCTGTTTTTTTTAATCTGTCCACACCAGTTGCATTACACCAAAACTTGTGACCTGACTTGGCTAACTGTGTTCCCTGCTTCTGTGTAAACAGCAGTCCCGGGGTTTATTATACAGAATTTACAGTTTCTTTGTGCTTGCTACCATTTGGAGTGAAAATCGCTTTGCTCATAGGACCTGTGCTTTATAACTCCGTTATACAGTAAACATGTCCATTTTCTCCCAGATATGTTCTGCATGTATTAGTGTACTGCTGGGGAATATAATTCATTTTAGGAGTGATCCTAGGAAGAAAATTTAGGTAGTATTTTGCTCTTTGAAGTGTTTAATAATAATAATAGGAACTGTTACTTGAGGTGTAACTGTGGCATTGTTTGCTAGCTGTGGTGGCAGCCCTGAAAACTCTTCAAGAAAAGATCCGCCGCCTAGAGTTGGAGAAGTCACAGGCTGAAGATAATCTGTGCAGCCTCTCCATAGCAGCTGCTCAGTATAAGAAGGCCTTAGAACATGAATCCTACAAAAAGGACACAGCACATCAAGAACTAATGCAACAGAGGAAAGGTATTTCTCTTGAGTGATAAGGTATAGCTGCAGTAACTCCAAGACTATATAATCCAGGGAGTGTTTGTTTTGACCAACTGCTAAATAATGCACCCCCCCTTCTTTTTTGCTTCAGAATTAGGGAGGAGCAGGAGCTTGATAATTGTGGATCAAGTTGAGATCTTTTTTTACATATATTAATGAAGTATTGCATAACCCATAAAGCTATTTTAAAGAATAAGCAGATTTCAGGTGGTACGTTTAACTCCCACAACAAACAAGCAGCTGCTTACATGTATAACGGTGCTAACTTGAGAAAAGTGAGGAGAAGGGAAGAAACCAGATTCTGGTTAGATATCTGCTGATATCAGTCAAAGTAACTGCAGTGCTCACACCTTTGGAATTCAAATTAGAGACTAGCTCTGGAAAACCTTTTTGATTCTCATGTCATATACATACATAAAAAATACATTTTAACCACATGACTTGTTCAGACTAACAAAACTTTTTCTTGCATATTTTGAAGACAGAGAATTCCTCAATGAGATGACAGACTGGCTAACTGTGTAATTCCCACTGCTGTGCTGAATGTCTTTGTTTCTCTCTGTAGATGTAAGTGTGCAGTTAAATGCAGCACAATCCCGCTGCTCCCTGCTGGAGAAACAGCTGGATTACATGAAGAAAATGGTTTCCAGTGCGGAACTGGAAAAGAAAATGGTTTTAGAACAACAGGTGAAGCCCTTTAGCGTACTAACAAAGTAGTGATATAGTTAGTATGGAAATGTGTAAAATCTGAACTTTTTTATGGGCATCATTTTTCCTCAGCTCTTCTCAGGGTGGTAGCAAACAGAAGCAATTTACTGTCTGACTGGCTGATGACAACCATTCAATGAATTGTATGAAAAGACTCCCTAGGTGGAACTCTTAATGAGCAAAACCATGCTAATACTTGCACATTTGGTAGACAAAAAGGCTGCTGGAAACTTAAGTCTTCTTTGTCTGGCTGGTATTTTTCATCACTTTGCAATTTAAAAAATATTAAATTTAAACTAGTTAAACATCTTTACTGTAGTGTGTTGCTGTCTGAAACAATTTCAGTCAGCTGCCAGCTCCGTTCTTGCTTACTTTTTTCCAGGCCCAGCTACAGAAGGAGGAAGATCAGAACTGGTTGGAACTGCGTGCAAAACTTGAAAAGCTTGAAATGCTAGAAAAAGAGTGTCTTAAACTTACTGCTACTCAGAGAATTGCAGAAGTAAGCATGGGCTTACAGTCTGAAAGTCATTCATTTGAGCTAATTTGTATGGCATACTTAATAATACTAAGTTTTGTAAAACTTCCCTCTGTTAAAGCTTAGATCATAAAGCATACCTGACTGAATGCCACCTTGGCTTCATTTGGCTGAATCCTTTTTTCGGTGCAGGCTTTAAAAATTCCTATGGTCCTGTTTTATCCCAGATCACAATTGCAAGCTACTTCAGACTTTTGATTCAGCATGGCAAACTGAAGCGTGACTAATCATTCTTGTCTTCAAATTCAGGACAAGATCAAACACTTAGAAGAAAAGCTTTGTAAAGAAGAGCATCAGCGTAAGCTAATGCAAGACAAAACTGTTCAGGTAGACTGAAAAGGTTTTATTTTATCTTATTTTTTATGACTGAAGAAAGCTGTTCTCTCTGTCCAAAATACCCTTTTTTAAATTACATTTAAACTCCACATGTTTATTACCCAGGGAGAACTCTTGGAATACTACCTAGACCATTTATAAACTACATAGTAGAAAGCTTGCCATGTGTGTTGCTTATCTCAATCAAAGAAGATTCTACTTGGTTTTGTATTAATGATACACTTTATCAGCCTCAAAGCTGCTGTAAGTGATCTGGGTAGAAAATTAATTTCTAGAGAATCTGCAACTAAATCAGATAACTTTAACTTACAATAACTAGAAAGTTGTCATATAAGAAACCTTATATCCGAAGTAAGATTGGTTATTCTGTTTGTTTTCCTCTTTTTGTTAAGATTTGCTGAAATCGAATACATTGGACTATACTGGGAAAAGTTTTTAATCAGTGATACTGTTACATTGTTCATTAAGTGAGAACTTGGATAATTCATTTTTCTGTGAAGCCATAATCAGTTTGTTGGGCCACCATCCATTTGAGAGAGGAATATTTGCCAAAGAAAGCAAAATCAAATAAACCTTTTCTTAAAGGGGAAAAGTAGTAGTATTCCAAATCTGACTTCACTGAGAAGTAGCAGCCGTTTTGAAAGAGAGCAGCTGTGGTGGCATTCCTTTGGGGCGGGGTGGGGGGATGCAGACCTGAAGAATAATATTGAAAGAAGCTAGCCATAAGCGAAGGTGACAGCTTAAATTAATTCATCACTGCTGTCAGTTTTTATACCACATCCCAGGATGATGGGCTTTCATCAGTCCAGGAAGCTTGAAATAACATGCAGATTGTAGCTCAGGTGTCTGACCACCTCCAGAATCCAGCAGAATGACACAGTTGAAAACTTGCAGGTTTTGGGATTTCTTGCATAAACTGCTTGCTGCTGCAGAGCAGAAGGGCTAGTATGGAGATTTTTGTCTTCTGAGAAACATAGTAAGAATGACCGTCCCAGAGCAGATAGCCTGACTTTAGCAGTAGTATAAACATTTGCTCAAGAAAGGACGTAGGTGTAGTAAACTGAGTCCTAAACTAGTATTAGTGCCATCTTAGTTCAGGGCAGGATGGATTTAGGTCTGTTGGATCTGGATTGGGAAACACAGGGTGTGGGGTGGTTCACTTCCTTTTGATGACAGAAAAGCCAGAATAATCTCACTTTTTTGATGGATCTCCAGCATTGTTTAGCCGGAATTGTTACACACGCCAAAACAAAGTCCTTGTCCTATGCTGAATTGGGATTCGCTATTATCCTGTTTATCGTGGGCCTTCATATCAGCTGTGAACTACAGAGCAACCTGAGGTTTGTCCAGCAGGTTTGACCTCAGTGTTACGCAGACGAGCTTAGTTCTCTCTGCCCCAGGTTGTAAGATCCAAATGTTCATATTCTTTGGATTTTACAATCAGTTCCCCAGCATGCAACAGGATTGGCTTATCTCGATTGCTGATTGTCACAGAGGAAAAATACAGCTGCTGCAGCTGAATATGAAAATAAGGACTTCTAAGAGCTGTAAGATCTGCCCAATACCCTGCCATCCTAGTAATCTGTTTAGTGTTCAAGTGTAGCTTATGCCTTCCAAGCAGGGCAGTTAATAGTGCCCTTAATTGGTTCTCATCCATGCATGAAAGCAGCAATGAATTAAACCATGTGATTTCATACTTCTAATATTACATTAAATACTTATTTTCTTTTTTGCTTATTCCCACAGCTTCAAACAGGATTTGAGATAAACAGAATTTTGATGTCTTCAGTAAAATCTCAAAATGAACCTAAAAAGGAAAATGGGAAGAAGAAAAAACCTAAGAAGGTAACATGAAAGTTTTTATTAGCATACTGTTGCTGATAGTATCTGACTTGCACAGAGATTGGAATTTGTGAAAAACAGTGATGTAAGAGGCACTTGATTTGTCTGCTGCACTTTACTCCATTTCCAAAATGATGAACAGTGCTGAATACCTCTTTTTTTTTGTTGTTTTTTTCCCCTTTGGTAATTAAAACGCTGCTAGGGCTGCTGGCACCCCACTGGAAAGCTTTCCCTTACCAGCATGACAATAACCTCTGTCACAGTCTTGCTGCCATCCCCCATGTCCTGTCTTAGCTGCCTTTCAGTTTATCTGGCAAAATTAGTTTCCAAAGCAATTTTAAGTAGGCATCTTAAGATGGTGTGTTTTGGGGGGATTGCTGAAATCAAGAGAATTCATTTTGCAACACATGTTACAGGTCAGTCAAAATTTTGCAACCATGGTTTTGCAAACCTAAGTAAGCAATGTTCAATTTCTTTAATGTCAACCTAATTGTCAGACTATCTGCTAAACACAAGTGGAATAAAATCTACTTGTCTCGGCTGTTGGAAAGTCCTACTCCTTCCACATACAGGAGGAAAATTATTTTTTTAAACCAGAGGGAAACTGAGGTGATGCATTTCACTTCTTGTTTATTTGAATTTTACTTATTTAAAAAAAAAAAGTTTAAGATTGTGCTGTTGGATCAGCAGTTTGGAATTTCTTGTCTTAATTTTTTGCCTATCTTATGGCAGAGAAATCCTGCAATGAAGAAAATGCACCTTTCCCAATTACATGTAAAGGCTGGTGAACTACCTTTTGTGGCTGGGAAGGTGAGTGAAACCAAATGTTCTTGCTAAATTGGCATCTACAATTTGAATGTCTCTTTACTGTAATTGATAATCACTTCTGTAAACCACTTAATAATTCTGTTTTAAGTCTGTCAGCTCCAGCCATTCTGTTAGTGCAAACGTACAAAGTGTGTTGCATATTATGAAACATCGCAGTCCACATATCTCATCACGAAGCCAAGAAGGAGCTACATGTGGAATTTCAAGACACAGTGCACTTTCAAAATCTGTATCCTCTGGTCCCACATCACCTACTGCCACCAGAAGTCTTTCAGACCTTCTGTTGGCCATACAAGATGAGCTGGGCCAAATGAGCTTGTGAGTACTCATCCCTGGTGTTATGAGTAAAAGTGACTTCAGTAGTAGCCCTGTGAAGCTACAGGCGTGCTGTAGTTGAACCTAGCCTGTTTTAAGTGTGGAATTTCCTCATTCAAAAATTTCCTTTATCCTAGTGCTTAACTGATCTTGTGAGCAAGCGACATACTCTTCAGCTGGGTTTTTCTGCTTCCACATCCTGTATGTAACCGAGCTGCTACTGAAGTAACAGCTGCAGCAAATGAAAAATCTTTGAGGCCTGTACTTTTTAGAAATTTTAAACATATTGAGATCTACAGAGTAGACCAAGAATGTTCTCCTGGATAAGTCTGCAAAGGCAGTGTTAATGTTGAGTAAGCCTGCAGCATGCAGTCAGTCTGGGTGGTAGAATAGGTTAGTGCAGCTGAGGCAGTAGTCCTGTCACAACATCTAGGCTATTCCTTTGTACTCACTCTTTCTGTGTTCTGTGTACCTGATGGGTCTTTGTGCTGACAGTCTGGCGCTCATACCCTTCCCTTGTTGACAGCAGGAGAACTTGCCAGTCCTGTAAAGGGATTGTGAAAGAGGGACAGTCTCCTGCCAGCAAATGGGCAGGGTGTGGAAGAAGCTAATGTATTAGTAATGCCATGCAAGTAAATGTGGATTACAACTTGTCATGTTCTTAGGCATCTTCCTATTAATGCAAGCTTGTAGAATTGTGGGCCAAAGCTGTGTAGCTGGTCATAGTAGACATGTCAACATGATGAGCTGTGGTTTGAACAGAGGAGGATGTGTTGACTAAACCAGTTAGGTTGTTGACACTGGTGTGAAATCCTTGATGTGGCAAAATTTAAACTGGCAACCAATCTCTTCTTTAAAAAGTTTTGGCTTACTCATGGCAATTCAAGGATGGCCTTTTTTTTGTTGGGGTTTTTTGGGTTTTTTTTTTTGTTATAGCAACAACCAGTTGCTTCAATTAAACTTTTCTGACTCAAAAGTCAGAAAAGAAGCTGTGACCCTTATAAAAAGATTATTTATCTAAGAGTGGGTCTCTGTTTTTGACTAGTTCAGGTATCTAGGGATCAAGTAGATCTACACAATTTCTTTTAATTAAGATGGCTAATTTGATTAACCAGCACAGCTCACTGAAAATCTTTTTGAGTAGAATGTTTTAATTTGCGTTATCTGTCAGAAAAAATATAAATTAAATGTACTAGTTTAAACAATACTTTTTTGTATTACACTAAGCTTTCAAAGTCTGCACTAAATTGGGCAGGAAGTGAAAACACCATGCTGCACAGCAGCTGTTCACTTTGTAAATTCTTATTTTGCATAATATTACACATGTAGTTGTTGTGACTGTGACAAGGGGGAGGAATAAGATGCAGATCAGCTACGAATTTGGAATGAGAAAATCAGACCCACTGGAAAAACTTTTTCTTTTCTAGTGTGAATATATTTCAGATTAATGTGTATTGTGTGAGGGGGTAAATGGTAAATTGCTGTACTCTGGACAATGCACCTAGCAACTCCTGCAATACACTGGAAGTATTGGGAGAAATCCTACAGACTATATCATGAATACTTAGTGTGCTATTCTTGTCTTTAATAGTGAGCATCAAGAACTTCTGAAGCAGATACAGGAGACTCAAGATGCCAGAGTTTGTGAACACCTAGAATGGGAACTGGATTGTCTTGTAAAACAAATGGAGATTAAAGGAGAACAAATATCCAAACTGAAAAAGCATCAGGCTTCTGTAAGAACAAGATGTAAACTCTCTAGCTAGCAACACTCTAGTTGAAGGCTGCCACAACTCTGCCTCCTGTTGTCATTGACTAGAATGTCACTCGAATGCTTAAGCCAGGATGTTCCAGTATGGGTGATTATAATTAGGCTGCTAACTTGGTGTTCTTGTACCTCCAATTCCTTCTTTTGATCAAGAAAAAGTGCTTACAACTGACAGGTATCTGTGCTAGAGCAAAAACTTCCTGCAATATAGAGCTGGGTTGCTCAGTCTGTCACTTCTGCTCACTGTGTTAAGACAAACTGTTGAGATTTCATTCCTTTGTGTTCTGTCCCTCCGGGGAATGAGAAAATAGAAGCTATAATTCTTGTACAGGCTGGATTAAATGTCTTTTATATTAGTGAAATATTAAAGCTTTTTATTAACCAAATAGTCTGTTGACCACAGCTTCTCCAAAATCATAGCCAGACAAGGCTTTCAGTTTTCTTTAACCCCTAATCTGTACGCATTCTGTCAGTATTTGTTTTAGAGCCAGAGATAACAGCTTTTCATACATGTCCATATAAAATCACTCTTCTGTAGATGAACAGCTTAACCCTTTTGTAGCAGTTTGGTTTGGAACATGGCGTTGTTTTAACCCCAGCTAAGCACCACACAGCCACTCACTCACTCCTCCCACCCAGTGGCAGGGGTGAGAGAATAAAAAAGAAAAAAAAAAAAAGAGAAAACTCGTGGGTTGAGATAAAGATGGTTTAATAGGACAGAAAAGGAAAATAATAATCATCATCACCATCATAATGCAACATACAAAACAAGTGATGCACAGCACAATTGCTCACCACTTGGAGACAATACTGAGATAGTTCTTGAGCTGTGCCACCTCTCAGCCAACTCCCCCAATTATATACTCAGCATGACATCATATGGTATGGAATATCCCTTTGGCCAGTTTGGATCAGCTGTCCTGGCTGTGTCCTGGGCACCCCCAGTCTTCTCATTGACAGGGCAGTATGAGAAGCTGAAAAGTCCTTAACTGCTTGCCAACAACTAAAACATCATTGTGTTATCAACATTATTCTCATCCTAAGTCCAAACCACAGCACTATACCAGCTGCTAGGAAGAAAATTAACTCTATCCCAGCTGAAAACAGAATATATGATAAAAATGCAATCCATAGTTCTGTCTGATAGTTTTCTGTTCTTCCATCTTATGTTTCAGGATAAATAGACTCACCAAAGAACTTTGCTTATACAGGAAATGAAGCAAAACTCAGTGTGAGACCTTATGAAAGGTGGAGGCGATATTCAATTTAAATCTGACCAATTTTATTCATGTTCATTCTTTCGTAGATTTTACTCATTCAAACATGTCAAAGTAGAATTGTCAGAGTTGCATATTAGCAATATGGACAAGGACATTGACTGTTGAGTCCTCACTGCCTCTCTCGGCAATGTCAACTGTTTTTTTGGTTAAATCTCTTATATTCTTGAGGAGCCAACAATTACAGTGTTACTCTTTGTCTAAGAATTTTGCTGACTTCATCCTCCAGGAACCTTAGACAATGGACAACAACTGCACCTTTGTTTCTTCCTTTTGCATATCTTTATGGCTACAGTCAGCCTTCATTTTGGTATGATGAGAAGAGGAATAACACATACAATGTGGTGCAACCTTGTTGTCATCCTTGCCTGTTATCAGGGTGCAGATCTGCTGGCAAGTCATCTGTGCTCTGGTACAGCCTTATCAGAGCACACGCCTTAGGCTCATGATGTAAATAGCACATTCTTCATGTTTGTCTGTTTGATTACTGTCCATCATGCCCTGGTTATCAATACAGGCCACTCCTGTAACCCTTGGCCTATATCGTTTTTTTCTAGTGCTTTTGCACACAGACATTTCTGTTTGTATTTTGTACAGACCAATCTTAATATTTCTGATGCATATTTCTGCTTTTTGAACCTGTCACGCTAAAAATGCTGTAGTCATCTCTGTGTTGCACAGTTAATAATATGTTCTAGAATGCAATTAAAGTTAATTATTTTTAGAAATGGACTTAAAGCCTAAATTGGCATATGGAATGCTTCCAGCCTAATTTTATCTTTGCAGTGACCTTTTCATGCCATGTGCAAGTCAAGACTTATTATTTGACATTTAAAAGAACATTCTTTAGCAATCAACCCTATTTATTCCGTTTTCCAATTCTGTTACAAGGCTTCAAAGTAAACTGCTTAGATACAGGAACTGATAATAAACAGTATACATTTTATAGGTTTGTTGGGTGGGTTTTTTTGTTAGGGTGGTACAATCTGAAATGGAAAAAGACCGTTGTAAATATAAATTGGTAACAGATGATATTCTGTCTGTCTCAAGCAAGTGTTTTTACCTTAGGGAGTGATGGGGTTCAGCAACCTATTGAGTGTGGGTGAGGTCAGTTTTTCTACAATGCTTTCTGTGTGGGCGAGGTCAGTTTTCTGTAGTGCTTTCTGTCTCTGTTACAGCGAGGCAACTGTGTGCAAGACTAGTAGGTTTTAACTTTGTTTTTTTTAATGTCCCTTAGACATCTTTAGTTTGGTAGAAGTCCAGTAAGCTCTACAGCTAATAGGTCTTCCGAGTGTGTAACATTCTAATTAGTAATCTTTCTTCCTAGGTGCAAAAATTAAAAAGAAAAACTCAGAAACTGAAGCAAGGGGCAGCTCATGTCAAACTAAAGCGTGGTGACCAAAAGGAAACAAAGGAGACTGCAGTAAGGGAAAGTATATCTAGATCTTGTCCTGGACAGAAAAGCAGAAGTTCTCTTCAGCTGCTAAAAAATGTGCGGAAACTTCAGTCAACACTGAAAAAAGATGATATCATGTGGGAACAATAGTTCTGAAGTTTACTGTTAGAAATTTTTGAAGTTGTCTCACAGCTAGTAAATTTTTAATTTCACAAAATACCTTTTAAAAATAAAATACAGATAGCCTAGATATACATATACATTCTAAACTGCATACTCACTAGTAGGTCAGTTTGTTCACCTCATAATTAACTTCCATGTAGGGTAGCTATAATTCAGCTACACTGATTTGTAATAAAGTGTTTTAATGGATTAATCAAATGCTTACTTGTTAACTTGTCAAATAAAATTTTATATCTTTTTTACACTTAAAATATTACACAGTCTTTGGTGTCCTGTTCCCTCCACTGCCAAGGAGATACTTAGAGCTTGCTATTCCAGAATGACTAGGGTTAGTGCTTCCATTCAAATAAAAACAGTGATTTTCCTTTTCTGTAATATCTGAAGATTTGGATCATTGCAACTGAGGCAGAAGAAGAGGTATTCTTTCTTTTTTTTTTTTTTTTTATTTTTTTTAATGCTATTACTCTATAAGCTTTATTGACAGTCTTAGTATTAGGGACAGCTAGGGACTGGAAGCACAACCCATGACTTGGTTAAACCACAAC
The DNA here is from genome assembly GCA_013400195.1 of Aramus guarauna. NCBI lineage: Eukaryota > Metazoa > Chordata > Aves > Gruiformes > Aramidae > Aramus > Aramus guarauna. The sequence goes on along the minus strand of VXBL01000373.1, from coordinate 2,357,952 downwards.
AACATGAGAGCGTTCTTGGGAAGTGCATGGAAGGGGCCACTACCAAAAGCTTGAGTGCTTGTCTTCTCATCAACACAACCTGCTTCCACCACACTGTAAAATAATTGAGCTGTCATAGAGTTGAACTGCACACCAGTATGTGCTGTGGAATTTGTGTACTCCTAGAAATGCAAGATGGGTCTTTATGCTAATGACAAGTCTGGTCTCCCAACCTCTACTATGTACATATGGTAAAAGGCCTAACAGTGACTTCAAATCAACACTGGTTATTTAGTTGCAATAAATTCTTGTCCTGAGATTACTGAATGATACTGATTTTCCTGGATGTTTGCATATGTCAGGAAAAAAATAGCTTCCTCGGGATGTATCAATGACGTTCTTCTGTAGATCTCTGGTGTAAAGAGAATGTACTGGTCTTCTCAAGCCTGTCTGCAGGTATGAATAAACATCGGACGCATGCTCTGTCGTCAAAGGTTTTGAATGAAGGCTAGTAATGATGCATGGTCCTAATGGAAAGTTGGGTCTTTTGATCAGTCAGTTTTGCTCTGGCACTCTTCAAGAGAAAGGATTAGGAAAATTTTCAGACAATTAATTTAAGTTTAGAATAAACTGGTACAATCTTTGACAGGAGTTGCTTGCGTGAGCTTTTGGGGGGTGAAAGGAGGCGTTCATATGTACTAAACATCTTTATCAGGACTGTGGAAGACCAGGTTGTTCAACTGATATTTGGGCATGGATTTCCTACACTCTTAAATTGTATAGACATCCTTCTTACTTATGGACTATCTCTGGCTTAGAAAAGCACATTGTATGCTTAAAAACATTTAAGCATAGTTCTAAACATGGTATTTTCCTGGTATAGATAGCATTTCTGAGGTAGGTTTATGCATTTCTGGACACTGGAATTGCTGATACCAGCGACAAAAGAAAAGTAAGCATTTCTGCTATTAACATTTTCAGATTGTAGGTATTCTGCTGCCACAAGATAAGCCTTTGCCATTCCTACGGGGTAGTTCAATAATCTCTGAAGCTCTGTACCCATGTGTGAGAGCAAATGAGAAGGGCCTTACCGAGCCCTGAGGGGCCTAAAGCATTATATCTCATCTGGAGGTCCAGCCCCAGACAAAAACCATCAGGCATTGGATTGACAGAGAAAAATTTCCAGCAATTGGCCCTAAATATATAAAACTGTGTTGGAACAACTTTGCATGGTGGGCAGTGGCAGGAGTGAGAGCAAGAAGCGGCCCAGGCTTGCGGCTGGGGGCTGAGAGGCCATGGCAGCTCCCATAGCTCTGGGTTGCTATAGGGACAGCTGGGCCTGCCCGGGCAGGGAGCTGGCACATCAATCACCCGCTCCCTTGGTGCCTTGACCTTGTATCTGTGTTGACTATAGAAACCCGGGGAGAAGGGGCCATTTTGGAGCTGGAGCTGGAGAAGGAGGGCCCCGGCTCCCCTCTGGGACAAGGGGCTGTGGTGGAAGGCAGCAGCTTTGAGTCAGTCAGCCAGGTACTGGATGGGGCAGTGCTTAAACAATGGAAACCTTGAATAGTCAGTCTTCAAAATGTGTGTGCCGACAGAGGCTGTCCAGTCCCAGAAGAAAACTGCTCTGTTTGCCTTTCTGTGGGGCAAGTGGCTGGAGGGAAAAGGAAAAGGCTGAACCCAGTCCTGTCAGCAGCTGGGTATTCTGCATGTCTGCCTGCTTCGGAGGGGTACGGGGAGCTGCAAAAGCTGTCTTGCTCAGAGCCAGGAGCTGGGATTTGAGAGGGGAAAACAGGAATGGATGATACGCAAACTTACATTAGTTGATAGGGGTACATCACGGAAGATTTAATTGTATTAGTAATTCTTTTGTGCTGCTTTTTTTCTGGAGCTTTTATGTATCGGGTGCATGTGTTTTCATGCGCTAAAGCAAAGCAGATGTGCTTCAGCATGGGCTGAGTCAAACCGGATACAAAGGAAGTATATCCCAAACAAGTTTTCTTGCTTGAAGAAACGCAGAAAATTTGTTTTCAGATTGTATCTTGGGAAGGGGGGTAGAGTAGGAGGTTTGTTTGTTTGTTTGTTTGTTAGCATATTCACAGTTTTAGGCAATTGTCAAACATCTAAAATAAGTCTTCAAAGAAATAAATAGTAATGAATAATTCTGCAGAAACCGCGGTGGTGAAGTTAAGCTTGTGCACAAGTGTTGGCGAGGTTCAGCTCCATGAGAATTAGGCTGGCAGATCGCAGTGAGTTTTGCTGGGATCTGAATGCTTCATGTCTTATACTCCAAAAAAGTTCTGGCCTGGAACCCCAAAAATGTACATTTGGAGAAAGCACAGTGGTCAGAGCAGGCTTCTTCACAAGAACAATATGTTTTGGCTTAATAAGTGCTTGCTCTACTCTTTTACAGAGCCTTGTTTTGATTTGTATCCTGCAGGATTTTGTTTGTCTTCTCAGACCAAACTGCATATTTCTTTTTTTATGAATGTTTTGAATGTAGCTATACATGGCAGCAGATAAAAACACACAGATAAAAACACACAGTGATAGCAAAAAAAGAGTAATTGGTTTATTTACTCAAAATCTGGGTTCTTTTACACTGAGTTATGCAAAATTGCCACAACAGGTTTTTTTAGTATTTGAATTTAGGGTCATATTTTATGGCTAGACATTAAGGAAATTGGACAAACGATGTAGGTCAAACAGTATAATTAAAAATACAGACCAGCAAATTGTATCCAATGATAGTTCCCTTTCCTGCTGCTAATGAAATATGCTAGCACAAATTAATGGTTTGTTACTTAAGCCTGCTGGAAAGGCTTTGTCCTAGTACAAAAGGCATTCAGTTTGAGCATGTGTGTTACAATCTTCTAACCAGCAAAGCTGGAGGTTGGACATAGCTGTAAATCCAGTGTGTTCTGGGAATAGAAGCTGGCAAAAACACTCCCAGAAAAATAATCAGGGCAGGATCTCGCTAAGATTTGGATGCTGGCTAATGTAACTATGTGCAGATGTTTATGTGGACCGAAAGACATTCCCAGAATAAGAATACTGTACAAACACATGATGATTTTTATAGCAGAAAAAAAACAAGGCAGTGGGGATAATAAAACATATGCTGTTATTTCTGATGAAGCATTTTCCATTTTCCTCGGCTTGCCTGTACTGAAGTGGGCAAGGCTGCCTCTACCATTTTCCCTGCTGGGGCTTGTTGAAGCTTCTGCAAGTCGCTTGNCTCCAGCCCTCTCATCAGCTTTGTGGCCCTCCTCTGGACTAACTCCAACAGCTCCATGTCTTTCTTGTGCTGGGGCCCCCTGAGGTGGATGAAGTACTCCAGATAGGGTCTCACGAGAGCAGAGTAGAGGGGCAGAATCACCTTCCTCAACCTGCTGGTTTGCAGCTCTGGTGCTTATCTGAAGGTCTCCATGGGCTCCCTGTGTGGGTCCTGTGGTCTCTCTTCCATCAGCGGAGAGAAGCAAGCGTTTCTGAAAGTGTTACCCTAACTAAGGTAGCAGCTAGAACAGGTCAGATGAATCTTAGCGCAAATGCCTCATTCTCTCTACCAACTACAAAGGGAGTCCAGGGTGATTCTGATGAAATGAGCTCTTTCCTCTGATTTCTGGGGATCCTGGGTTAGCTCTTCAAAATCTTCAGAATTCCTGGGTAAGTCCTGGGCTGCTGACAGCTTGGGAATCCTGTGCATTTCCCTACATATAACCATTTTTCCTCCTGTTTTTGTGTCAGCCTCTCGTGCATTGGCCTAAATGTGTGTGTCTGTCCTGAGAACACGTTTACTGTAACTTCTCCATGATGAGTAGGGTCACTGAACTGAAAGTAGGAAATGGGGGGCTCAGTGTTGTGGGGTTCAGGAAGACACAGACTACTACAGGATTTTATTTTGGTGGTACTTAAGAGGACTTCTTTTTGCAACCTGAATTTATTTATGGGCAGCTTTACTATTTTGCCAAATGTTTTGCTTTATACCCAGAAATGGTCATTTACGTTCTCACTGCATCGCTCTGCTAACCTACTTCCATGTTCTCAAAAAGCTGAGCTAAGTAATTGCCATTAGTTTTACAGCCATATCTGAATTATTTTTATCTGAACTCCACTGCCTGCATAGTGGCATAATGTCTTTTCTCTTGGTTCTTTCTTGTTTATATAGCTGAAGAACCGCCTGCTCTTTATTTTCCTTAGCAATTTTTAATTTCACTGGTATTTCTAGCTTTTGTTCTGGGCTTCCCAGAATTTTTTAATTATTTTGTTTGTTTGGTTTTGTTTGTTTGTTTGTTTGTTTGGTTGGTTGGTTGGTTGGTTGGTTGGTTTTTTCGTGTTGTGGTTCTCTGCCTACTCTTGATGACTTTTTGGTCGGCTCCACCATCTTTGCTTCCAACCTCTTCCCCTCACTTTTATTTTGAGGGCAAGTTCCAGTTAGCTTTTTAACATTGATTTAAAGATTCTCCAGCTTCTCCAATGTTAAAATCCTTGAGGTATTAGTTGGATTTGAGTTTTCTAATTGCTTTTATTAATTTCTCTAAATTAGGCCCTTTTGGATGTTAAGACTTTTACATTCAGGTCTGGTTTTGTTCTTCCATTCTAACTCAGATTACGATCTCTTCTGTAATGCTCTCACCACTGACCAAAACTGTGTGAAATATCATGTAGGTTCAGTGACTAATTGAAGACATTTGTAGAGCATGGAAGCCTTTTTTTTTTTAAGTACTAATCTAGTAAAAATTTTTATCTTCTTTCCCTGCAGTAAGTAAACCTAATGCTCATAGATTCCCTTTGACCTTTGAATGGTGCCAGCCATTCATAAATATCAATTCATTATAATACCTTTACCATAAATTCAGTCTTTCCAAAGCATCTCATATCCTGCTGCTCTGGTGTGGTTGCTATTCTACCTTGTTTATATTGTGCTTATAGTATCAGCTTTTATGTCTTATGTTGTTAGCTCAAGATCTCACATAGGCATCTGTTTGTAGTGTATAAATATACTGACTGCTTCTCATTGATTTCATCCAGTTCCCTGGCTGGGTTCAGTGAAATCTTTTAGTTTGATTTTTTTTAAGATAACACTTCCTTCCTTATTTTAGTCATCCTGTCCCCTGGTGTTTCTTTATATCTCTTTTTACTTGAATTTCCTCTTCCCTCAGATGTGAAATTCATGTGCAGAGATTTCTCTGATTCCTTCCCATGGTTGCTTAGTTTGCAGCTCTTATTATCAGCGAGGCCATTCCCATAACAAGAGACAGGGATTTGTCCAAGACCTTAGGATATGATCATCTAAGAGCCCCCGAGAGGTACATCCTCCACTGCTGTATTCAGCCTCTTGACCGTCTCCTATGTTTGTCAAGTCAAACCTGTGACTGGACCAACAGCTGTTATCTCTCAGTGATCTCATGAAAGAAAAAAGGAGAAACTATGTGCCCAGAGCAGCCAAACAGATTCTGCAAAACACTGAGAAATAGATGCTACAGATGGTTGCACTGTGATTGATTACAAATGAACTAGCCTCTCCTTCCCCTTTGCTTCCAAGAAAGAAACCCCAAATCTTTCTGCAATGACTTGCTTCTTCCTTTTTTTTTTCTTTCCTTCTAATTGATTATGCTCCTCACTGACAAGTGAATGGAATAACTTTAGTTCCAGATGTTGGGAAGAGAGTACAGCTACTTTAGAAATTCTCACAGCAAGTGTTTCCCATTAGGACTCAGTGAATTTGGTATTAGGGATTATTTGCAGACAGTACATTTGTCAAAAAGTGGCATCTCTGGCAAATTCTTTCATTCTTTTTATTCCGGTCAACTTCAAGTAATAGTTTCAGGTGAGAAAATAGATTTTAAATGTCAGCATATTTTGTTTCAGAGAAATGAAAGTAAAGTTTCAATTCTTCTTTCATAAAATGTTTTATTCAGCATGTCAAATTTAATGTTTAAGTACCTAAACTTTCCAAAATGTCCTTAAGAAACTGTGTGAAGGAGGGAGGAGATGGCATTTGTTAGTAGAATGCAGGAGGATACTTGAAAATTTTTGGCCCCAAACAGTTTTTCTCCTATTTTCCTCAGGCTGGCAATCAAAATGGGAAAAATCACATTCACCCACTTCTGTTCCTGATATTAAAAGAAAAGTCTTCTTGTTAAAGGAGGTGCTGAATAAAGAATTCTTCAATGAGGTTGCTACATATTCTATATCGTCTATATTAGAGTGGGAATTTGTGCTTTTTACATGCACATTTCTCTAGGTCCAGAGTTAGCAAGTGATTTGCTCTTGAGAAAGGAGCTGCTTCTTGACTGCTTTGTCTTTTGGTCTGCCAAACTGAAATAGGCAAAATGGATGAAGTATACCAGATCTGTTCTACTGAGAAGGTCCAGCAGCTGGAACAAGAACTAGCAGCACAGCTGGCAGAGCTGAGGGCAGAAATAGAAGACAACAGGATGCTCCAGGGAATACCAAGTAGGGTATACAGGTAACAAGAATTTGCTGGGCATGAAGGAGAGAGTGAGATCAGAGCAATGCATTCTATCTCTTCTTAGGTTTTTTTGGTTGTGATACAAAAATTATGTGTGTCTATAACTGTTCAATTTCAAGACCTGAATACACACATGGGAGCCAGGAATAGCAGCTTTTTCATTGTGTGTCTACCACAGAATTACAGTTAAAATGGAAGAGAATGTCAAAATATAAACTAAATTGATTTCACATTGTATATGGTAAGCAAAACTTTAAATCTCCCTAGCATGTCAAGTATTTCCTTCTTACAGTGAGGAGGAAATAGCTTCAAACGTAACGCTGGGATGTATAAACAGAATGGTCACATATCAGAAAGCTGCTCTTACTTTCCCGAGCAATGATGAGATGCAAGCTATGACAATGTACCCAGGTTTGGCATTATGCTTCAAGGAAGCTGTAGACCACCTGGAGAATATGTGGAGGAAAACAAAGGTGAAGAACACTTGACTAGGACACTTGAGACAAAAAGAAAAGAAGCTGGACTTATACCTCTACTCTGTTTTCTCTCGGTTATAAGTCCATAGGATTGACAGGCATCCAGGTGGAGTTTTTAAGGGCTTTGACTAAAAAATAGAGGTGGAAGAAAACAATTCGCTAAAAAATGTCTGCTAATTAAATAACTTCTGCTGCTTTAATAGAGGTTTTTATACCATTAAACTTGCTTACTGTTAACTTCACTGCTTGGTTTATACCACCTTGTATGTAACATCCTGTTGAACTTGCTTTTTTTCTGCAGTTCTGTTGCAATTCCAAAGGATGCATCTTATTTCAGAAAAGAAAGGGAGGTAATACTCAAGAAAGGCTTACAAGTAGGTAGCTAAAATGTACACTGGCTTAAAAAAAATAAAAATCTCTTTGCTCTTTACCAAGTAGTAACTGGAAATTAAAAACAGAGAAAGTGATATGTTTTTTTGGAATCTGGGCCTGTAAAGACGGAATGGGAAGGGTCGTAACATTGTTTTCACATTAGGAAAACAGCATAACCTTTCTTTTATTTGAATAATAATGCAGACCTGGCTCTGCAGCGTTTGTTAATGTGACAACACCCAATTAAATTCAAAGCCTAAACATTCTTCTGTATTTACTTTTTTTTTTTTTTTTAATATCCTTAAAAATAGATCTATTCAACACGCGCTCCGTTTGCAGGTGGCAGAAGCAAAACCTCTTGTTATTCAGGCTGATGTCATGCAGAGGGAGTTAGAGAGCTGCTGGAGAAGGGAGTATACAGCGGCAAACTTGCCACTGCTGCTGCATCAGGTAGGGTTCCCACCTGCTGTGAAGATCTAGGAACTTTTCTCTGGCCCAGCAAGTTGCACTGTGAACATTTGCAAATAAGAAGAACGGTATGAAGGTCCTTCCTGAAAACAGGCACGAAAGCGTTAGTGCTTGCAGTGTCTTTTTGCGAGGGGAAAAATTCCTCTTCTCTTGCTTTAAAGGACAGAAATCTGAGCCAGGTCAAAAAGGCTGGGATGAGGTTCTCCCAATTCCCTGATGCTTTTGTGCTGTTCTAGTATGTCTGTGTTGTGGGTTATTTTTGTTTTCATTTTTAAATTTCTAGGTCCAGTGGACTGAATTCTGGCATTTTCCTTGTATTAACTGTTTTTTTTTTCATTCCCACAATAATACTTCCACTGGGACAACTTAGGGAGAGCACCCTTCATGGATAAGTATATCAGCACAGTGGTCTTTGGTGACCAATTAACTGTTGTTTTGGTGTTGTTCTGTGATGCTAATGATGATCTAGGCACTGCTTAAGTTTCCTGTAATGTTAAGCTGCTGTTGTTTACAAATGTGTCATTTGTTGGTTATTTCTGATTTTATTCAAGTTTTTTACAGACAGAATTACTCAGCTAGTCCAGAGCAAATATCTGCACATGCTTAGATGGAAGAGATTTTGTACACACACCAGTGTTATTGAAGAGCTTTATCCTCTCTATCAGGTAGGAACCAAAACCTAGGATCTAGCACATATGCATCTAGCACAGTAGCTGTTCATGAAAAACAAAGTGTTAACAATGGCTTTTTTGCCACTCAAAGAAAAAGCTGTTATCCTTAAGGGTAATTTATCTCTGGAATTTGTCTCTGGACATTCACTCTCAGCAATCTACCTACAGTCAGTATTAGCTGCTGAGAGATATTCACTATTTGGACTGAAATTCCCTTTTCCTCTTTGGGTTGGAAATACCATTTATAAGCATTTAGGAAGGAAATAAACCTTAGAGAGTACCCTTGAACTAGGATTCCTCATGCAGTGGGAATGCAATGGCCTTCTAGCTAATAAGGGAAGAAGATGCAGAAATGCAAAGCCGACAGTGTCTCTTTTATACACATAACCAGAAGCGAATTAGTCACATCATGGAGGAATACAATGATGCAGTTCAGAGGGCTGCAAGACTTTCAGCAGCAAGGGAAAGTTTCCTGACAGGAAAGAAAAATCCGGTGAATGTAGTGACACAGGAAGATCTGATGATTTACACCCGGTGGTTAGTGTGTCACCTACACTCTCTGAAGGGCATTCACCATTTTCTCCAGGTAAGATGAGCATTTTTTGAACAGTGAAGTATAATCATGAAATAATTATGAATATTCAAGTCTTGGATAAGAAAGTAAACTGAGGAAGATCAAATTCAATGTAAAAGAAATTTAGAGGTTTGTAGGTAATGAGCTGGACTGCGTACATATGACTTTCAATTCTTTTAGCAGATTGATTTTACTAGAAAGGAAATACTACAATGATAAAGCTGAATGTAGGTTAAGTGGAATACTGAGCTTGCTGGGTGCAGTGTGGTTGGGCTGCTTGGATGTGAGGAGATCCAGGAAGAAAAGGAGAAAGCTTGGAGAGACTTTTTTTTGTATTATTGCTGTGATGATATTTTAATAGAGCAGGACACTATCAAGGGGCTGAGTCATCTCAATGAATAGTCTGTAGATTTGAGGAGTATTTGTTTACGTGTCACCTTTTGAAACCGAATCTGAATACTTCCTTGTTTTATCTAGTTTCTTTAATTACCTTATTATATGAGTGCTACAAGTCATTGACAGTGAGTAAACATCTGGAATTATACACAACCGATAACTAGGTTTGGTTTTTCTCTTTTGCACTTTTATTACTAAATTTGCAACTGAATAGTTTGCTTTCTAAGTGACTGAGAATAACAACAGACATGTTTTTATCTCCAGATTCTCCAGCATCTGCCTATTTCTCATAGAATGAATGTGGTTGATGAGAAATGTCCTGATGTGGTCCAAGACAACTGGGACAAATTAAGAAGTGCTTTTGACAAGAATTCAGATATTTTTAATATTGATTTGTTTCCCTGTTCAAGAGTTTTAAGAAGAAATGGTGAGAAATTATCAGCTTTCCTTTAAAACCACAAGTCCTACAGATAATGCATTTGTTGATGTATATTCTTTGAGAAAGGTCACCAATGCAAATGTTTCCATCCTTGGTTTGTATGCTCGAGAAATTTGGAGTGTGGCTTTTAAAGTCAGCAAGAATCCTGGAAATGTGGTATCCAAATTCCAGAGTGTAGAGCCCTGAATCTGTGGCAGTTGCTCCTCTGCCCTTACTGTGCCCTGGGCTGCAGAAACTGGTGGTTCAGAAGGATACTTATGGGATCAACTCAGTGGAGAATCCAGAATATTGTCCTGATTATGCCAAACCTGAAACTCATCCTTCCAACTTTCTGCATGAATATTTTTTAAAATATTTCTGTGGGTGGCGTGTTTCTGGAGAAACTAAGAGAAGAGAGCTATTGTTTTAAGACTTGTACTGAAGTATCTCCAGAAAATATTCTTGAGGTTATTTTCAAGTTCTCTTTCCCTGTGAAGGAAGGGAAGGAGTGATGTTGCTTATGAGGGTTACCTATGTGAATGGTACTTAACAAGCAGGCAGCATTCCTGTTGCAGAGCATTTAAATCCTGTGATTTAACCCATGCTTTTACAGACAGAGTGGGAATGGTGTGGAACTGTAGGAGCTCACAGGTTTGTCTCTGGAAAAGCACAACCCCTCTCTCCTGGGGACGAGGCACTGCATATGGCTCCTCCTTGCAGTCGGGAAGTGGGCTGGCCAGGGTGGAAGAATGAAAAGGGGCTGTGACTTGTCCTCCCCATCTCCTTTCTCCACTGACGATCTCCACCTATGGGTCTGAACAAGGGAGCAGGGCACAGCCCTGCCCTGGAATGGCACTGCCCAACCAGGGACACCTGATTGAGAACAGTTCTAAGGAAAGTGCAGCTTTAGCTGGGAGAGATAAGGGGCCTTTAGCCCTTAGTTAGTGGTCTAACTAAGCTCTGACTGGTCTAACTGGCTATGCTGGTGCAGCCCTCTTTCACTCCTTAGGCCCATGGGGGTCCCATGATAGGGAGATATGGCAGCACTGCCCCAGGAGTACAGCGCTGCTACTGTTAAGGAGCAGGGAGAGGAAGGTTAAACTCTTCTCTCCAAACAAAGCCTGTTGAGTAGGCCATGTTTTTCTCACATGAGTGGGATAGGAGAGGGAGGAATGATCCATGATCTCAGATACAGTGGGATAATAATGTATGGAGAAGGGCACAAGACCTCCAATATATTACAGAGTTCCTCAGAGCCATTCATTTTGCTTTGAAATAGACTCATTGATATTAAAAAGCAATTCAGAAGTGCCCTAGCTCATTTTGATCTTCAATATCTAGTTATCTAATATCTGAGGAACAGTATCATATTACCATCATAAGCTTCATTTGTCTGCTGTCTAGATCTGAGCTTCATAGATGAAACAACAGAATGATTGTCTTGGTTTCAGCTGGGATAAAGTAAATTTTCTTCCTAACGGTGGGTACAGTGCTGTACTTTGGATTTAGGATGAGAATAATGTTGATAACACACTGATGTTTTGGTTGTTCCTAAGCAGTGCTTACACCAAGTCAAGGACTTTTCAGCTTTTCATACTGCCCTGCCATTGAGGAGACTGGAGGTGCACAAGAAGCTGGGAGGGGACACAGCCAGGACAGCTGACCCAAACGAGCCAAAGGGATATTCCATACCATATGATGTCATGTTCAGTATATAACTTGGGGGAAGCTGTCCAGGGGCCAGCAGACACCTAGCAGAGCCAGGGTGGGCTCTGCTCCTTCGCCACCAGAGATCCCCAACCCACCGCCATGGGCCAGGGCAGGCCCACCTGGGGCTGGCCTGCTGCCTCCTGCTGCTCCTGGGGGGCTCGAGGAGAAGATCAGCATCTGAGTCATTAATAATAATAATATTAATGATAAAATAATATACAAAACAAGTGATGCACAATGCAATTGCTCACCACTGGCAGACCATCAATGCCCAGCTAGTTCCCAAGCCACAGTCCTAGCCCCCCTACAGCTTGTCCCAAGTCATTCCCTGAGCATGATGTCATGGTATGGAATATCGCTTTGGCCACTTTTGGTCAGCTGTCCTAACCATGTCCCCTCCCAGCTTCTTGTGCACCCTCAGCCTCCTCACTGGTGGGGTGGTGTGAAAAGCTGAAAAATCCTTGACTTGGTGTAAACACTGCCTAGCAGCAACTAAAACATCAGTGTCTTATCAACATTATTCTCATCCTAAATCCAAACCACAGCACTGTACCCACTGCTAGGAAGAAAACTAACTCTATCCCAGCTGAAACCAGGACAATGATTAAACAAGACATTAAAATCAAAGCTGAAGTAAAGCATGGAATAGAAATGGAGAGGGCCCTTTATTGCTCAGAAGTGAGATAATAAATTAGATTACATGTAGTTCCACTAAAGCCCGAGTTTTGCTGAAGTTTAGCAATCTTTAACTTACCTATTAGGATCTTTGCATGTATCATCAGTACCCACTAGTATTGGGTAAAGGAGAGTCAGTTGACACTTATTCTAACTTTAAAAACTCTTTGGAAAAGTAGTAGCAGAGAAAGTGCAGCTGTTTGTTATGGCTTAGCCTAAGACAAACAAACGAACAAACAAACCCCCAAGTGTTAAATATATGTGTCAAAGAGCTGAAAAAAAGGGAAGAAAAGATGACAACACTTACAGGAACATAATAGTTTTGGCTCTTCAAGGATGAAGGAATACTGGCATCCTTCAAAGCCTTGAGCAATCCTGAGATGATGTAAAGAAGGAGGACAAAATATTTCAGTTCTAAAAATAGGGGCTATGTTGCCAACAGCCTCTTCAACACTGATATCAGGCCAAACACAGCCATCCCCAGTACGTGCTTGTTTCAGAAGTTTGTGATAGCAGCATCATGCCAGAATCAGATACTGGAGTAGTGATAACCCTGAAATAGTAACATATTTAAAGTTCTTGTGGCATGTGAAGATTTGGGACGTGTGTGTGTGAGAAGAATGTTGTACACTCCTGAGCCAGGACTCTGTTCAGGGAGTAGGGTTTGTTAGCTGGTGCCCTTTCCATGCTAGAAGACAGGCACTCCTCCAAGGACTGTGGAGGTGTCCCAACCTGCAACAGCTGTTAGTCTTTCAGGGTCTGGCAGAAGACCCTTTCTTAAAAGAAAAATGAAAATAATAAAAATCCGTAAGATGTGGGTTCCCCTCTCCCATCACATTCTATTCTCTGACATATTTCTGCTTCAGGACAAGAAAAGGGAAATTACTTTGTTGTGTGGATACAAAGCAAAGGACACTGACAACATTGTTTACAGTCATCTTACACTCGTGTTGCTTTAAGTCTTGATGTTCTCCAGCTGGTCTGATGATGGCTTTTTGCAGAATCCTGCCACAAGGACACTGGATTCACTTTGCCCCGGCACAGCACTGAAACCGAGGAGCTAAAACCTCAGCTCCAGCTTCTGCTTTCTCACTTTGGTATTGACTACAACCTTAAGGATCTCAAGAACTCAGCTGATGAGATGGAGCTCTTTTCCCTGGTAACTGAAATGTACTTCTCAATATTAAAAAAAAAAAAAAAAAAAAAAAAAAGATGTGA
>VXBL01000373.1:2308396-2343485 GCA_013400195.1 Aramus guarauna | reverse complement strand
TTTTTTTTTTTTTTTTTTTTGGCTGATAATATGCAGTATTACTTTGCTATAGGATTTAATATCTGTTTGGGGAAATTTAAAACACCACTATCTTCTTTTATGCTTTAGGTTGTCCAAAAATTTAGAAGTGTCTTCTGCAAACAGCAGATGATGAGAACATTTCCAGTTTATGGTGCAGAGGTTTCTAGGTCAGAGAACTGGGGCATGCTAGATCCAGCCAGGGCTTTGAAAAAGAGAGCCAACTGGATCCCTTTTTTAAAGGTAATTATGAGGAGCTTTCCTTTTTCAGTTGTATTAGTCCTAACCAGTCTTCATGATATACCAAGATACATTTCAGCATTAATGTCTAAAATGTTTCTTTGACAAATAGAGTGATGATTTTTTAATAATTCAGGCTTTATCAAACAACTATATTTTTGTATAGTCAAGAGCCCCTTTTCATGTCTGTTGAAAATAAAAAGGCAATGTATTGCACTTTCTTTATTAAATATTGCCTCCTATACCACAAAAATGTAGCAATATTAATAAGTTTTGCGGTTACTTTTATGTCAACCAGATTAAGCCTAAAGTAGATCCCTGGCAGCAAAAGCTTCTGATAAAACTGAAACAATGGAAAAAAGTGGATAAACTAATGGACCTTCATTCAAAATTTGTAGAGGTAATATAACTTAAGGTGATTTAATTTATAGTTATTTTAATTTATTTATTGGACACTTCCAGGGAAATTGAAATGTCTAAAGAAAGGTTGCATCAGGTTTATGTATTATGTGTATACGCTGGAATTCATTAAAGACCCATTACTAAGGTGCTATAGAGAATTTTTCCCCCCTCTTTCTCAGTTTAGTGGTTTCAAAAGGCAGCTTGAGCACTTGCATAAATATTCAAAAGCTCTGAAGTTCACCTAATGTAGGTCAAAATCAGCCCTGGAATTTGTGTCAAAGGGATTGCTCAGAACAGCTTTTTTTTTAGTGTGACCAAGGTTCAGATATTGCCTCCTATACCACGGACAGATACTTTGTCGCCTGAGAGACCATACTCCAATACTGAGGTAGAAGTCTAAAACTTGGTAGGGCACAATGTGCAGATTGCTTGTGCCCCAGGGAGAGGTTACTGAGTGTCTCTATTTTGGTTCTAGCCTCACAGGTTCTCTTGATTCTGATGTTATATTGCCATTTTTGCCCATTTTGAGGATGTCCTGCAGGACAGCTCTGTCTGTGCTGCCCGCCATCCAGCCTCCCTGGAAAAATGGCAATGTGCATTCAGGCCTGCTTTGTATCCATAATGAGCCTGAGGCACCCTTAACACCTCACATCATAGTCTTGCAAATGGTTGTCATCTGGGAAGAGCAGCATTCATTTCTCCTAACTCCATCTTTATTCACCGAATGTATCCTGCAGGGCTGACTTGCCTATGCCCTGTGAGCTCTGCTCATTCAGGTCTGCTGCAGATGCATGGATGAACTGCAGGTTGTGAAAGGGCTGCTCAGGTGTACTGGTGTCTTGCCACATTTTTCCAGTGAAATTTTAGCAGGTCTGATATCTTCATCTAGGCAACTGGTCTAACAGGAGTTCTCTGCCTCTCGAGGATGAGGAGAACTAATGCAATTAAGATGGTGAACCACCACTATAGGACTGGATATGTCTAAATATCTCAGCCACCAAAACTGATCTGGCAATCAGAGGGTGAGAATACTGCCTCTCATGCTGTGGGGTAAGCCTGAAGCACTATGAACAATAAGGACACCTTGTAGTTCAGCTCCCAGTTTTACACAGGAACCAGAAAATAAATCCTTTCTCTGGTCCTTATGTGCCTTCCTCTATCAATAATCACGCTCCTGCCAAATGGAAAGTCCTCAGTGAGCTCTGTTTCTTTCTTTGGTACCCAGGTGGTGTGGGGTAAAGCAGAGCAGCCTAAACCATGTCTCCAGCTCATGTGAGGCTATTTCAGCCCTGAAATGTCACCAGCCTTCTCATTTCCATAGGGTTTGATATTTAATTTAAATTTTTATTAAAGGCAGCTTGCTCCCCTGCCCCACCTCCTTTTAATGATTTTTTTTTCCTCCTGTGTTAATCAAGGTTCCATTTGTCTTGACTTTTCATCATATTTGTTCAAAGTAGGTGATAAAGAAGAGTCCTATAAAACTCCTGGTCTTAATCCCCTTAGAATTCCCATCAATGCTTTGCTAGAATTCATATCAACAGAATTTTACTGATGCCAATAATTGCTAAAGCATGACCATGTTCTTCAAATTATACTCTGATATAAGTGGCAATTAAAAAAATCCTGCAAAATTAGATGTGGTTTTTAAAAATTACTTTTGTACTGCTTCTAATTTTGTTTAACCTGGTTTTTGGCAGTACTCTGTATATCTAATCTCCCTGCTTCCCATTTAACATTCATTATTTACTTTCATGGGTCTCACAAAGCATTTGAGAAAGAACTCTTTTTAAATTGCAGAAATCAGACAGTGGATGTGCAGACTTTGCAGCTGAAGTTGGCTTTACAATATTTTAAATAATTGAACGGATTTGATTTTTTATTGACACTCTTAGAAAGATTAGCCATTTACAGTCTTTCATAGTTGTTTTTTTCTTTTTTCTTTTTTTTTTAATTGAAGACTGAAATAAGCTTTCTTCTATGATCACTGTTTTCCAACCTTTTCCCCATGCCAGATATTTCACAAAGAAGCCATTCTTTCAAATCTTGCCACAGCATGTAATATTTCTGGAAAGCTTGGGCAAAGCCATCATCACCACCACTAACAAAAGTAAAAATGGCTTTGCAGCTCACTGAGACAATGAAAAAAAGATAATTCTCATTTTTTTCCATAGTGGCTTACTCACCAAATATATGTTTGGTTTTGGTCAAGAAACATGTAGACCTCCTTAAGGGTGAGGGGTAACAGGAAAGGAGAGAGGGGATTAACCAGTAGTCCCTCCCCTCCATAAATCTCAGAAAAAAAAGTGCTTTCATATTCTTTCTTATCCAGTGTATTCCCTCCATATGCTGTGACAGGCAAGTCCATTTCTACATTTTCACCTCGGAGAGGGGGCAGCAGACAACTTTCCCAAATAAAGAAGAAGCAGTAACAACCAGTGCTGCAGATGCTCCCTCACTAGATGCTCTGAACTGACCCTGACCTCTCTGTGGGATGGGGGTTGGCATGCTGACTCGTTTGCCTTGTGAATCTTTCTCTGTATTTCATGGGGTTTGATCCAAGGTCTCAGACATAGAGAGGGTGATGGAGGGTCTCCAGAAACATGTGGCAGCAGTGTTTGAACCACGTCCTGCACGGTCAAGTTCTGCCACTTCTGCTTATGCCTCAGGACAGCAGAGCTACGATCATGTCTGGAAGGAGATCTATGCCTGCACTGAGCTCCACCAGGTATTTAGAAGGGGAAATGATGAAAAATGGTCAATTAACATGTCAGTACTGATAGAGGGCTCCTCTAACAGATTTCTGTTTGGATACCAACGTTCCTCTTTTTCAAAATTCAGTCTCCTGCTACTGCTGCCGAGCAGGACCTGCCCAGCTGCAATGTACGGTTGCATGCCAAAGACACATAATGATGTTCTCTCCTCCTTGGGGCTCACTAGCTGCTGTGCAGCCACTGGTCCAATCATAGCACAAGCAGGGTGAGATTGCACCTACCTAAAAATAATGTGTACACGCCTGTAGCAGAGCTGGGGTGTGAATTTGGCTGCAAGAAATGGAAGCATGCCTAAGTATTCACAGGAGAGTGTGGTATTAGGGAATGGGTTATCATATGTGTACAGAGGAGAGGGGAGGAAGGTTGGTGGGATGTCTTGGTTGCTGGAGGCCATCCAGCAGCTGAGCACCTGTGAACCTGACAGCAGATGCCTGCTTTGTGCAGCAAAAGCATGTTCCTCCTCTCAGGGAGGAAGTGGTGATGTGAGCATGGCCTCACAGAGGTTTAGAACCTGTGAGAGATCTTCAAGTTTTGTAGAAGGGAAAAAAACCCCACCACAAATGGCCTAGCTGGCAGGGTAGTGAGTGAGAAGTAGAACCTACCTCTCTAGTATCTGGGTAGTTTATAGTAACTGTGCCATGCCTTATGTGGTGAGCTCTGTGACTAATCTTCTGAATTGGAAGGTATCCCTTTGACGAAGATTTACTTTGATGCCCTATTTCTTTCTTGCCCTTCTGACTCAGAAGTTGTTTATGGCTGCTGCTTTAACAAGTATAAAAACATTATGCACAGAACTATTACATCTCAGAAGTTCCTGTATCTGCAGCCCAGTGCTTCACTTGGCTCACTCTACCTGTGCCTGCCTGCCTGCACCAGTAGGCCCTGGTGGCAAGTTAGGAAAAGGCTGAACAATCTCCTTGCTCCTCTGTGGTTTTTTAAAGAGGAAAATTCTCAGCTACTGGGGCTGGATGCAGCCCCAGTGTTAATGAGAAGTTCTTGCACCCCTGCTGTTGGCCAGGACCAAGCAGGGCAGGGAGTGATAGAGGAGCAGGGGAAAGGGAACAGGAGGAGAAAGACAACATTTAGTCTCTCCTCATTCCCTCTTTCCTGCTGATTAATCGGCCCCAAAGCCTGATACCAACTCTGTGTTCATAAACAGAACCACATTTTTCTCCCAGGAACAGCTCCCACATGTGAAAACATACAGTTCTTCCTACCTCCGGCTGACCCTGACCAGGAAATATTTGATTACTTAATGAAAACTTCAGGAAAAAAAACCAACCAGCATTGGGTTGACTCATGCAAGCTACATGATGATTAATGAAAAAAAGGAAAGAAAACATGATTGCACTGTACATCTTCTGTCAAGTGCTCTGAGTTCACGACTGGGTTGGGAAAGAGTACCTATCAGGGAGCAATGCAAGGGACATGACTGATCTCAGCAGCATTAGGTTAATTGAAAACCTAATTTTGAAACAGTCTAGTCATGATGCTATAGCAAAGCTAGAATTAGATCCTTCACAAAAAAAAAGCGCTATTCACCTCTCAGTGTTTTTAAAATAAAAATTCAGCTCCTAACATTTTTTTCTTCATTTTACTGGCATTTTTCAGACAATATTGTTGATATCTTTTTAAAGCGGAAATTTTAAGTGGAAATGCTTTATCCCATGCCTAGTACTTACACTTATTGTGATATTTAATAGAGCTGTATCATTAATGTTGTTAATTCAGGAAAATATATTTTAATTCTATTTGACCTCACATTACATTAAGTAATAGAGATTGAAGGACCTAGTTTTTCTAAAATTTAAGAAATTAGACCTTTAGAGTCAATGAGGACAGGATGAGTGAGAGTGATCATGCTTAGTAAGGATAGAGAAATCAGTTAACAGATAATCTATCATTGCAAGGATTATGTAAAGAATCCATTGTGTGACAGTTTGACATCAAGATTTGTTTGGCTTGAAGGCATTTTTTGAGACAATACATTCATGTCAGCTTGCAAATTTATAGAACAGCCAATGTAGTCCTGAGTTTATCTGTGTCACTTCTATGAGTAACTTTGCTAGGATGTCTCATGTTGAGCAGGATAAATTTGACAAGCACCAATTTGTGGAGATACATTAATAGGATTTTCTCTAATAAATAAAAAAAAATAAATGCCAAAATCAATGCTATAAAACCCTTAACTCACTGAAAAGAATTCCAACTTATACCATCCAAGTTCAAATGAAGTGATAAAATAGATTGGGACAGAGAAGTGGGTTAAGAGGACAAATTTTTCTTGTATACTTGATTGTCTGAGGAAATTAATTGGATGATGCCTAGTAAATCACTGACCATAATGTTCTGCAATTAATAAATACAGTGTGACTCATAGTGATCTTCTCATTTACACTGGTACTAATGCCAGCTTAATTTCACGGATGTTGGTGGAGTAACTCCTGATGCATGTGAGAAGGCCCTGATGGAGTTAGTAACAAGGCAGGTATAGCTGTTTTCCTGATTGCTGCTCTTCTGCTACTCTTTATACTATATGGCTGAGTGTGCTGGAAAGGAGTGATTAAAAAAAACCCCAAACAAGTATTGAATTTAATTTTGCAGAATGTTAGCTAGAGCATTTGATATATCTGCTTGCGTTGGGGGTGTTGTGTATACATCACAGTAGAACTTTTCTATGGCTTAGTCTGATGTTACTCCTTTGTTACTACACTATGATTTTGCTCCATTCTCATCCTATGATTTGCAGGAGCCCAGAAATCACTTTTTCTTTTACGGCAGGAGGAAAAAGGATGGACTAGGAGGTCAGACATGGCACTAGCCGTAGCTGGGTTGAGGTTTTGATGAAACAGATGTTCTGAATTTCTTTGGAAAAGTTCCTCGATCTGACCCTTACCACAGCCTTGTCTTTGGAACAAGGATAGCTTTTTCATACAGCCCAGGGACTTTATAAGGATAAAACACTAAGGACTGGAAAGCAATCAAATATTGTGGAGTTATACACCAGGATAATTTCACTGCTGGCTGGATTATGAATTTCATCCAGTATGGCACTTCCTTTCCTTTTGTCCTTTTATTGTGATAAAGCCTATGCATAAAATTGTCAAATAAGAGTCACATGCATACTTACCACACAAATTTTTAACTGTGTGTTGGAACTAGGGAGTAACTACTGAGGATGATAACACAGCTGTGGCTCACAGTGGGAAGCCTTCGGCATCTTTCAGAAAGAAGAATGAAAGAGGGTAAAAAATTATTTATATGTATATATATGTATGTGTATAATAAAACTTGAAAGAAGGAAGAAAAATTATATCAACCTACTGTTTCTCTGACAGAAGCAGTAGTGCTATCCTTTTCCATTATTCCATAATGCAGGTTTCCATGACAGTCAGTCCCGTAGGCAGCAGCAGCCTTCTCTTAGACAACAGACATGGCAAAACAGCCTATTTTAGAAAGGTTTAGAAATCTCCTTGAGTTGCAAAAATGTAATTACATTTTTTCTGTCTGGAATAAGGTATAGTTATATGGGCAGCTTACAGCTGCTAGGATTAGAAGACGACACAGCAACTCCACACAGGAAGCATGTGGTGAGGAGAGGAGCCTACTTGTCCCTTCTTTTCTTACGTCACCTGAGACTCCGGGAGCTGAAGGTAAAAAAACTCAACATAACAGGTGTGGAGATCAGAGTTCATTTTTTTAAGAGGGGGGCTATCATCCAACTGAAAATGCAACTGTGGTTTGCTTGGGTTTGTTTCAGCGAGTGTGCCTGGGGATCCTTAACTACTTCAGGTCTGTGGAGAGAAGCTTGACAATCAGTACTGCTGGCCTCTCCTTCAAGGCTGGTCACCTAATTCCCAGTGCAGAAGACACCTCCTGGGTCAGCGCTGCCAAAGGAGGCACTGGTGGGTTTGGTGGCCTGAGGTCACAGCCATATATCCATTACACACCAGCTGACTACAAGGTGAGGTAGCAACTAGCCTTTAGTCTTCCAAAAAATGTGCTTCAACAAGAGTACCTAATGCAGTTCTCTCTTCCATGCAAGATACATTGTGATCAATTGCTGAATCATTTGAGGGATTCAGTGTAGCTTCTTCCTCAAAACCACATGTCTCGCCTGAACAGACTAAATACCTATATCTATCAGTGGTCTGCAGCAAACCTCTGAGAAACTTCAGGCATGTAGAAGTATAATATCAATACTGCCTGCCAGATAAACATTTACTTAGACTGGTGCTGCTGGCTGTGCTTAAACTAGGACCTTTGTAAGTGTGGGATTATCACACAGACTAGATGTTCCTGAGAAATCTGAGGCATTTTGCAATTTATGGAAATGCTTGTTTAAGTAACTCCTAATGACTTCTAAAATGTATTATTTAGATTTAGGTAGACTGTAGGACTTAACTGTTTTTTAACCTTGGATGAAAGCATGTGGCTGAAGTGATGTAATTAGTACACCTAGCTTCACGGATTGGAAAAATAATAATTCTAATTAAATTCCTAAGGCTTATCAAACTTTCATTTCCCCAACTTCTTTGCAAAATATACTGAATGGAATTAACATATTATGCTGACATTAGTGGTTTGATGTGATGTAGTATTTTGTCTTTTGAGTTGTAGAATTTCCTTGCAGCTCTGCACTCGTCCCAAAGTGCTCACATAGAAAGCCTGAAGGACAATATTATTTTAATAGGACTTTTTTCAACATGTTGAGCTCACATTTATTTCTCATTTACTGAAAACTTGTTTGGTTGGGGTTTTTTTTCCTGTAGAAACACAGAACCAAACACACAAGCCACTTCACAGAATTGTGGCTAGAACCAAAAAGGAAGTCGTCTTCCTGTCCTCATTTGTTGCTTATATTAAGACTTCAGGCCCTCCCCCCTCAAAAAAAAAAAAGAAAAAAAAAAAAAATTCATGTCCCTAAACATAAAAAAATCTAAACCTATTTGAAAAGAAAATGTGTGGG
Source organism: Aramus guarauna (assembly GCA_013400195.1). Taxonomy (NCBI): domain Eukaryota; kingdom Metazoa; phylum Chordata; class Aves; order Gruiformes; family Aramidae; genus Aramus; species Aramus guarauna. The sequence goes on along the minus strand of VXBL01000373.1, from coordinate 2,335,085 downwards.
GAGGACATGGAATTGATGATATTTTTAAGGTAGCTTTAGTTTTATTTCTAATATGGCCATATTTATCCTTTAAAAATTTAATCAATGAAACACTACTTGGAACTAGAAAATTGTGATTTGCTACTTAAGAAATGTTGAACTGGGTGGTCCATCTTAAAATTTTCAAGTCAGAAAAAGTAATTTAAAAACTTATGTTTTCCAATGGGAGGTGTCAGTTTTCTTGGAAGCAGGCACGGTGACAGTCTCCTTTTGATCTCTGCATAATATACCTTTATTTTCATCCCCTTTTTTTCTGTTGCAAAAGAAATGACACAAAGATCAATCCTGACCTTCCATCTAAGCACTCTCTGATCTGGAGATTAGCTATGAAATACTTCAGAGTATTCTCTGAAGCAATGAGAGAGACATTTTTTCTTAGTGGCCTCTCTTTCCCCTGGACTAATTAATATGTATGGATATGGATCTATATGCTTGAACTTCAGCTAAAGTTAGACAAATATTTACTAATCCTATTACAGTTTAATTTGCAACAAATTTAGAAGCAGGGACAACAGTATTTCCTTAACAACATTTTCTAATGTGTTTTGGGGTTTTTTTTAATATACTCCACAGACTGTCTCTCAAGAACTGAAACAATAATAGAGCCATTTTACTGGCAAACTAACTGGGACCTATCTAACCTACTCTCTGGTGCGTGCTATAAACCTGAAGCATATGGCATTGTTTTTAACATACTTTTAGTACTAGTCTGTGCCCAAAATCGGAGATGTACCTGTGTTATGAATCCCTCCACACTGTAAGCTGTGAGCCCATGTGATGGCTCAGCTCACAATTCATCTGAAACAAATTCTGAGGCAGTGTTGCATCCTCCTTAACAGACTGCTTGGGATGGAGATCATCAGAAGCATGAGTTCCAATAACAGAAGGCCCTGCAAAACAATGCATGACATTGAATTAAAACTATTTTCTGTCCCCTGTTGAGATTCTGCTTGGAAGAAAGTAGATAAAACATATGTAGGTGCATAAGTGTTGCTTTATAACCCAAAAGGGAATTGTTAAGCCCCAGTAAATCTGAGCAGAGCTAGAGGAGGAAAGCCAAAACCTGCAGGCAAAAAACATTGCACATAAATATCCAGTTACTTGATTTGTTGCTATAGATATATAACTGGGTATTAACATTTTTTATAGGCGTAAGTAGTATTTAGAAGGCTTGGGTAGTCTATTTAAAATATGGTACCCAAAACAAATAGGGAGAAAGTCTTCATTTCTTTTTGGTTTTGTTTTGTAAGAACTCTCCGGTTTTGTAGCCACATGCCCCTTCTGCAGAATACAGTGGTCTTGACTGAGATTTTTAGGAGTGGGACAAAGCCAGAACCACCACGAAAAAAAAAAAAGAAATGAAAGTGGAGATATTTCCATGAAAGTTTTCCACAAGGATGTTTAAAGCCACAACTAATCCCCCCCTTCTACCTGCTATGGTGAAGTCAGCCCAGTATTTGCTCAGTTATTTTCCTAAATCAAATTGAATTTAATTTTTCCATAAATGGCTTTGATTCAGCCTTTAGCAAAATCTGCACCCCATCACTAAGATCAGTGAAACAAATAGTCTGTTCATAAGAATAAGGAGAGAACAGATAGTGCAGAACACCATATTGAAAAAAGGAAAGGAATCTGACCAGGCTGATCCAACGTTATGTTCAAATTAGGCGTACATTTTGCAGGGCTGCCTCATCAACTTTATGGTAAAGAATGAATTCTGATCTAGCACAGATCTGTGAAGCTGGCAAGCTATTCTTCCCAGTACATTTAAGTTTGACTAAGATTTCCATGACTAAAACAAATGCCTTTTCCTTCATCCTTTCTTTTAATAGAATTTGAGACATCTAGCTGCTAGCAGGTAAAGTTTGGGATCTTGTAAAGGCAAATGTTAGGACACCTAGTGAAAGGAGGAAGTTTCAGTACATCGTTCATCATTATTTGGCACTGAAGTGCTAACAAAGGTGCATTACATACCAGGAAATAGTAAAAACAAACAGTGGAAAATGAGGAGCTTGAATTTGTTTGCTAGCTTCTTACAAGAACCATTTTTAAAGTCTTCTATGGCTATACCCCTGTACCAAGTGTTTATTTACACTGGGACATTAACTTCTGTAATTATACACCTAGAGATAGATGTGTGTAATTCCCTCTGTGGCACTCCTAGTCAAGAAACAGAATATTTTGAAAGCTAACACCACTTTTGCTGACTGCAGTACTGGATTCTTGCCTGGGGTGTTACCAACCTAACTAGTGACTCACTGCCAAGGTAGATGACTGTCTTTTAAAGATGCTGATGTTTTCTTAGAAAAGTAAGATCATTCTTAAGCTATTCTGTTGAACAAGTGCTAATGTCACAGCAAGTTGGGACATCAGTCAATGGGCGTTCCTTTTAATTAGCACTAAGTCTTTGTGTTTGTGAGCTTGTCTCCAAATCTTGCAAGTCTAACTTATCCAAGAAGACTTTAAAAAATATGTTGATTTCATATTTGTATATCAGAATTTAAGACACTTTTTGCCAAATTTGAGCTAAATTAGAAAAAGGGGGAAAAACCCCTCAACTTACTTCAACAGCTAGTCTTCTTGTTTTGATGCCTTCTTGATGCTTTTTGTGTATTTATATGCCTGAAGGAAAAACTAGGCACAATAGAAATTTCTTACAGTTTATCTTACTCCATGATAGTATAAATGAAGCCACAGTGTAGGAGTTACCTGTAAAAAATAATACTTTGGCAATATTTTATTTTATTGTTCTTTGCTACTGACAAAAATACCATGTTCCTAGGCCAGGTCCACCCTTAGATATGTTGATTATACAGAATTGCAATCCTTGCAGAGCTGAGTGCTCATATCTCTGTGTCTCTTTTTTCATGGCATAGGTCCACAGTGCTCAGTTCATGGAGTTTGCAGAGGTGGAAAACCATGATGACTTTCACACTAGTGAAGATGGATACATTCACACACAGGACCAGCGAGGGGCTTACATAATATATGATGTGGCTTTAGAGGACCTGAAAGAGCTTGAGAACCAGCTGCTGCTTGTGGCCAGCCAGTACATTGAGAAAGATAAAAGTAAGCTATCTACACAGGTCCAAAACACCTGTGATAATTTGGTTTGCTGTTTTCAAAGTAGGCTGATCCTATGACTTCTTGATCATTGCTATACTTCTGCAAGACCAAGTTCTAACTGGATTTTTGGAACCTTTCTTTATCCTCCTAGTTAGCTAAGTGATAAACGTGTTACAAAGACCTAACTGAGCATGTGGAATTGCTTGTCACATGTTGTTAATGTCACAGTTTTGCACCTATTCAGGGTCATAGACATCAAAGTTATCCTGTAGGGGAAAATAACACAGAAGGGACATTTGCAGATATAGTTAAGTAATACAATGAGCAAGCACATCTTCAAGGCAGAGAGAGAGAGTCAGAAAAGAAAAATTGTAATTGTTTCTGAATGTCTTTTAATTAATATACTGGATTGATTTTCTGCAGAACTAAATTTACCTCCCACCACTTTTAAACTTTTCTCAGTTGTAAATAAGAAGCTGCAAAATACTTGATTTTTCAGACTTCCTTTTTTCCTGCCACTTTTTTTTTTTTTTAATAGTAGAAACTGAGTTGAGAAAGACTGTATTACAGATTTCTACAAAGAACAGCTATACTTCTAGAATAGTGAGGAGGAAGAAGCTTTTAATTGTAGAGAGTATGGGGGGAGGGCCCATGATTCTGTGAAAACAGTGAGTAAATGCCACAAACACATATGATATTCAGACAATGGCACAAAATATCTCTTAAATCACTGGAATTACTTTCTGTATTCATAGGATAATGGTTTTGATGTTTTAGTATGGTTCCCTAAAATTGAATGTTCTGATAGAGAATGCAGGGCAGAGCTGAGCATTAAGATGACTAAAAACCTTTACAAGCCTATGAATGCCTAAATGTCTGCTAGGAACTCCTTTGAAGTCACCTGAAGGTCCTCATTGTGGACCTTTTCCTGGAGCATCTTTCATATGAGGAGAAGCTGAGAGAGCTGGGACTGTTCTACCTGGAGAAGGCTCAGGAAGGATCTAATCAGTGTGTATAAATACCTGTTGGGAGGGAACGAAGAAGGAGCCATACTCTTCTCAGCAGTCCCCACTGAGGCAATGGGTACAAACTGAAACACATGAAATTCCATCTGAACACAAGAAACCCCATTTTCACTCTGAGGGTGATCAAACACTGGCACAGGTTGCCTTGAGAGGTCATGGAATATTAATCTGTGGAAATATTCAAAACTTGACGGGACATAGTACTGGGCAGGCCATTCGAGGTGACCCTGTTTGGTAGCAAGGTGCTGGATGACCTCTAGAGGTGCCTTTCAACCTCAACCATTCTGTGATTCTGTCATGACAGGAGGCAGCCTACTGAATGAGGTAGTATAGTCTGGTAGCCTAGTATAGGAGTTCCTGTGTTTAAATGTCACTCCATTATCACCCTCACACAGCACACTTGAGGATTGATATGTACAACCTGACCTATCTCCTTATGGTCCTTCTTGTTATGGTATCTTTCTGTGTGCCATGGACACAAATGCTTTTAATTCTGACTTCTTCAGTGATCATGGACTTCAAATGACTCCCTTGTTCAGTTTTTGAAAAGTAAGACACTTAAAGTTTGGAGCTGAACAGTAATTGTTGATGCCTCTTCTATTTACCCCATGGTTGATTTTTAACTCTGCAGCTCTAAGCATTTCAGATTCACCCTAACTGTTTTATCATTTACTGTCAAAATTAGCTCTAATTTAGATAGTATCACAACCAAGAAACCAAAAGCATGATTTCTTTAAGGATTTCTCATGGGCTGCTAGTGTAGAAACATTTGTAGTGATATTTTCCTTCCTTCACAGTCATTTTTAAATTATGAAGACTGACTTTTCTAATAGCAAGCCATCTGATAAGAAAGCTCTCCACTGGGTCTGCACTCTGCTGTGCTATGTCTCTTTGTAAAAGTTGTCTTTAAGTAATCTGTGCTGCTTTTTTTTTGATCTGAGAACAAAGGTGAGGAGGTGAAGACAATCCCAACATGACTTGATGCGGAGAAAAATTAAGCTTCTCTTCACTTTCCTCCCCTAGTTTTCTTGTGCTTTCTCCAGCTTTATCTAATGATGTGGTTCTTTTGAACTCCAGCCATTGCCCTTTATCTCAAAGAATATTTGTTAAAAGATGATGTAAGAGATATGTTTAAACTGAATGCCTGGTGCGCATGTTCTTTGCCTTGCAGAATACTCTGGAGCCCTCCAAAGCTTATGGCACTTGGAATCTTTTCCTGGCCTGGGGTTCCCTGGCAAGCAAAAACTACAACCCTGTGCTATAAACAAAAAGAATTACCACAAGCCATGGGACTCTAAGCATATGGAAATCCTTCTGATAGTGGCATCTGCTTGTTTTCTTTTTTTTTTTCTTTTTTTTTTTTTTGTCGTAGGCAATGTAACTTGTGAGCAATTCAGAAGCAGCAACATTCTTGGCTGGGCACATGCCTCTGTGGATCGATGTGCTGTGCTGCTTGACCTCTGGACCTGTGAAACTGCTCTCTTGGAAAAAAAATGCCAGGTAGAGAAGCTTCTCTTGATCTGAAAATGGTGATTTGCAGTCAGTTCACTTCAGGTTGTGTAAGGTTCTCTTTCAACAACATTTCCTGTTGTGTATACACACGTATGCCAGAGCCAGCATCCGTGGGTGGTGGTATGGGTTTCACATGCATTGGGAACCTGGTGCTGGGCTGGGCGCAGCGGCTTGGAGCTGTGGGGTGCTGTGAGTTGGGTCTAAAGGGCCACATGTAATGGCTTTTGCAGCAAGAGAGCAGAAATGCTTTTGTTGTCAGACAGCACTCTCTGTAGCTGCTGTGCTGGGGGCTGGAAGCACTTCTGCAAGGCCTTAGGGAGAGACACCCACCACTGGATAATTGGGAAGGATAACTGGGAATGACAAAGCCATCTCCAGAAGAAAACTGCAGAGCATGTTCTGTCCCTCCTTGCATGCCAGGGAATGGAGCAAATGCAAACTATGAAGAATCAGGTACAGCCCTGAGGAGCCTCGGCCAACAGGAAGTCCAAGAAGCAATTTTTTTCTGTGGTTCTGGCTGTTCTTGCTTTCTGGGGCTGGTGCAGGAAACTTTTTATGGCTGTCATTAGAACTGTAATCATTGTATCTTTGTGAAACACAGGGAGGAGAGACTCAATCTGCAGCTGGCTAGGCCCATCATTTGGATTACCCTTTGTCAGAGGGAACCAAAGAGATATTTTGTATGTTACAGCATAAAAATCCATTTATTAATAAAACCTATATATATGATTCCATATATATTATAAATTTATTTCTTCTTTCTTAGTTAATCTATTTGAGCAAAAAATGCCATGATTTAGTATTTGGTAAAACCAACAAACAAACCAACACTAAAAATGTATATTAAGTGATTCATAGCTTTGCCATTCACAAGAGCTGCTGCGTATCCTGTGGGCTTTCCCCTTCCCCTCTCTGAATCTAGTCATGTGTCTGTATTTTGCCATGGGACATGAAAGCATACAGGGTTTCTACCCAAAGACTTCAGTCTTGAAAGATAAAGAGTAGACAAGTTCAGAGGGAGGGACCCAGAGGAGCTTGGAAGTGTGTTTCTGTCTATGGGACTCACTAGTCCCAAGGACAATGCTATGAGTGGCAGGAAATGGAAATAAACAGATAGTACACTTCAGATGCGGAGAGAAATGGCACCAATTGAGGTCGCCTTCACACACTTGAAATGTTTTGTTCTCAGTCCTGGAGTAACCCAGGGCAGCTCTCAAAATAGGAATGCTAGAGGGTGTTAGGGAATCTCCTGTATGCCATTGAAAAGGATTTAAATAGAAAACCTTTTAAACTGAAATAGTTGTATGTAGTTTAGGAAATCTAAGGCCACTCTCCCATTTTCATAGAGGGGCTTTGTGTTACAGAGCTATAGAAAATACTGTCTAATTGCCTAGTTCACTAAGTTTCTGCTCTCATCCCAATAGACTTTGCTTTCCATTTCTGTATGATCATGCTGCCTCTGTGAATCTACCCTGTATTTTTATCATGGGCCTTCCATATAAGGAAACTTACCTTCTTTTTGGAAGAAAAACTCCCATTAGAGAAGAACGAAACCTCTACAGCAACAGTGCACTAATTCTCTTCCAAAACCATCAAAGAGTATATTCAGGAATTGCTCTCACAACTCAACTCTCTAGGCAGGATTAAATGTACAGATGTGCTGATGCTCTGAGTTGAAATGAAATGGAAGTTGGTCTCGCTAGCTTTCTTTCCAGCTGGGACAGAGTTCTTTCTGAAAGAGGAGGCAATAGCATTTTGTCCAGCAGCTGAGACAGCTTAGCTTAGCCAATATAAAACTTGCTAATGGCCTATTGCTCAAGCACTGTCTTAGCTTCCTCCAGAACAGTTCAGGTCAGGCAGGTCTAAATCAGAGAATTTGACTGTTGAAATCTGTATTCTCAGCTACTGAATTAACTCCTAAGCACTTCTGCATCTTCCTTTTCTACAGTCTTCTGATCTCAGTATGGACAGCAACGTGGATGCTTTTCTGCTTGTGTGTCAATGTAAAATAGCCGGATGTAGATAATTTCATATTGACATGACTGATTTGTCCAGAAGCAAGAGCACTGGACATTCATATTTTCAATCCTCTGATTGCCATCTGACCAAAAAGTACTACAATGTCATCGCAGGAGTTCACATGCTGTCATGCTTGGCACATTTCTTTTTCTGTCCTAAGCTGTGGGTATGTGTAATAAAATTTTTTATTTAAATAAAACTTTACAGTTATTCTTGGTAGAGGAGCCTGAAGAGGGCATGCGCCTTTGTACATCTTTAATTACATCTTCAATCAATTTGGAGTTTCTCCAAAAAAATGTTAAGTGACTGTGACAGTCATTGCCAAATGAGATAATGGAGTCTCGGATGAGTCTGCAAGTTTCAGGTTGGGGGAAATGGAATTTTTCAAAGATACGAAACCAGTGTGTGTGCTGGAAAAGAAACAGAGAATGGATTAGATGTGGAAAGAAGTAGGTATTTTTAAAGTAGTAAGTACATTGTCTTGTTACTTTTTTAAAGAAAAATGTATAGAACAAAAAAAAAGTGAAAAAATAGGGTTAACTATGCAAGATTTGGAAGAAATTTCTTCTGTGTGCATTTTATTCTACGTTCTGTTCTTGAGCATTGTGATGAAGCATCCAGTAATATCCTGTGCCAGAAACAAGATGTCATACCAAGTCACTCCTGGTTTGATACAGGCAACAAATTCTGTGTTCAGGAATCTCTCCCCAACAAAAAATGAATATTTAGGTGAATAAACATTTCTAAATCTGCTTCTGCATATCTCTTCAGCTTCTAGATGTTTACTTTGAAGCTTACCAACATGCTTTGGATCCAGAGGAAAGATTTGCTTTGGCCCAAGCAATAACTGACATCATGCATAAACGTCCACGGTTTGATCTCAAGATTGAGTATTTTGTCAACACCTACAAAGATGAATGCATCTGTTTGCAACTTCACCTTCAACTGCTGAGGGACATAGTAAACCAACAAGTAGGTTGAATTTACAATATATTCATCTCGGGCAAGTAGGAGATGAAATCCATAATAGGAAACTTTGATTACAGCCCGCATGTGTTTACAGTGTTAAGATGGGTCAATGCTAATTTAAAATGAAGTCTATGGATGCTTTGTAAATTGAAGGCCTGAAGCTCAAGAGCAGAAAACTATCATTTCCTCAATATCAGAAATGAAATTTTAGAAGGATTGCAGAGCTTCATATGTCATGTTAAAGCCACATTTGCTATTGTTTGAGACAATTAGAAATACTAGTTGAGAGGTGTGGAAGCTAATTAAAATTATAATCTACTTTTTTTTCCTGTAATGCAGTGAATAAGGAACTAGTCCTGTTTAGAGTTAGCGAGAAGAGACTTTAAAGAGCATATAAATAAAGTTTGTACTTTAAAGTGCATTTTGAAAAGCAGTATATTTCAGATAGCTGTGAATTCCTGTGCTAATAATTAAAGCACGACATTTGAAATCCTCACGTTTTCCTTCTGGTTTATAAATCTGCCTCAGCTTTCCTCTATATTCTGCCACAAGATATTTCCTTTCTCTGAGCTTTGATTTCAGAGGCTGCAAGTTGGGAAGTTTAATTACCTAACCTTTGTAACTTGGCTTTTAGTCCACAAACGGAAGTTTGAGTTTTGGTACAAGAGGTTACTGTTATGCTGCTGTTGCCACTAATGCTACCAAATTGCTAGCAATAAAAATAGATTGTTGTCAACATCATTTTGTTCTGAAGGAATATGAAAGATTCAAAATAATTTTAGCAGGAATAATTCCTCTAGAGTGGGTACATATATAATTGACTTGAAAATGTATATATATAGATAAAAATTTTCGCAGCTTATGTTTAAATAAAGAATAGTTGTGTTTGCCTTGATTTCTAGCTATGCTTGAATTTTAATGGCTAATGTCACTTGCATTTATTGCTGAGTTTTAGATAGATGCCCAGAGGGAATACGTCCACAAGATTTGGCGGGAAGGTCAGAGAGGTGGCATCAATGAATTTGGACTTCCTTGTAATGTGATTACTAAGCAGCTTATCTCTCTTAACACTAGCTGGTGAGTAATTATACAGTTTTGTTTTTCTGGACAGTAACTCCTTCTGATCTAGTTTCTGTGATTGATTGTAAAAATTTGGGATCCAGCACCTGGAAATAAGACTATTTGAAAAAATGACAGTCTTAAAGGTCAATCAAGAAATAGATAAATGCCTCATGCTATTCAGATAGCCAGAAAAACACTTAAGGAATAAAAGTGATTCCTCCCCAACTACCTTTGCATGACAATGGATTTGATAATTGCACCTTGCTGTGCACTGGGACATTAATATTCCCATGGGTACAGACTATTAAATAGTAATGATGAATGTGGCTGCTGAGGTTAGCCTCACTTTAAGCTCACTGCATCAGTATCCTGACATGGCTTTACAACTTTCACTTCCCTTTGGCCACAGTCTATTACTCTTTCGAGCACAACTGCCCAGCTGGTTGTGCATGCGCTATGTTTTCACAGGTGGAATCCACACATTACCTGCAGTACAGACTTGCCCCATGTTCCCCATCCTGCAGCTGTGCAGCACTGTGGGTTATGCGAAGGGTTTACATAGCAGCTAATACACACCCAGAAGCCAAGAGCCCCTTGCCTCTGGTCCCTTCTGGTTTCCTGCCTCTGTTTCAAGCCCCTTGGCCTAACCCTCCCCCTATGCACGTCTTGATTTTGTGTTGGTTATCTGAGCCCTTATTTTCAAGTGCAGACAGTTTTAATGGGCAGGAATGTGAAAATGCAGCTAATAAAACATGTCAACTAACAAAAAATAATTTTAAACATTTCTGTTTTCACTAGCAAATGAGACTATTTAGATGTGTTCCAACATAATTATATTTATTAAGGCTTCAGTTCTATTTTCAGATTTGACCATTGATTTCTGATGTGCACTAAAGCCATTGCAATTTATTCTTGCAAATTAAGTAATTGCAAGGTTTCTTTATATATACAATTTATAAAAGCCTTATTTGAGACCTATTCATTCTTTCTTTGTTTTTGTTGTTTTTAAGTCCTACTTTGAAGAGCATTTATTTGCTGGAGTTTCACCCTTCTCTTGGTCTGGTGTACTTGATCCCCAAAGCTCTTGAATATATCTACCAGGAATTCTACAGCATCTGCAGACCAAAAACAGCCAGTAAAGCAAGTAATCTAGAAAAACAAGTACTTCAGCTAGTACTTGATGAGTGGCTAACAATGGAAAAGCCAGAAACTTTTTACAGCTCTGAGATTCAAAAAGATGTAAGTTCCATTTTTGTGTTAGTAATGACTTTTTAAAGCAGAACACCCAAGAGTGTGATCTTGCTAGTTCATTTATGCTTGCTGGTTAAAGTTCTAGCTATGGGATTCTTAATTCAGTTATTTGCTTGTGATCGGTGAAGATCCATTCCATCCACCTTTAAAGCAAGATTTTTTTCTGTAAATGAACACAGAAAGGTAGTAGTCTTTATTTCATGCCAGTATAGAGTAGGAACAATCAGCCTAATGAGAAGGAAAATACTTAAACTGACATGAGATCATGGTAAGTCTCCAGGTTTTGCATTTATGTGCGTGTGTGTACAATCTGAAAAAAAAAAAAAAAGACAAAAAAAAGACTGTACATTAAAGCAAATATTGTTATAGGTGGAGCTGGTTATTACGGTAATGTCCACCATTTCCTGGTGTAGCTGGCTATAATTTTGATAAATGCTAATTATTGTGAATGAAATTATTGATGCTGGATGTTTCTATCAGCTTGATTTTTTTTTTTTTAATTAGCTTAGTTGTTGCTGAGAGCAAAAAAAGGAAAATAAATTATTTTATCTGTTTTGTCTACAAGATCGTGATACAGCTTTGCTTTGGAGCATACATTTCAAGTTTGGGAAGACTCAGTAGGTAGTGATATGCTATGCTTTCATTCCTGCCAAGTTTGGCCAACATAAACTAAAATAAAATATGCTATTGCAACAGGAAGACATTATGTGAAGTTTCTGTGTGCCCTGGTATATCTATAACCTGAGGCAAATCAGGACTTTTCAATGTCCTTGCAGTAATAGCTCTGCTCTAAGTGATTCATATTTGATTTGGGTCTGAGCGGTGAAAGTGAGTATGAGGAGCTGTTAGCATGCACTGCCACTCGTGTTGCCTTAACCGGAGGCAGCAGAGGAAGATGGCTGAGCAGATCACAGGGGAGATGCAGCAGCTCTGTTAGTGGAACAGGAGCTGGGCAGGAGCGTGGAGAAAATACAGCTGGCTTGGTAAGTGGGATGGCAACCCAGTAAATGGGAATAAGGATTGAGGTAGATGAAAAGCTGGGAGATAGAGACTAGGTCTAAGATCCAGTGGGCTTCTTCCTTTTGGAATGAAAAGCTAGAGGGTGAAAAAGTGCACTGCAAATTGAGGCTGGGGCAAGGAGGCACCTTGGGTGGGGTGGAGGGTTGAGAATGGTTTGGTAAAGGAATTGGCTTAAGCTGCCCAAAACCAGTGATAATCAAGGAGTGAGGATGAAAATGAAAAGTTTGAGGCATGGAGACAGAACTGGTTAGATGAAGAGACTGTGAAGACCACGATGAGTAAGAAAGTATAGAGGCAAACTAAAGGCAGAAAGGCACAGCTTCCCAGGATACTCCCCTCCCTGGCCTGGAGCAAACTCCGAGAATTACTTATCCAGCATCTCTCTGCTGCCAATAAAATCCACTGGCAGTGTCCCACTACTCTCTTGTCCACAGCAGATCACAAATAATTCTTTGCTTTTTAAATTTTAAATCCTAGAAGTCAGTGGCAGTGTTCTGTGATGGATCTTAAAGTTACCACACTGCTATTGCTGAGGGGGAAAAGGAGGGGGTTTACTTCTTGCTCATTCCTTTCCTCTAACAGAAGATGCAGATGAGGCAGATGCACGCAAGCAGGCAATGTTTAGAAGACACTAAGCTTGTAAAAGTCTAGCATTTAAATTTTAGGAAATTTACCTTTGCCGGAGCAGATTTAATTTGGTTTCCTTTTGCATAGGCATGATGATGCAGTCTTTACATAGTCACATATTGTTTTCTTTACAACTTAATGTGCTAAAATCAACATTTTTGTCCTTCCTGGACTGCTCCTTTTGTGACCCAGGACCTCATTCTTTCATGTTTTTCCAACCTTTCACTAAGGACAGTTTTGTAAGATCCAGTTTTTATTCCCCATCTGACTTCTTAAGCATCTTTCAACTTCATAACAAACAAATTACCCAGGGGTGAGGTACAGATGCTGCCAGACTGGGAACAGGTGCTTTTCCTATGTGCAAATATCAGAGAGGCCATATAAAAAGAAAAGTGAATTCTGGAGTTAGAAACTAAATGGTCCCTGGGAACCTGTAAGATCTTTCTTGCTCACCCCAAGTCAGGATAAGCTATACTTATGTTATTCCTATGAGATAAATAGCTGTCCTGTTCTTACACACATCAGGTGATAGACTTTTTCAAGCGGTGTTTCACCAGTTTCACTTTTAGCAAGTTCTCCTTAAAGTCTAGCACAGATGTGTCTTGCTACAGTCTAAGCGTATTACCTCTTCTCATCTTCGGAAATAGGGAAGATACTATTCTCCTTGTAGCAGCTCTTTGAAGAAGCATATAAAGATGGGTTGTCCTGTCCCACCCATCCAGAATCACAGCATTACAAAAGCGTGTTGTAAAGCATTGGAGAAGAGGGACAAAATAAAGTTGCACAACTTCTGACACTTAACTTTGGGGTGTTGTCTTTTCAAACTTTTTTATTTTTTCCCCTCAGTGGGGCTGTGAAGGTGTAGCAAATGGCAGGTGTTGAAATCTAGACTTTTATTACTAATAACTGCATGACTGAGTTCAGATTTCCTCATGATCTGTGATTCATTGGTCATAAGCAGCGAATTGTGAAGCCACTCAGCTATAGCAGTGGCCACATCTATCCTGTCTGACATGAGCATGGTGGCACAGTTGTACAAGTTGTGACAGCTACAAATGAGGACCATCTTCTCCTGTACACAGAGCCAGGAGCTGTTCCTGCCACCGCTTCCACAGCACAACAGCCAGTGGATCATTGTCTTCTTTCCAGCTCTTCACATTACCAAGCTGAAGCTTTTGATCATTTTTCTTTCCTGGGTTTCTGCTTTTTTTGGAGACTTCCACTGTCCCAGTAGAAAAGGGGTTCCAGCTCTGTTGAGTTAGTGGACCATATAAGTTTGCTGTCCCCATTTTGGGACCATCATACATACAGTGGCACACGTACTAGGATCTGCACCTTCTTTAGAGGAGAAATGGGCTCAGCTAGTAATAAGTGAACCAAGTTACAGAGCCCCTGCTTTAGGTAGGTATATCATCTGAAAGCCTTCTGAATTTTGATTATAATAAAAAAAGGCAAATATTTTGTGTTCAATATAAAAAATAAAGTCCTTTGAGTAAATCCAGGTTTATAGATCCAGTGTCTCTACCTTCAAAGCAAGTGGCAAAACACCAGTGTATTTTTAGGGGTGAGGATAGGTCAAGGTGGGCACAATTCTGACCTTGCATTGGTTTCAAGTCAAAAGCAACTCCAGTCATGATTTACTCCAGAAAAAGAAAAAGGAGAACCGTCCCCTAAAGTACTTAAAGACCTTTGTCATCTGTATGTAAATGATTTCTCTCTTTCCTTTTTTTTTTTTTCCCCATTTCTTTGCAGTTATTTGCCGAGGTACTGATAGAAGACCCTGTGATGGTGCAAGAGATTGCTTTGTCGCTATTAGAAGTGGGAGTAGATGAAGGAAAAAAAACAGGCAGAGAAAACCAGCTCTTTATCCTGGATTCCTTCTCCATGCTCATGGAGCTTGCCACGCTCCGCCATCGGCTGATAGAGGTGGCAACAGAGAGTGCGCAGTTAGCCAGGTTGGTGGATCAGTATTGCCATCTTAGCTATGGTGACCTCACAGAGGTGTGGTTTATAGGGAAGAAGTAATTTCTTTTAAATAGACCACTTCCTATGGCTGGAAAAAAACATAACAAGAGGAAGAGTGCTTGCATATGTGTTGTGGGAGATAGGTGCTTGTTATGTGGAGATGGAGTCTACCTGGGGTTTGCAGATGTTTATTCGTTTCAAAGGCTGAGGACATGCTGCTCCTCAAAGCTTAACGAGAGGCCCTTTTGCAGTGAAAATGCTGAAATTTTGCCAAAAGGTGGAGGGGCAGGAGGAATTCACTGATCAAATCAATACAAAGATGCCTTCTTCTGCAGATTTTACACAGATGATTATTTTAACTGCCTTCTGAAGAGTAGTGCAATATAAGAAAAGGCACGCAAGAAGTACAAACTTTGTTCACCACCGGGGTAGGAAAGCATAAAAATTGTTCTGGCTATGCTGATCCTTACAATGCTAATGAAATAATCTACACAAGGGGAGTCAGTGTCATGCATTTATGGAGTTATCAGCTGGAGGAGATGACAATTTGTACAGGAGATAAGGGCTGAGCTAATGGGGAGACTCCAAAGGGGAGTGTTGAACTGCTGGCTTGGAGGCAGGTTATTAGTGAAATTGCTATTGTTCAGCTCCATATTACTTGACATTTTTATTAATGATCTCAGTAGAAAACATAAGAGGGTGTTATTAAATTCAGGACATTGTAGTGCTGCCAGATAAAGCTGATATGGAAAATAAATGGAATATCTTTAAGGAAGAACTCATAGTTCTAAGGACTGGAGTAGTAGAAAGGAGATAAGCATCAATAACACAAAGTTTAAGGTTATGCATAATAATAGGACATTTTCCTGTGAACTTTGAACTTATTAGTTGGAAGCAACAGAGAAATAGAAAGAACTGAGTGTACAGCTGGCCATGGAATGATTGTGAACTGCCAACATATAGCAACCATGGTGGGGGGAAAGCAATTGTATCTTGCTGTGAATCGTGCAATGAGTTTTGTAACCAGTAGAGAGAGGGAGAATTGATGGTTTGTACGTGATTCTGGTGAGGCCTCACCTGGATTATTAAGTATAATTTGGAGATTTGTGTTCAAGCAAAATAAATTCAGATTGGAATGGGAGCAAAGATGATCTAATAGCACACTAAGGGGAAACAGAGAACACATTTTACAAAAGCAAATGAAATATCTTGGTTTGTTTATCCTAGCAAAATGAAGGCTGAGGTAAGATAAGATTGTTCTCTATAAATACACCAGGAAGATAAGCACTGGGAATGGAGAGGAGCTATTGAAGCCAAAGGCCAATTTTGGCAGCAGAACAAATGGATCTAATCACTGTGAATAAATTTAAGATGGAAATTAAAAGGGGATTTCTAAGAATTAGACAACAAAGTTCTGGAAAGGAAAGAGCAAAGAGTAGAAAACTAACAGTTTTAAAATGGGGTTTGATTCATTTATGAAAAGGATTTGTGGGACATGATTGCTTGCAATAGCAAAGTTGGATGTGTAGGACAGATGACATTCCAGTTGTGGTTTTTCTTTGTCTTAACCCTTTCTCTAGCTTTCTTCTTTAAAATTTGGAGTCTGTATCAAAAAGACAGCAGCACTATTTTCAGCAGTTGAAAACCTAGACATCTTTACGATATGTGAGCCAAACTTAGTTTGCTGGAAAACCTGATTTTCCATCACAAGTCTTTTCCATTAAAATAAGAACTTCTTGAACTATCATAAGATATCTGGAACTTTCTTGGGCAGACTAACAAACAGGCTAATTTACTCCAACCCAAGCAATTCCATGAAGCAGGAAGGTCTTTCTTGGCAATTTGTGTTTCTCATTTGGATACTCAGCTTTCTAATAAAATACAGAGTCTTGTTAGAATTCTTCCACCAGTTGAGTCATCTCTGTGTTCCTTCACTCATACACACACATACATACAGCACATATATTTTCTGGTAATTAATAAGGGATAAGGTTGCACTGCAACTTTTCACTTAGCGGAAAAATCAATATCCAATCACCTTTTTTTTTCATTAAACCTTAGGAACTTAATATCTTGAAAGCCCTGTCTCTGTGTCAGATTTCATTAATATTCACCAACTGATTTAAAAGTTATCCTGAGGAGACAGATGAGCAGACCAGATCATCATGCATTTCTTTTGGGAACAGGACTAAGAGGACATACTCATCTGAGGTGACATGCTTAAAAAACCCTGAAAAAAAAAAAAGCAGTAAATTGTCATTTTCCAGGATGGGAACTCAGTGGAAAGTTATGACAAAAAGTAAGACCTCATGATGCATATGTAAGGCCATTAAGCATAATGTTGTCTTCATTTATAGAAGATGGTTACATCAGTCTAAATACCAGTATAAACCTAAGTAGTTTATTTAATGTGACATTTTGAGGTACTATTTTTACATCTTCTTTTGATGTGATGAAGTTCGCAGTTCATTATAATATGAACAGTTAGAGACTCAGATTCAGACTGAAACATCAGAAAGGTCAGTAATCTTTTTTCTTGCTAAGCAGAGTAAAATGAAGAAAGTACACCTACATTTGTGGATTCCTCTACCTCATACCATAGCTTCTATCAGGCTTTTGGGGGGACCTGCCAGAACTGCTCCCATTACTTGACTGTCTCGCCATTCCTGGAGTGGATGGTCGTTCACATCTAACAGTACAAATTTGTGTTTTATGCCCTGTTCTGTACAGCCCTTGCTGCTTCTCTTTGTTCCTCAGTGTTCCTCAGTTCCTCAGTATTCATTTTCTACTATCTGTTGAAAAGGGACATCCTTTGGTACAATAGTAGAGCTAGACAGTGCAGCTTTAGTCTGAATTCAGCTTCTTTCTGGTTTTGACACAGTCACCTTTTTAGTATCTTTTTTTTTTCTCTATTTTTCCCCTTTACACAGTACTATATAAGCTGATTTGTGTGCTGATGTCTGTTCTGTATAGGCTATTCATATGTCTATACTGGTCAACTAAGAGAGCAACATTTATAATAATTACACAGAGCTCTTTGTTTTAAGACCTTAAAGTTGATATTGGCTGTGCTCCATATGATTATTGATTGATGCTCACGGTGTCTTTCATGTATTATTATGTCTCCTCCCCTTTTCTTTCCCTTACTTTGCAGGCAAGGAATGCTATCTGATTTTAAAGGACTAAGAGCTATGTCTTCTTGGTTCTATTTGTGTCTTTATCACATTCTCACAACATAGCTTCTCTGTGACCTGATTTCCTGACTGATAAAACACCTGCCTTAGAAGTTAGGAGGAAGCAAGAGAGTATCTTATTCCTTTGCAGTCTGTATCAAAAAGTCAGTGTCTTTCTTTTTAACGTCTTCTTACACTATATGAGAATAGCTATCACAGGCCACGTCAGTGTTTCTGTGGTCTTGCATCTGAAGGAGGGCATTGATGGATCCATAGGGAGGGATTACATAAAGCAGGACAGTGCCCAACTTCTGACACTTGGTGCTTTAGAGATTTCCCAAGCTAGCAGTTGCATCTAGACCATGTGTTTACTGTCTGCTGATGGACTGCCCTCACAATTTATTATATAGGGGAGGTTGTATTGGGGTTGTGTCATACTGGGAGCTTCTAGAATAAATGTTTCTTAAGCTATGAAGTCACTGTTTTAGTAGTAATAATGTGTATGAGCTCTTCTTGTCTATCAAAGCTTCCTTTCTGGCAGACAGTTCTCTTCCCAATTTCTAGTCTAAAATAATATTCTTCATCTCTCTGCCAAATGCAGTCCTTTCTAAATAGGAACATTTAACACATTTCTCTTGATTTTCCCTTATGACACTGTAGATTCGCAACTTACTGTCCTTTGTAAGTGCTGTGTCAATCAAATGGGCGATACTAAGCAACCATCTGGGTACAACACTTGTTTGCTTCATATCCATCATATTATTTCAGATATCAAGAAATGTTTTAAGTTGAATGCAGGTGTCTCTTTGAAACAAATCTGAGGGATTTAGGTTTCTAGATGTGCATTGCTTACAATTTTTCAAAGGCATCCATCTGTGTTTGTTTCTAGGTTTTATAAGGCTTTTGCAATGGAAGCAGGTTTTGGGGAGTTCCATTTGTACCTGAGGCCTGTGCACTTTGAATCTGCGTCTCATAGGGAGAAAGCAGACCACCTCCCACCGATATTCATTACATCTCTCCTGGAAGATGACAGCTGTGTTGACAGGTAGACTGAACTTTTTTTGTGTTCCACAAGGCATAGGTGGGATCAAGCCTTTAGTCTGCTTAGGTTCACATCTAAGCCACAAAAAATTCAGTGTGTAAAATACATAAAATTATTCAGGCAGAAAATGTAAAATGCTGCATGATTTGTTTCCTTTTTGTATGGCGTCTGGGATTGAATAATGCTAATTTAAAGCTGTTAAGCAGTGAAAGCGAGGAGACTCCAAATTTGTGTGGTACACTGGCAATTTTGGGACTAAAGTGCATTTTCTTTCAAAGTGAGGGATGCTTAATGGGGCTGACCTGAAAGTGATTGCCCCAAACCCCATAGGTAGTAAAATGGGACCTCAAAACCTGTTGTGAATAAAGCCCTTATTCTGAGCACGAAGAAAACTTGTACTTCTAGAATTATACTGCAATTCATGAAGTGGCATCTTTGATCTTTGTTTTTCAGCTTGGTGACTAGTAGATCTAATCTCTGCACAAGGAAAAGGCTATTTATTATCTTCCCTTTTCCCCTGGGGAAAGTGACTGGAACAAGTAGATTTTACATTTGCTTTGATTTACTCTTTAAAGAGTTGGTAAATATATGTGTGCGTGTGTGTAGACATACATAAATATACTGGTTTGTGTGTGTGTCTGTGTGTCTTTTAGATCAAGGTTTATGAGGAAGAAAGGAAATAACCTGTCAATTCTCTTACTAGATTCAGGGAGGGTATCCTGTCGGTCATTCCCGATGGCTAACAGGGGCAGTGGAGCTCCCTTCCCACCTGTACATATACCACCTGTGGTCCCATGCTGCTGTTTGCATCCTATTCAGTTGCATACACTCTAGCCTGCTGTGAAAACTGGGCTGTTTCAAACAAGTTTAGCAATCACAAACAACCTGGAATGAAACTTCAGCTCCTAATTGAACTGGGGCAGTGATGGATATCAGAGCCTAGAAGACAGTACAGCAGCACAAAAAAACCACATTAGGAATCAATACTTGAAACAAGGCATGATTAAACTGAACAAGCAGATTTTTCACTGGTTTAGACCAAGCTCGCCTAGGAGGAGCTAGTGAGTCATTGTAAAGCCAACCCCAAAACATCACGAGAATATGTTCTTTTTTGTACAAAACTACTTCTGAAAACTAAAGCAACATCCTAATATCACTAAATTAGGGACTAGAGTGACCAATTCTGCTATGTGTTTTAAATTTAAAGGAGGAAAGAAATGAAAAGTATTTCTGAATTTATCACTATTCTCCTTTCATCCTCAGTTTGACTTCTTTCTGTGTCATACTCCATGTTTATAGATAATTTTGCTTTTATTGCAGATATATTCCATCTAGCTTACCATTAAGCATTCAAGAAATCGACAGTCAGATGGGAAGGTTTAGTTTCCGTACAAGAGATGGTGTTATGCAGGTGAATGCTTTAATTTGCAGAATAAACACAAAAAATGTGTATTACATTATTATTTATTTGCTAAAGTATATAATGACCTCAGTCACGTGTTTAGTAGACACTATAAACTTCTCTACTGTTTTTTTTTCTCTGAGTGATAATATGATTTAGTCCACTGCTTTATAATTAACTTTATAAAAATGCACTGAAAATTTGATTGTTAATGTGGCCTAGTCCAGGAATCCTTACTAGGATGAAACTCTTTAAGTCGGCAGAGTTTAGTCTGAGGAACTTTGTTAAATAAAGCAGGATGCCTGTGTGTGGCTGTATGTGCACATAGTAACAGTGTCTGGTGTACAGTTCTGTAATGAAAGAAAACGACCTTAGTCTTCAATGCTATTTTGCATACTTAGTCCTTTCCTCTTTGTACAAGTGTATAAAACCAGCATCACAGACTGCCAGGCTGTGGAGATTTCTTCTTTAAAGCTCTCCACAAAGTCTTGTTGCCATCAACTCAGTCATGACCTGTACTCTGCAGCAGGGTGACATGTAATTAAAGATTTGCCAAGGAAATCCAAATATGTTTGATTTGGTATCTACTCCTTTCCCAGCCTGTTTGCACTTGGCTGCACTGTCTGGCACCCTCCTGCTCCACAGAGTAGAGCTGAGAATACAACTCACTAAATACAAATGAATGAAATGCTTCCTTGATCTCTATGTTTTGTCATGTTTTGATGATAGCAATGTATACAAATATAATAGAATGCTCCTGCTTACCCCTTCTTTCATTAAGTTAAGCTGCTACAGTACTACAGGACAGAGAGCGATGTCTGTAATATAGTCTGTTTTCTAAATGGCAGAGGAAATGCCTAACATGTTATTTTCCCTCTCCTTAGCTCTTGTGTCCATCTGGAATAAGGAAGATGCAACTTATCCTGGCCTGTCAGGTCATTCAGAAAAATGTTCTTTTGGCAGCTGTTCAGCAAGCCTCCTTTTGTTACTTGGTCCAGCCTCCCCATACCCTGGACATAAAGGTCAGTGGCATCTTCTTCCTCACATTGTACTGGTAATAGTGGGTTTTGTGAGACTTAGCCCAAAGAGGGTATCTATTAATTCTGCTTATAATCAATTGGATGGCAGTCCTGCGCAACACTTGGAACAGCATCACTGATGACTGCAGGGACTGCGGTGGCTGTGTATTAGCATATGACATAAAAATAAATGGTGTCACGTCAGTGATTTATTTAAAGTCTATTAGTCGGGTAAGTGATGAAGCATAGCTAAAAATATACCTCAAGAGAGGACTGAAAGAGGTTGGTGATGAATTAGATTCAAAAGGCACAGGTGAAATCTTATAGCCTGTGGTATGCAGTAAGGCTACCAATCACAACCTGACCTTGAAATACGCATTCTTCTGGGATAGTGAAACCATCAGTTCCTGCCACTTTTATTTGTCCTGTCTTCTGAAAACAGAGGTATGGTCAACACTATTTGCAATAGGAAACATTCATGTCAACCTGATGCCATAATATTGGTTCAAAAGCTACCTGCCAGAGTCACCTGTTCCTCATCTTATATTTGGCTTTTTTTTTTTTTTTTCATCCTGTGTTTAATCTATGATGCTCAGGATCTGCCTTTACTTCATACGTGCTAAATTGTCATAGGGCTCTGTGTTGCATTTTCTTACGCAGCTGTTGTGTCTTTTCCAGAGACAGTTGCATTACAGTGATGAGCTAAGTGACTTCGTATGCAATTTTGAATTCAAAAGCAAACAGAGATTCTTTAGGGCTTGTGTTGCCTTCTCTGTGCTTATATTGACATCTCTTTCTATGTTCCTTAGGACACCTATCCATCCCCCCTCAGTCCCCTTTTGCATCCCTGGTGTTCCCCACGCTCAATCCCTTGCCACCAGGCAGCGTCCTCAGCTCAATCCTGTGTATGGCAAGTGCCCGTGTTTTGCTGTCTAGCTGGGCAAGAAGCACTGTGTTTTGCAGCAGGTTGGTAGCCGTGGACATGCTGACTGCCTGGCTGTCACGCTGGGAGCCCAGCTGGTTGCTGCCTCCTGGGAGCTGACCATGCCAAGCAAAATGGCCAGGGATCAAACTCTCCTCACCTTTTCCCTGAGCAGGGCCTTAATGCTCATTTTGCAAAACTAGAAGGAGCTTTATACCCTTGAGACCTCTGTTCTTATGTCAAATGTATTTAAAATTAGTCAGAGGGTTCAAAAGTTGTTACAGATGGGTTGAACCAGCTAAGGGAATGAGTCTAAAACATTTCCTGTGTGACATCAGTTTCTTTCTGAGTTTAAAAATGAAAAATAGACATTATCATGACTCCCTGTTGTCTCATTTTCTGTTATTCAGAGCTGCAGCGTGGGGAGGGGAGGGAATGAAGTCTCATGCAGCTGTGACTTGCAAGCTTCTGAGCATGAATTGCTGTTTCTAGAGCACTGTCCTATAAATTTTCTTTCCTTACACCGGAGGAGGGAGGTCCTAGGGCCAGCATTCACCCCAGAGACTGTCAACAGCACCAGAAGAAACTTGTTTCACCACCGCATGGTTTGCATCACAAACTTGTTTCACCACTGCACTGTTTGCACCCTGTCCCAACATGAGCAGGACAGTGATTCTGCACCATACAGCTGAGATCCATTGGCCCAAACAAACTGATATCCTGATGGCCCACCAGAAAAAAACTTAGTATCATGTGGTCAGAGTTGCCTGCTTGCTGCTGAGCAGGAACCCCTTGCACCACTGGTCTCATGCAACTGTTGGCAGCACATGGGCCATGTTCCAGGGAGCTGGGGCACTCTGCAGTCACTTGGTGGGAACCCAGGTCTTGGTTGGTAGCTGGATGGACCACTGTGCAGCCTCCCAGGGCTGGCCATGGTCTAGTTCGTCCCAGAGACCGATTTCCATTCCCCCTCACAGAGATGTCTGAGATTCCCTGTCTTCATTTCTAATGAGATTCTGCAGCACTGAAATCCTCAGTGGAACTGAGCAACCTCGGTTTCTTTCCCAAATCAATCCTCTGCACTGCCATACAAAGCACTGGTGCTGCGTGTCTCTGCTGATAACCACAAGTAGTCTTGCTGTGGAAACAGCTCTTCATCCTCCAGTTCAAAAGGATTGATCTTCCAAACCTTTGGAGCTCTTTTACTGTCTAAATGCTGAATGGTTTCTTTTTCACAGAATGGCAGTGACTGTATTTTTCATTTTCAGATGTCTCCTCTCCTCTGTAAATCATTTAATGGCTGTTGCGTCCATTCTGGATCAGTTTTTTCTGATTTACAGTCAGTGGGTATTAGCTAACTAATCAAACTCACACATGGAGGGCAATTAATACAACCAGCAGAGGCAGTGATGAGGAGGTCATGCATCTGTTATTCCAGATTAATGTGTAAAACTGGAAATAATCTTGTATGACCTCCTTACATAGGAAAGGGAGATGGTTGCAGGATGTCACAGGCTGTGTCTGCACTGAGGGACCCACCAGTGCCATGGGTGGTATAGTTGCCCACCCAACACAGACCAAGGCCTGTGGCGTCTCCCTTCAGCCCATGTGAAGGAGAGCTGGTTGCAAGATGCCAAGGGAGCTGTGTGCTTTGCAACACCCGCCACGATCTGGTTGGTTGATAGCCAAGACCCATGGAGTGTGCTGCAAAGGGCACAGGCTTAACCAAGCCAGTCTCACTGTGCAATAAGCTGTCATGCAGACCAGCCTGTTTGATACAGGCCTAGGACCTTCAGAATGCTGAACTCCCATGTATTTGTAACCTCAGTGCCCAACTTTTCTATACTGACTTTGTTTATAGGCTGAAATATTTCTCAGGAACGAAGACACTACTCACATCTGCCCATTTACTTCTAAGGCAATTGCCAACCACTGTTTTTTTAATACATGATGTATGTTCCCTGTGTGCAGACAAGCAGGAAGAGTTGTTTTCTGGGCAGTAAGTCCATTTTCTACTACAACAGAGCAAAGGTGTTCTTTAGTAGAGCCATGTGCAAGCTGGTGCTAACCCAAGCCAAGCTAGTACTTAGTTAGGAGGAACTTAGAAGGAACTCAAGTCTCAAAACATGGCCTTTTATTTTTTCCCTATTTTGGTCTTTATCTTTCCCACTATATGCAAAAGACAATAGGCCTCCTTGACTTGCAGGGGAATTAATGTGCTTTTTTAGCTCCCCTGGACTTCAGTGTGCCTATGCCACTTTTGAAATAAGACTTCAAGAATTTGGAAAAGTACCACTTGTTCCTAATTGAAAATATGGAAATTTGTGAGGTTCCTTCATACCAGGAGCCACTGTGACTTAAAAAAGTGGTGTAGGGGGAGGATAAGTGTATATTGTTTCTGTTTGTGGGGAGGCAAACTGATTTTCCAGACAAGT
The DNA here is from genome assembly GCA_013400195.1 of Aramus guarauna. Classification (NCBI taxonomy): domain Eukaryota; kingdom Metazoa; phylum Chordata; class Aves; order Gruiformes; family Aramidae; genus Aramus; species Aramus guarauna. The sequence continues at coordinate 2,310,537 of VXBL01000373.1, read as the reverse complement.
GATCTAGATATACAATTATTTGCACATATTTGAAAATGTGAATATCTGGGAATTTTCATATTTTATTTGCAGTTGATTAAATGTTGAGAATGTTGTCTGATTTATAAATTGGGTACTGCCTCTGAGTCTGCTACCTCTACAGTTTCATTATGCCTGTGCTCAGTAAGAAATGTGGCTTGGTTTGTTTTTTTTTTTCTGTGACTTTCAATGATCCCAATGAATTATTATATCATAAAGCTAGGGTAAATGAAACCATACAGAATTGCAAATCTGCATTGATTTAGTAGGAAGAGCTGCCAGTCTTTATGAGAGCAAGCACAGAATTGATATTCATGATATTTTAGGAAGGAAATGTAAGTCTACCAAGTCGGAGCAGTTCAGCAAGTGGAAGAAATTCATTGTCTGGAAATGAAACAGAGGATCAGCTGCTGCAAGCAACCACCCCAGCTACTTCTTTTTCTCCTGGGCGTTCTCCATGTTTACTCTGTACCATTAAAAGGTATTTGTTACAGACTGGCCAGGCCCCCTCCACTGGGTGGGGGTCAGTCTGGCACGTGAGCAAATCCTGAGCACTATCTGGTTTACATTGTGCTGGGCCTCCCCCACAAAAAAATATAGAGAAGGGCTGCTGATTGTAAGGGCACGTTCACAGATGCCCTTGGTGTTTCTTGGTGTGAATTGGTGGCCTGAGCATTATGGTTTTCTCACTATACCCTGTCAATGGGACTCTGGTTTCACATCAAACCCCATGGAGATACCCTGTTAATAAAAGGAGGAAATCCAGATACCTCATAGGAGTTTCTAAGCATCAGTGAGTTTACAGTTCAAACATTGCAAAATTATGACAAATAAGTATAATGGCATTAAACATGACTTTGCTCCTCCTGTAGAACAGAGCTTGGTCTTGGTGCTTGTATGCCCACTTACTAGCTCCTCGGCCCAATTTCCTGGCTTTTACATGGGGTACTGTGCACTAACAGGGTACTGGCAAGACAAGGTTAGAGCTATTTTTTATATTGTTCAGTGCTGATCAGCTGGGAATTGAGCACTGAAAACTCTGTGCTAATTGAACAACCTATGGTTTGAAGTTGCAAATAAAAAGGCATTCAACATGTCCAGCTTAGCCCAGGCAGCCTCATGGTTCCTGTTACTACCTTAATGCCAATATGAGAAGGTATATACATTTGTTTTAATTTGTCTCTATTCCTTTCACCATTTATTTCACTTGCACTGAAATTAAAAATATGTAGACTGGGAAACTTTCCCCAGAGCTCATCTCATCTCTGGTAGTTGATCCACAAGATTCAGTGTATTTGTACCTGTTATATATAAGGAATAAGTAAAATGAATGTTGTTGGAGAAGCTGTGTCTAATCTAAAGAAGTTATGTGAGTGGTTTAGAAGGAGGTTATCAGTTTACCTTTTGAGAGGTGACTCTTCTCAGCTCCCATGCTTTTCTTCCTTCATTAGAGCTCCAGAAGCTTTCGTTTCCATTCAGCTGGAGAAACAGGGACCCCGAGATAGGATGCTGAACACTTTCACTCGAAAGAGAGAAGCACTGGGCAGCAGGCTGCAAAACCCTGTGAGTACGTCAGGAGGCTCTTCAGCATTTTTGAGAGGGACTCTTGGCTTTTGGCATGTAGGCAAAGTGCTAGCTTTGAGTTAGCATTGTATTTACTCTGTGGTTACTCTAGGGAGAAAGATAAGCTGGTGGCAGGTGTGGAAACCCTGGTGGAGGGGAAGAGGCTGGGACGTGGCCAGGGTGTGCAGGTCAGGTGCCGGGTCGCAGATGGTGTCCCGGCTCCACTGGCAGTGATAGGAGACTCAAGTGAACCTTCTTCCACTGTGCCATCTCCCTGTGGTCTCCCACGGGCTGCAAGGCTCCTGACAGAGAGGTGCATGGAAAACAGCAGCAGTCTGCAGACAGATGGCTAACTAAAGGATGTGGACGCTAATGGGCATTGTTCCTAAATTATTTCCAGCCTAGGTAAGGAGGCGAATTCTGGCTATAATTACGCTAATAGGTACAGAACTGTTCTGGGCTTTTAGATATGAAGCGTGTAACAGTGTTCCTAGCTAGAGAGAGACACTATGTGAGGAAGGCTCCTTTAATAAATATTCCTAGCAGTTTCTTTTTTTTTT
>VXBL01000373.1:2267307-2307076 GCA_013400195.1 Aramus guarauna | reverse complement strand
TTACAAGGGCAGGTAGTGATAGGACAAGGGGTAAATTGCTTTAAGCTGAAAGAGGGTAGATTTAGATTAGGTATTAGAAAGATGTTTTTTATGATGAGGGTGTTGAGGCACTGGAACAGGCTGCCCAGAGAGGTTATGGATGCCCCCTCCTTGGAAGTGTTCAAGGCCAGGTTGGATGGGGCTTTGGTCAACCTGGTCTAGTGGAGGGTGTCCCTTCCCGTAGCAGGGAAGGGGGGTTGGAACTAGATGATCTTTGAGGTCCCTTCCAACCCAAACCATTCTATGAGTCTATGATTCTATGATTCTATGCTAAGCAGAAGCACACAACGTCAACACTTTTTTGGTATTTCAGTAGAAATACCAGATAATCATCATTGATATGAGCGATAAATTCTGGAAATAACATGCAGTAGAGGAGAGAATTAACAAGTGGCATGTACTACCCTGTGAATTCATTCTAGTTTGTAAGACAACTTGGGAGAAATCAGAGGTTCAAACAGAGTTGGACTTCATTTTATTTTTTTTAATCCTATGTTCATATGTCAATGTTCAGTGTTTTATGGTTTTTACTCCCAGATAAATTTACATTTCTGGGACCTTTGTCTTGCGCACAATATCATGAGCTTGAGCACACATGCCAGTAAAGAAGGGTAAAAATACAAAAGGAAATGGGTTATTTCATGTCTATTTTCACTGAGAAATAGACTTGATATACCACCCTAGACTAGTTTATGTGTTACCTTTCTACCGGAGTGCATAGCCTGTTATGAAACTACCTAAGAGCTATGTTCCAGAACCAGTCTGTCAAAATACTGGGCAAGAACCTGGCATGTGGCCAGCATCCAGGTTTGTCTTCTCCTCAAATGCCCAGGTACGCAGAGGTGCATCCAAGTAGCTTTGGGAAAGAGCATGGTGAGGAGCAAGCTGTAAGTAGGGAAGCTGTTTCAGTAAGCCATGTTTTGCAAATGATATAGATTTGTGTCATGCTGCAGATGCAGACTACCTTTAACCCAGGTACAGCTCATCGAGTGTGTAGGTAAGGCCAGACCAATGAGTCTGGAGGCAGTTTGCAGCCAGAGTCTGGAGCGGAGTTTCAGTACAGCTCAGTGACGATGAAATCTGACTCAGGGTCACACTGTCTAATTCCCAGTTCTGCAATTAACTCGTCATCTCACTTAGCTCCTTTCTGCTTCTGCTTTCTTATTGTAATTTAAGTATCAATGGCTACCACAAAGCAGTTGCTGTATTAATTGCAGATCTTTCTAAGGCATTGCAAAGACAGCTGTGCAATGAAGAGCATTAAATCTAAAATTTACCTCGGTTCTTAAATGCCACTTTCACAATTTTTATCCTGCTGGTTGTCACAGTACAGAAGAATCATAGCTTGTAATTTTTGCTGTAGAAGATGCCAAAGATGTCCATATAGAGATTAAGCTCAACAAAGGTAGAGCTTATCTGGATAGATGACGCCCTGTACAACACTACATATTTTAATTATACTTTTTTAGGCTGAATCAGCGTGTGTCCCAGCATGCCCTGAGAGGTCAGCTCATTGGGTACTACAATAGCCTAAGAAGCCTCTTAGATGATTTCCCTGTCATCAGAGACAAGTACTTCATAATTGGACTATCTCAAGGGAAAAGAGAGGAGCAAGACTTAAAGAAAAACCTTGCAGCTGATCCCAGGTTTGTATCATGTTTGCAAGTATGTTCCTGGGGGCCAGAGTCCTCAGACAGTGTGTATTACTAAGTAAAGATGAATACATGTTTGTAAGGGGAATGGTAGTCTGAAAGTGTCCCAAGTGGTGTGTTCTGCCAGACTTCAGGCAATTTTGATGGAAGGAGAATGTGCATAGTTGCCTGCAAAAACTGGCATATGAAGAAGGAAAACTTTAAAAACGTGCTCGCTTCTAATCCCAATACTGCATGTAAGGGGGAAAGAAACTAATAATCTCATTTTCAGGAGATAAATCTTCTGCTTTAGTGATTAAGCCTAAGGGGGTGCCTTACCCTTTAAATTTCATTTATTTAAGGTTTAAACAAAACTTGCTAATAAGTTGCAGGTGTGTGACTTGTCAGAAGTCAGGAAAGGAGAGGAAGAGCACACGACACACTAGGGGATGACCCTGTATCATCAGCTTCTTTCAGAAAGGACATTTTTTGGCCATGTCACAAGGATCTCCTTCCTCAAAACTTGTAGCTAGCAAGGCGAGCTCTTCTGCTGACTTTCTGTAAGTCTCTGGGCTCCCCACATTAGCACCAGCAGGCAGATGGTTTTAGATGTGAAAGTAGTCACCCAGCACACTGGTTTTCCTCTTGATCACCTTGTTCCCCAGCAATGGAGAGGCTCAGCAGCAAACACCAAAAAACCTCACTCGTTAATGTTCAAGCAAAAGCTTTAGTTCCGATAACAAAGGTTGGGAGTGTGGTTACAACCCTAACGAATCATAAATCTTGGTTCAACAGGATACTTGAGAAGATTATTGTCACCCCTTCCCAGTTGTTTAACTGCATGCCAGCTGCAGGCTTGTGGAGCTACACCTGTCTTGGGCTAGCTCTTACCTTGCTAGTAGTTGCTGAGGAGTAAACCCATCACAGGCCCATGGCATGGGCTGTTTTTCTTCCTTTATCTACCAGCTTTTATTGGGTGTTGTCTAAGGCACTGTACTTTGTACTGCTGTCTTGGATGCCCTGAGAAGCTTTTAAGCTCTATAGTATTTTACATATTGTCATAAAAAGTTGTACACAGGCCATTCATAACACAGTCACCCTGAGCTTTAGAAGGACCCTTCTCTGGACACAGTAACAGAAGAGATAATAGTAATCCTAGAGCAAAATATTTTAGTGGTTACTTGTCATAGCAACTGTTTTGGTTTCCATCTTAGTTTATTAGCAAGGACTAAATCAAACATGATTCATTTGCACAGAGAAGCTGAGTTCAGCTGCAGAACCTGTACTTCTGCTGTTCATGCTGTGCACTACCTGCTACTCTTGGTGTCACGGGGACATTGAGCAAAGAATAAAGCCATGGTGTGTTTCAGGAGTATACATCTTATGACAGAGGACATCTTGCAGAGCACTGCCTCCGTTGGGATATTCAAAATACAGATTAACAAGTTCTAGCACTGTGCACCCTCATCAGATATTGGCTTGTGCCTTTTGGACCTGTAACTTTTCAACAGCAAGAAAATATTTCAATACCCTATATAATTTATAGGGTTATACTATTACACTTCTATCAAAATGTTAATATAATCATATTAACTTATAAGCAGTTCCATGTTGTCCTTTTACACTTTAAAATGAAACATCTGAAACAATGAAACATCCTAGAAAATAGGCATGTATACATGTGTGTGCCCTTTTAATTTTTAAATACCCCTGAATTTTCTGAGGTTGCTTTTTCTCCTCCTGTGCTTCGACGCTTGCCTGTCTCTCTCCAGCAGCTTGTGGCCCAGCCATACTTTCATATCACTTGCTATAGCATGCTGCTTTTCTGCATTTGATATACAAAGGAAGCCGAGAGCAAATCCTTATCTACCAGAGGGAGCCAGATGTGAAGGTGTCCAGAGAGCAGGGATGGTGAGGACTGCTGCGGCATGCCCTTTGCACCTGCGTGGACCTGCCCGTGGCGTTCATGCCAGAAAGGGACCTGCGGGGAACTGGAGAAAAGGCTTTAATTAAAAATGGCTCCTGCCCTTTCAGCCCCTCTGCCCTTTTTTTGTCCCCGCTTTATCAGTTATTACCAGTTAATGTTTCATTTTCTATTGTTGTTTAATTGAAGCTAAGAAGCACCTTGTAGACAGCAACTGTCAATTAGTTATGATGAAAGCAGAAATTTAGCTTCCATCCTGCCTGCATTTAGAGGGTTATAGCAGGACATTAATTCAATTGCTTTCTTATCTTCTGAACTAATCTCGTTGCCTGCATTTGTGGCTGCCAAGCGCTTGGGGGGTGAGCAGGTCTTGCCTTCCCTGTCCCTCCCTCCCTCTGAGAAGAACCTGCAGCTGGGTGGAAGAAATAGTGTATGTGGTGGACAGGGGGAAGGTACCTAGTTACTCTCCTAGAAGGGAGAAAAAAAAACAGGTGTGGAGTGAAGAGAAGGAAAAAGAGAAAAAAATAAACAAAGAAGAAAGGAAAGAAGAGACTCTTGAGGAGAAGCAGAAGAAATGAGAATGGGAATAGTTATAATGAAAAGCTTTCTGCAAATATATGTATTTCCATAAGCCTATAATTCATTAACATCAACAGGAAATGAATAGCCCACCTAACTTTAGAGGCCTGTAACTGACTAGGCTCCCCTGATAATAAATGGGTGCTTCAAAGGGATGGCCCATTTCACATTCCTGCTTTAGGATGAGATGAGTTGTGTCCTGGAAGTGCCTCTTTCTCTTGCCAGCAATTCAAGGGTGGTGCTCGTATTGTCAACATCCACGTTTGGTCAGATGAACCCCCTGTCCTTCCTGATTTTGCTATCTTTGTGTCATATAGACTTCAGCCACAGGGATGAAGGGAAGGCTGTGGATACATACTCTGTGCCCACCCTTGCTGACTTACCCAAGCCTTAGTAGTATTCCTTAGGGGGGAAGAAAAAAAAAAAGGCAGAAGCACTCAGATGCAGTTATCTTACATGAGATAGTAGAAGATTCCTGCAGCAACGTCCATCTTAAAAGTAAATGTTAGAAGCAGGAAGAAAAAGGCAAACGTAGGGCTGTGGTTTCTGCACAGTGGTGCCATCCAGTTCTTCCCTTCCCCCTGCCTTGTTCTTTGTTCCCAGATTTGGCATGTGAAACTAGGTCATAGCTCTTAGCCATACATGTTTTGAAATCACTAGTCACTCTGTGAGCATGACATAGCATCTCTGGGATGTTTTGGGGGGGGTTAAGGTTTTTTTTACCTAATGTAGAAAATCTGTTTTGATTGGGATTAAATGATGTTCTAGCTGTTTCTTGGGAGATGGCACTGCAAATCATTCATGTGCTGCTGCAGTAGACAGCACCTGGGCTTATCTGGATGCAGTGGATTGTGCTTATTTTCCTGCTGAAGAAGTTAGGTGCCACATCATAGCAGGGTGACATAGTGTGGAACTCCTTTGCAAAACCAGCTACAGAGAAGCCACCCTTAACGTCCTGTGGTAAGGTGGGGAAGTACAGCACCCATGCCCACAGTGCTTGTCTGCCAAAGTCTGTGAAGACGAAGCACATCTGTGATTATGTGCGCTTCTGCCTTTGGAGGAAATCCTGGTCACCCTGTTTGCTCTCTTCCTGCTGATATCGTTTACGGGCTGTGATGTAAAGGAGAGGAAATGGAGAGTGTGAATACTAATCTCACACTGAAAAGTGTCACTTGTCTGGTTTCCTTTGGTACAATCGGTGTTTATCGTTCTTGTGCAAAAGTTAGTAGGGCACAGCTGGTTAAACAAACCCTGCCCAAATATAATTTCCATGCTTACCACACAAGTATTTAACCTTTCATTACTCCATCCCACCCAAATCAAAGGTCTATTTTTTTGCATTCAGCTTTGATTTTCTTCAGACAAAGGAAAAAAAAAAAGATTGAAAACCCTGCAAAACTTACTTCAGAAAGAGCTGAACTCAATCTCCAAGCTGAATTTATATCTCTTATTTCAGAATGTACTAGCTGCATATTGTACTTCGTCTTCATGTATGTGAAGACAAGAAATGGCACATTGTGTATAAAAACAAGAAAATACATTATTCATGTAATAAATGTATTTTCATATCTTCTGGCACAAAAAAAAAATAAAGGGCTGACTACTAGTAATTGCACATCGTATTTTAAAATAATGATATAGATTTTTAATGCCTGCCTGCTGCTTTGCCCTGCCTGTCTCCTGTTCTAGCCAGCAAAAACATGTTCATGGTGGAAGAGACCCTGAATACCCTCAGCACAGCAGCTCACATCCCTGCTTTATAAATCAGATGCTTTAAGAAAGTGTCTTTCAAATTGTTCTCAAATTCAGCAGGTTTTGGAGGTCAAACCTTTACCTCGTACTCTACACATCAAAGCTAAATCATGCTATGTCTAAAATACACTTGCTCCAAATCTTAAAGGCAAATCCTTTGTGCAAATAGCAGTTTTATCAAACTTTTAAAAAAATGTCTTTCTGGGAATGACAGGCAGAAAGAAGCCTCAAAGTGCTAAACACCTCTCACTTCTTGCTATAACTCAGATCCTTCCGTCCTCGACCACACTCTTTGCTGTCTCCAGATGGATGCACCTTCCTTAACTTGTGGTTCATCCCTCACCCTACTGAAGTGCTGATCATGTTCAAAACACTTCCAGAGAAGGTCAGTATTTGCTAATGCTAGAAGAAATTTTTTTCCAGGGGCTAAGCTACATATATCTTTCCACATGCGTTGTAATTTTGCTTGTCATTGGAGATGGGGAAATAAACATCAGTGGGTTTAATCTTGATGCAGCTAGCATGTGCCACTGATGAGGGTGTTGATGAAGAGTGCCTGTCAGGAAGGAGGGAGCTTCAGTCCTCTGGTTTTAGGGGTAGAAAAAATAGTAAAAGGAAAGGAAGGATCTTTTAGTTAGATCTATAAAGATCTTTAAAGATCAGAAGTAATTAAACCAAACCCCAGCCATGCTGCGTTGCCTTTTCCTATTTGTGAAAATATTCCCCATCCCACCAGTTTATCAAGTATTGTCTCTGTCCCCACGTATGCAGAAACGGCAGGCTGGGACTTTTATGTCCTCTGACTATCTACTGAAATAAGGAGGAGAGGGGAGAGGAGGAGAAGGAGGTGCCTGGGCTGACCCTGGCAGTGCCAGAGCTGGAGATGGTGCACTGCAGGGGAGGAGGACTGCGAGGGAAAGTCTGTCCAGCTATGTCTGTCTATTTGGATAGATATAAACACTGAGAAAAGTGGTTGTATGAGAGACACTGCAGAAGCAGTTTCTAAACCAGAAGCTGTGACATCAGATGGGATGGGGACAGCTGTGAGTGATAATCCTGAGCCAGAAAGAAATCCAGTTGACCTTGCTCTGAGACCCCCATTGACCTCCCAAGGAGGTCTCATTTGGTGCCCAGGAGTGGTTGTGGCGCAGGAAGCAAAAATATTTGCTATTTTGGTGTGTTTGCTTAGGGCTATTATCTGAATGGTTTTATTTGTGTATTTGTATTGTCTGCAGGCTGCTCTCAGAAGTCTCCACCTAAGCCTAGAAATTGTTGGTGCATTTCATGACATGGTTTCTTATCTCCTGGCTTTTGCTCAATTAGGAAATTCCCCAAACTGCTTTTGTACCTTAAACCCAGAGCCTCTGACTCCAGACTGGGGAGGGACTGACAGGATTGGTAAGTAACAAATACTGCATGCTTAAGGTAGATGGTTCCAGGTGCAAAAGAGTGTGAAATACTCTTGTGAGAAAGAGACAAAAGTAACATGAAGATGGGAGCAAATCGAGGGATGTGATTCTCCCCCTCTACTCCACTCTGGTGAGACCCCACCTGGAGTACTGCATCCAGCTCTGGCGTCATCAATACAAGAAAGACATTGAACTGTTGGAGAGAGTCCCGAGGAGGGCCATGAAGATGATCAGAGGGCTGGAGCACCTCTCCCATGAGGACAGGCTGAGAGAAGTTGTTCAGCCTGGAGAAGAGAAGGCTCCAGGAAGACATTATTGCAGCCTTCCACTACCTGAAGGGGCCTACAGGGAAGCTGGAGAGGGACTGTTTGCAAGGGCAGGTAGTGATAGGACAAAGGGTAATGGCCTTAAGCTGAAGGACGGTAGATTTAGATTAGATGTTAAGAAAAAATTCTTCACTGTGAGGGTGTTGAGGCACTGGAACAGGTTGCCCATAGAAGCTGTGGATTCCCCCTCCCTGGAAGCATTCAAGGCCAGGTTGGATGGGGCTTTGGGCAGCCTGGTCCAGTGGAGGGTGTCCCTGCCCATAGCAGAGGGGTTGGAACTAGATGATCTTTGAGGTCCCTTCCAACCCAAACCATTCTATGAGTCTATGATTCTATGAGATTGATGTCAACTGAAGAATAAAGTCAAGATCAAATTCCATTCTTCTTTTTTTCTTTTTCCTGCTCCATTTTACTGATGGAAGACTGTCATGTTTCAAAATCATGCTCACAGCATCACAGATCTATTACAGTCTCACAGAAAAGCAATGTACCTACCAGGCTTGGGAGGTCTCCTCTGTCAGGGAACAGAAAACATGGTCCAAAAATTGCTCTTGCACTCTAGCTAGTGTCTGTTAAGCCATCTGGTCAGCCCATGAGGATTTTATCTTTACCAGAAGATTAAAAAAGGCAGGCTTGGGTTCCTCTAGTAAATCTGTCACTTGATTCTCTTTCCAAAGAGTGAAACAGCTGAGGCGTGTGCATGAACATGTATTTGTGCAGAAACAGTACCAGTTTCCCTAATAGCTTTGACCTGTTGTTCAAATTCAACTGTACTGCAGGAGTGAGATTTACCTACCTTTCCTTTAGTGGTTAGCAGTGAGGTATGAAACTACTGGTCTTTAACCACCAGTTCAGTACCTCTGCTGTCACTGAACGCCTTCCCTGCTTGCAGACACCTTGTCTCTGTTGCAGAGACACCTTCAGAGGAGTTGCTCATCCTAAGCTAAAATGTATTCAAAGTGAGCGGGATGAAGCTCTCTTTGGAGGTGCCTAAGATTGCAGGAGCCCAATTAAACATGATGCCTGATAATTAGGCAACTAGAGTCGCATGAGATAATCCTGTCCCTGAAGTACTCTTGGCATTTGGCTTTTCAGCCACTGGATTATTCCCACAGTGTAGAAAATTGGAGTGTCAAAACATAGCATGTTATCCATACCTCCTTCTCTATGGGGGTGCGTGCTGTACAGCTGGGCTGCTTTCATGCCACCTAGAAATGCCCACATTTATATAGCTGTACATTCAGCACCACTGAGACACAACTCAGGAGTCACAACTTCACCTGCACAGCTTCCCCTCTGTCCTGGAGTCTTCTAAAAAATGAAAAATTGATTATGACAATTGGGTAAAAATATTACATTCTTCAAGAATTGGGAAAAATATATAAAATACTAGCTTTGCCTTTTAATGTCTCCAGGTTTGCCACATTATCCCTTATGTATTTTTCTTTTTATTTGAGTAAGATTTTTATTATCAGTTCTGAATTTATCTTCTTGAAATTTCATTTTGGAAGGGAAGAAAGGGCTCAGTGAATCACAAATACCTGTTACAGCTTTTATTTTAATAGTGTGCTTGTGAATGTTTGATTTTGAAGTGGGTTTATTTTCTCTAACAAAAAGCACTGCCTGTTCTGCAGTGTGCACTTATTGTGCCATCAAGTGCGTATTAGTAACTTCATTTGTATATGGCTGAGAAAGCTCATGCAAATTAGCATGTTTAATGAGCTTTGAAACAATCAAGAAGACTGAGCTCAGTGATCAGTGAGAAATCACATGACCAGATGTGGGAGGAATATTATGTGCAATGTATTTCAATTTCAGACATAGCTAATGTGTGCCTAGCTACCACAATTTTAAACCAGAAAATACAGACAACGATGGAGTCCCCAGTAGTCTTCTGTCTCTGTAAAACATTTGATACAGACAATTTAACTCCATTGCTCCTGACCAAGAGATCTTTTTTGTTGCTGCTGCTGAGGAATAATTTCCCTCTCCCCCAAAATCAGAACATTCAACTTGTTTAAATGATGGCAGCTCCTGCACCCTGACAGAGAGAACATTGGGTTTCCATAACAGACGCTTTCAAGTTAAATCACTTTGAGGGCAGCTGTGACTTGGGAGGCAGTCAAGCACTATGCACACATTTCCTGCAAACACCAAGAGCAGGTGCTCCTGTAAGGGTAATGACTTGTAGAGACCCATTGCTTTGAGAAGTTTTTGCTAGGCTTAAAGAGAATAAAAAGAACTTTACAGCCTCAGCAGAAAAATATTCATTAGCTTGCAAAATTGAGCCCCAGTAGGATTTTACTGAAAGCAGTTGGAGAAGTTGTCCCTATCATTGTCTACCAAGTAATAACTTGTTTAGGTCTGTGGAGTAAGTAAAATGCCATCTCAGGATCTGATTCTGCTCCTGAGAAATTTAATTTCAATATTTTCAGTTTGAAGGGACCTACAATGATCATCTAGTCCAACCAGATATGATAACAAGAAAGATATACCACTGTCCTTGTTGATATTTTATAATTAAATTTTTTTTAATGGGAAAGGATAATAAAAGAACCATTCTTTTGAGGTACTTGTAACTTTTCATTCCTGTGCCTTTTCCTCCCTGACCTTACTACATCCTCATAATTCTCCACCTGCCATAATCTCTTTTCTTAAAGCCTGGTTTTTAGTGTTGGGGGTTATGTAAATGCATTCTTCATCTGCCTCCCAGGGGAAAGAGGGAAAATAAAGAAAGTCAAGAAGTACAAAATTCCTGGAGGAAAAAAGAGTTTACTAAACTGAGATATTTTTATGTGCATTTCCTGAGACCTTATCTGATAAACATATTGTTCTTGGGACTCTAGGGACTGAACTTCAAGAGATACAGAAAATGATTGACAGCCTCCAGAATCCACTGGATCCCAGCAACGTAGCCCAGCTCCTAGCTGCTCACAGAGAAGTGATGTTTCTACAGTTTGATGCAGCAATCAGGCATCGACTACGGTAGGAATTACAGTCTCTTACGGATGGGACTGGCACCTTTTTTTATAGATGCCCTTTTTTTTTTTTTTTTTTTTTTTTTCCCCCACAAAGAAGGAAAAAATGTAGGAGAGATTAATTTAAATTTTGTTCATGGTATCTGCTCCAAGACTATGAAGTGTGCCCTGTAAGTGTAGAGATTTTCCTTTCCTTAAAAGTCCCAATTTTCTTTTCACTAAAAGTGGTGAGAGTCCTTACATGCTTCATTGAGGGGTCTCAACACACCATGTTAGAGTACAGCTGTCCTCTTATCTGAGCATTATGTTATGATTCATAGTTTACTAAATCAGGGGGGTGGTAGCTGTCACAGAGGTAGACTTATGAGTTCATGTTCTTGTTTTGCTGCAGGACCTACATTTAATTTTATGTTTTCCTCTATCAAAGAATGCTTAATAAGCAGGTACAGCACTTACCTGCTTATACTGAGATCTAGGTTTACCCTCCTGCAAAATGTTATTTACCCCATCACAGAAACCCAACTAAGAAACACTTTCAGGACTTTCTAAAAAGTAACCGTCTTCCTTTTCTCCTTGCCCTCCTCCCATATGTTGTCTGTCAATGATGATCATAGAGAGGTTTGAATGTACTCAACAGAATAATTCATGGCAGAACCAAAACAAGGGCAGAACATGCAACAGTAAAGGAAATTTCAACTCTCCTCCCCTCTGTAGATGCCATGTGGTGGCATCTCTAAGAGCAGCCATGAGGTGCTTGCATAAAACATCCTTGAAGGAACTGTGAAAGCCAAATAAATACCACCATAGCTGAGCTCAGCTTCAAAATGGGAAATGACATAAAAATGAGAATACTAGCTGAAAAAACGCTAGAAGGATTAGCTAAGGGAGTTAAATCCTTGCAGATGGCATGGAGACTCTTTGGGGACATACTGGAGGCACTCAAGAAATGCATACCACATGTGAAGAAAGACTTAAGAAAGGGTAAGAGGATGCTGGCGTGACTAAACATCAGGATTAAACAGAGTATTAAAGCAAGAAAGCATCCTTCAAACAGCTTAACTTTCATTCAAATGAAGAAAACAGAAAGGACTATAACTGTGACAGGATAAATGTAAAAGAATTCAAAACAGCCCAGCAAAGATTTTGAAGAAAAATTTTGCTGAAAGCATCAACACTAGTAATAAATCTAGTCTCAAATATACCAAGAACAGGAAATCTGCAAGAGAGTCCATAGAGCCAGTAGGTGATCAGGAGTGTTCAGTGAACGTAAATCAACAGCACACATTTTAAAAGGTTATTTATTTGTTTCTGTATTCCCTGTGGAACAGCTTGAGGAGATTCCCACACCAAAACCTTTCTTTATGGGAGGTTCATCAGAGGAGCTGCTGCAAATGGAAGTGTTGCCAGGGAAAGTTATGGGACAAGTGGACTGAAATGAAGATGGACAAGCTGCCAAGACCAGATAATATTCAAGAATTCTGAAAGAAATCAAGGAGATATATATATATATATTATTTTTTTTAAAGGAAGCCTAATTACTAGCTATGGTGTGTAGCTTCTTACTTAACATTGCCTTGAGACCTGAACACTGGAAGTGGCTGATGTGTTGTTGCCAGTTTCTAAAATGGATTACAAGCATGATCTAGCTAATCACAGGCTGATTAAATAGATATCCATAGTGTTCAAATTAGCAGAAACTGTAAGGAAGTGGATGCATGAACAAATATGATGTATTTGTGAAGAGTCAGCACTGCTTTTGGAAAGTGCAGTCATGCCTTACAAACATATGGGGGTTCTTTGAAGGTGTTAACAAACGTGGATAAAGGGTTGATACAGTTTGTCTGGATTCCCTGAAAGCTTTAATAGTCTCAACAGAGGCTCTTAAGGATTCTAAGCAGCTACTGGATATGTGAGGAGATGGTCACATTTGTAAATAATTTATTGAGATTTAGGAAGGAGAAGGCTGTAAATGGGCAACTTTTACAGTGGATAAAGGAGGTTACCAGTGGCTTCCCAGAGGAGTTTGAGTTTTCTCTTGTGCTGTCCAGGTGCTCATATATGACAGTGAAAAGGGACTGAAGCTGAGGTGGTACCATGTGTACATGATACTGTGATAGCCAGTATGCCAAGGCCAAGGGCTGGCTGGAGAAGGACCTTACAAAACAGAGTGACTGCAAAATAAAACAGCAGATGGAATTCAATGTGCTGGTAAAATCATAGAATCAAGTCCCGAAGGAGGATCTGGGGAACTACAGGCCTGTCAGTCTGACCTTGGTGCTGGGGAAGGTTGTGGAGCAGATCATTGTGAGTGCCATCACATGGCATGTATAGGGCAACCGGGTGATCAGGCCTAGTCAGCATGGGTTTACAAAAGGCAGGTCCTGCTTGACTAACCTTATCTAATCTCCTTCTGTGACAAGGAAACCTGCTTAGTGGTTGAGGGAAAGGCTGTGGATGTTGTCTACCTGGACTTTAGTGAAGCCTTTGACACCCTTTCCTACAATATTCTCCTGGGAAAATTGGCGGCTCATGGCCTGGATGGGTGTACGCTTCACTGACTAACAAACTGCCTGGATGGCCAGGCCCAAAGAGTTGTGGTGAATGGGGTTACATCCAGTTGGTGGCCAGTCACAAGTGGTGTTCCCCAGGGCTCAGTACTGGGCCCAGTTCTGTTTAATATCCTTATCAATAATTTGGATGAGGGGATTGAGGGCATCCTTAGTAAATTTGCAGATGACATCCAGTTGGGTGGGAGTGTTGATCTGCTTGAAGCGTCGGAAGGCTCTACAGAGGGATCGGGACAGGCTGGATTGATGGGTCAAGGCCAACTGGAGGAGGTTCAACAAGGCTCAGTGCCAGGTCCCTCACTTGGATCACAACCCCATGCAATGCTACAGGCTTGGGGAAGAGTGACTGGAAAGCTGCCTAGTGGAAAAGGACCTGGGTGTATTGGTCAACAGCTGGCTGAATATGAGCCAGCAGTGTGCCCGGGTGGCCAAGGAGGCCAATGGCATCCTGGCTTGTATCAGAAATGATGTGGCCATCAGGACTAGGGAAGTGATTGTCCTCCTGTACTTGGCCCTGGTGAGGCTGCACCTCAAGTACTGTGTTCAGTTTTGGGCCTGTCACCACAAGAAAGACATTGAGGTGCTGGAGCGTGTCCAAAGAAGGGCAACGAAGGTGGTGAAGTGTCTCGAGCACAAGTCTTATGAGGAGTGGCTGAGGGAATTGGGGTTGTTTAACCTGGAGAAAAGGAGGCTGAAGGGAGACCTTATCGCTCTCTACAGCTACCTGAAAGGAGGTTGTAGCCAGGTGGGTGTTGGTCTCTTCTCCCAAGTAACATGTGATAGGACAAGAGGAAATGGCCTCAAGTTGCACCAGGAGAGGTTTAGATTGGGTATTAGGAACAATTTCTTCACTGAAAGGGTTGTGAAGCATTGGACCAGGCTGCCCAGGGAAGTGGTGGAGTCACCATCCCTGGTGGTATTTAAAAGATATGCAGATGTGGTGCTTAGGGACATGGTTTAGTGGTAGACTTGGCAGTGCTAGGTTAACGGTTGGACTTGATAATTTTAAAGGTCTTTTCCAACCTAAATGATTTCATAATTTAAAATTGTCAGTTGAATGCAGAGGATAAACAAGGAGTGTCTATGTCTGCTCATGGTCTTTTCCAGTCTAAGGTGCATCCCAGGTGAACAGCAGGTAGCTGGCTCTGAACAACAACAACAACAACAAGGTGGTTCTTGCACATGGCTAGTAATTAGGCCACAGGATTTCTTGCTGCGGGATGCAGTAGGCGGTAAAAGTTCACAGGACTCAGAGGGATACTGTACAGGCTCGTGGAAGACAAATCTACCAAGTGTTATCAAACATTTAGCAATCAATCACCTCTGGCTGAGGAAATGTCAGAGCTACAAAATATTGGAGGACATGAGAATATCTATGGGAAATATCAGTATATGCTTGTTCTGGAGAGTTTTGTAATCTTCTCATTAATCCACTTTTGATCACTGTGGGAGACAGGACTCTGAGCTGGATAGACCTTTGCTCTGACCCAGTCTGACTACTCTTGTGCTATCCAGTGAAGCTGTGATTGTATGTACTTGTAGACCAAAGATTTTCCTGGACCCCCACAAGAAGATAAAACTACCTTGTACTTTTATTTCTATTTTCACCTGATTAAAATACTGGAGGGGCAATCAGTAAAGAAACATTTTCCTTGGCTAAAGAACTGTCAGTTAACAGGAAGTAAGAAGAAATGCTTAATCTTCATCAAGATATTACATGCTTCATTTTTCTTGTTCCTTATTACCAGTGCAATGTAGTTTCCATTTTCTCCACACCAGGGCTTATAGTGTGACACTAAATCACATTTAATCTCTTATGAACTTCTCTGCCAAGTTTGATCCTGGAAGCTGTTATTTGTCTCTCTAATTCCTTTTGTTAGCCCTGCAACTGATACAAACACCATGTCATTTTTAAAAGCGCTTGTATGTGTTTGACAAAAAGAAGAAGATCCTTGTCTTAGAGTTGCCATTCAAAGGAGGATGTGCAGCTTCAGAAAGAGTTGCAGTCCAGATTGTTTCTTATATTGCAAGAACTGGTTGAACAGGGGCTGTTTGTTTTAAAAGCATGTGAATGAAGTACAGGAGAATTGAATGTGACAAAGAGGCTGCAATGAAGTGACAAAGTCATGTCTAAGCTTGGTTGGATAATATATTTACATGATGCATGGAGTGTAGTAAAAGGTAGCTTTATGTGTGTGATTGCACAGCACAATGCAATCCAAGCATAGGAGCCAGCTGGGTCACAGAAGCGTTATACACCTGTGTTGGAATAGCAGGCTGCTGGTTCAGCAGCTCCTGCTGCTCAGCTGGGCTCTGGTGTGCGTGCCTGGCCCAGCATTTGCTGCGTGAGACCAGGCCTCACAAAAGAGTTCGAGGCCAGGTTGGATGGGGCTTTCGGCAACCTGGTCTGGTGGAGGGTGTCCCTGCCCGTGGCAGGGGAATTGGAACTAGATGGTCTTTGAGGTCCCTTCCAAACAACTCTATGATTCTATGAAAATCAGTGGGAACTGTTGTTGCCAAACCTAGCTCTCGACTCCAAGTATCCTGTAATTTAAGTTCCAAAGTTTCACAAGCTCTTTTGAAAACTTTGAAAAGTTTTAGTGTCTTTCCCACTTTCTATAGGAAATTATCCTAATATCAGGAATAGGAAGTAGTAGAGTTCCTGAATTACTATCCAGTCTGTTAGCTACCTGAGCATCTCTCTCCATTAGCATAGGCATATGTTTTGCTGTAAATGTCCCCAGCCAGATTTAGTCACACATGCATCTACATGATTAACATTTGCGTCTATTTGTTTTACTTGTCATATCTGCCACTATCCCTATCACTTGCTACCACCCTGGGTTATAATGAGGAGCAGGTAATTTTGTTATAGACCGTTTAGAGAAATTTGAAATCATCTTACTTCTTTTTAATACAATCATTTTGGTTCCTTTACAGAGAGATGTTTTTGTCCTCGGGGAATGTTTCAGCCTACCAGAGTGTTACAGACAGGATATACCATGCGCTGCCTCCATTGAGTAACTCTGCGATTCAGAGTGCATTTGCTTCACAGCTAAGGCTCCCACAGCTTCTGGATCCTCAAAGCTGCAGGGTGAGTAAAGCACACCCTCAGAGGCACTGTTCCTCCGTTTGCACTGAGGTCCTTGGAGAACAAAGTCCTCTGCAGTTCTTGCTGGTGTGCTTACTCCTTCCCTACCATGATGCAAAGAACCTGATTACTAATAGCTAATTAAAAAAAAAAATCCCATGATCACAGCTTGTTAACTTGATTCACCATTAGGAATTCTAGAAAACATTCTCTACAGAAGTGAGTAATGAAAACTTGTGAGGGAATGTAATCACACTGATGTAACCAAAATGGAATTATTCTGTATGATAGATGTTGGTGTTTCTACTAACTTTCAGTTTTGGTAATTAGCCTTCTGAGTTCTGTTATCACCCAGCAGCAGTTTTGATTTCCTGACGTATTGGTCTTGGTGCGCAAGATATTTAGGTCTAGTGGTTTCTTGGCTATAGTGTACACAGCGCTACAGAATGTTGAATTAGATACCTGTTTGCTAATGAGGCACCTTGAGTAACACCGACGAAGAAAGCTGTTGTAATGTTAAGGGAAGTAAAAATGAGTCTTGCTAGTGATATTAGCATGTTTCAAGGTAATAGGCAGTTTTAAATAATCATTCTAACATCATGTTTCCTTATTTTCATCCCATCCTGCTAATTATTCATTATCAGATACTATTGTTTCAGCTTTAATAATGCCTTTCCCAAACAGTGAGTTATAGGAATACAATTTTCTGCCATCCCTGCCTTGATTTAGGTGACAATGACACATAGGACCTCCTTAGCATATCTGAGAAACAGGATTTGTACTGGCATGCAAAATCCGGACATCTTTGATGAATAAGATGTCCTGATGCCTCTGCGATAGGACCATCAATAAATGATTGACAGTAGGTAGGTAAGGATGTGGGAGCTATTCTGTGGAGGCAGAATTAGCACAGTGTCTTGGTAGGAAATGTATTCTGGAATTAATCTTATTGTTTCTTTCCCAAGGTGTGATAATAGATGCTTCTCTCTTTTCTAGTACACAGCCTACTTTCAAAGTCAGAGCAGAGTATATCACGTATCAAGTAGCAGCTTGGCCTCTGAGTTGCCTTTTCCTGATCAAATTAGATGAGAATCTCATAACTAATTGAATGTTGTTCTTATTTATGAACAGTCATCTCTATTCTTTTAGACACTCATGCATTTTCCTTGGAGGACATTCCTAATGGATGGAGGATTGTTTCCAGTCACTATCAACAACACAATTAATATAAATTACAACATGCAGGTACAGTGAGACAGAAGCCTTGTGCTTATGTCCAAAGATATAAAGACAAGATGAATCTATGATGCAGGAGGAAAACAAACTAACACTATCTTGTTTCCTGTCTTTGTTTTTTAAAGAACAGAAATGAACAAAACCCATCTCCCTCTTTTCTGTCCAAAAGCCCATTTTACCATTTACTTGACATTTGATCTTTCTTCAAGCAGAGCAGAGCATTTTTATTGATAATGAACCCACACTTATCATTTTCCTAGTGTGCTAGAACTACAGAATCAAATACTTTTTATGTATGGGCATATGTGTTTTAGGACCATGGTGCTAAAAGCTTGAAATCCATTTGTGTTTATAACACAAAAAACCTATGCTGGCAGTTATCTGAGATTTGCTATTACTGGCTAAGCTCTGTGCAGCAGACCTTCCA
Organism: Aramus guarauna; assembly: GCA_013400195.1. Classification (NCBI taxonomy): domain Eukaryota; kingdom Metazoa; phylum Chordata; class Aves; order Gruiformes; family Aramidae; genus Aramus; species Aramus guarauna. Next base: position 2,289,117 of record VXBL01000373.1, on the reverse strand, counting down.
GAGACTCTCCCTTCCTCTCCAGATGTGCCTGTGCAGCCTTATCGATGCAGACCGAAGAGTTGCTCATGGGGAGCTGGTGGCAATGCAGTTTCTAATGGAGGATGTATTGCAGAACAGCTATGGCTGTGCTGTGGAAGAGCACGCTGACTGTCAAGCCTCATTAGCTGAGAGCAAGCAGGTACCTCTGACAACTCTGTTTGTTTGGGGCTGTACAGCTTCTGTGTAGTACTCCCTTTAGTTTTTGCAACCAAATCTTGTGAACATAAGCGACCTAGACCTGAGGTATGCCATAATAACCTCACCTACTCCTGGCCATCTGGTAAGAAGCAAAGAGAACAATGTTGTCTCTTATAAATCCTGAGTCTCTCTCTCGAAGCCCTAGTGATAGATGCCCCTTGAGGGCCCGTTGGTATCACCAGACTTCTGGAGAAAATGGAGACAGTCCTGACCTCTCCCCACAGCCCACCAAAGGTCCAGCTCTTTCTTTCTTATAAGAGCTACTCAACACAAAGGAGAAAGGAACAGCCTGGCCACTGTCTAAAATCAAATCTGGTCAAGGAGAAGCAAGGTACTTCCAGGCTGTACTTCCCTAAGTACTCGCATTGTGGACCTGTATGTGAGGAATGGTTGCTGGGGGTACCTAAAGCCTGCCAGAAATGACACAAAGATTTGGTTCAAGGAATGTGGAAAGAGTCAGACTGTTTGTGATGGAAAGCAGGTACACTGATCAATTTGTAATTTGAAATGAGTGGAAAGGACAAATTTAGTTATTTTAAGGTATGCTTCCTGCAAGATCTGACCTAAGAGTTTGATTTCTATAACAGTACTTTTAGTAGAGACCAAGCAGAGAGTGATGCTGTTGAAGTGATTCACTTGAGGAAAGCAGCAATAAAACAAAGGATTTAACTTCTGTGCAATTTTATTCCAGTTGCTGCTGCATGTGTGTACTCACTGCAATCAAAAGGTAGCCCATTTTTTTCCTGTACCGTCCTTTGAAGGACACTGGTGTAAAGCCTCGTTGCAAGTTCTGATTGTGCAATAGCCTGTCTTATGTCTCGCCCCACTGTATATTTCATGAGATGCCATTATGCAAAGAAAATAATGTCAAAAGCTTGTCATAGCTTTTTGAAGCAAACCTTTCCCTGTGACTTCCAGCAGAATTTGGCAGAAACAGTTGACTCGAGTGCTAACTGGCTACAGAACAGCAAAAAGATGTGCAAACTTTTGCTGAGGCATCATGATCCGGTCATATCATGTAACTTGCTGAGATCTTTCCTGATACTATGGAAGCAACTAGAAATATTAAAGGCAGAATGGGGCCGGCTCAAGCTGAGGACTGAGGATATCAATACAGTTCCTCTCTACAAAGAGTTTTGTGAGCGATATGCGTAAGTTACCTTGGATGTAAGAATATTCCAGAGTGACTGAAAAGATGAAAAATGAGAAAAGTCTCCATCTTCTCCATCCATTTTCTTCCTGTCCCCCTCTTTCTCTTGCCTTTTTTTTTCTACCTTTCTTTATTTTTGCTTATAATCAACCTAGTACTTTCACTTTTCTCTACAGGCTTGAGAGCTACCTTTTGTTTCTTTGTTTCAGTATGATTGTTTTTTCCCCTCTTTCAATGTCTATTCAGACTGTTTGCTGATGATGTTTTCCAAGTGCATTCTTCTCAGTCACGTGACCCACCTGTGTATTTCAGGCTCCATAAACAATGTTAAATACAGCACTTGAATAAATGGAAATTTTGGAAGCCTGTTAGATTAATTGTAGCAGAGTTCTTCCTAACCCTCCTACTTGGCTCAACTTTGAGCAGTCAAGAATAGAAAATTGGAAGATTTCCATCAGAGAGGTCCTTCTGAAAGCAGAAAATGAAACATTGCTTTTTAAAAAGCCTTGTCACTGAAAACCACAAGAAAGGAAGTGAAAGAGCAAGATGACATAGTAAGGGTGAAATCTGTGCATGAAGGCACTGGAAAATACTGTTGTCATGCAACAGAGCAGGGAGGAAAAAATGCTCAGTGGGCCTGTGCTTACAAGGCCAAGGCTTTTTAGATTAAGTCTGAATCGGTCACAGAAAATCTGTGTGTGTAAAGAGCTGGCATCAGATCTACTCCATTTTGGTCTCCATTTATCTGTATCCCAGTGTTCCTTCCCATGCATTACCACCGGATCAGAGGGGACATGGTCCAATGCTGGGGGCCCATGGTCTTTGCCTCTAACTAATTTGTAATTTCTGCCAGGGCAGCAGCTCCGGGGCAGAGCAGGACTGGGTCACCGGCGGGCTGGGGGACAGGGGCAGGAGTTCGTGCAGAGCGAGCGACAGCTTGTGCTTCCACCATGGGGCTGGGCAGCTGCAGGAGAGCCCCGGCCTCAGCGGCTCCCAGCCCCTCCGCACCCGCGGCTCGCTGTGGCACTGCCTGAGATGGGACTTAGCAGTTTTTGCCTCCTGTTAGGAGAGGCGAGCTCCCTGCCCCCAACTTTGTTTACACTGGCCTGTAGCGGCACCTGCAACAGCTCTTTCATAGCAGGAGATCTGCCCGCAGTAAGGATGGGACTGTTTTAAAGCACCTGGGACATAATGCACACCAAAATCCCACTGTTTCCCTCCTCCATGTCTCCACTCTTCCCCTTCCACAGATGAGAGCTTCTTATTTCCTTTCTGAGCTCTGCGCTAACCTTTGTGTCATCCCATCAAGGGTTTAAAAGGCAGCATGATTAAAGCATTAAAATGTAAGGAGGTATATATGCCTTGCTAATGGCTCCTCTGCTTCTAAGAGCAAAGTGCTGTCTGCCTTGGCACTTAGCACTCGGAGGCACTTAGCAAACCCATGATCAGAGAGATACAACAGGGAGCAGGAGGAGGAGGTGGAGGCAGTTTCTTGCTCTATTTGTGCAACGGTGATAGACAAATTCTTACCAGTGACCTGATTTCCCTGCTTTAACTCGTTGGCCCCTTGTTCCTTCCCTTGCTTTTGGTTTTGTATTATTATGAACTCGGAGAAATTACTGAAGTATGTAATAAGGCAGGACCAGCGGAAAAGAGGCTGTCCTGCCCCCACTTGTAGGTCAAGTGGGGCTAAAGTGGTGAGCTGAGACTTAATCATATTCTGCATGGGTTAGGAACGGGGGCATGGGAAGAAAAAGGAAAGTTAAGGTCCAAGGTCAATAAATGCAAACACAGTAATTTTGAGAGAGAATGTGTGAAATATCCATGTCTTGGTGCTTCTAGCGCAGATATCCTGTGCCCGGCCATGAGAGCCATCATGAGGCAAATAGGCACAGAGGAGGAGTTTGGAGAGCCAGTTACAAGCACTCAGCATATACTTCCCCCCAGAGGAGTATCAGAAATCAAAATGAAAGTGTACCAGGTAAGGGCAGGCTTATTAGTGGGGAGTTGCGGGGCACCACACAGCGTCATATTTTCCTGCAATTTCTAAGTGAAGTCCAGCAGGGGCCCATGGAGGCTGTCATGAGGGGAAGCTTGACCAGAGAGGCTCTGCAATGTCACCTCTGCTGTGTGGAGCCACGTGTGGGTCCTGGAAGAGCCCAAAGCAACAGGGGAACAGCGAATACAGAGTATTTGTGGCACAGCACTAGGCATACATTCACCCCCAAATGNCTCATGGGAGAGGTGCTCCAGCCCTCTGATCATCTTCATGGCCCTCCTCAGGAGTCATTCCAACAGCTCAATGTCTTTCTTGTACTGGGGTGGCTTTGGTTTAGTCTGCTAGTTTTTGCTAGTTGACATGTTGCTTTATAGGCAATATAGAGATTTAGTAAGATCTAAACTTGATTCTAGCTTCAAAGGCTTCTGGAAAACCTGGAAATCCACATGATCCATGATGTGCAGAAGAAAATTAACCAGGAGATCACTCTAGTGGCATCTGAAAGAGCCAGACAAGAGACAAGTCTCCCCACTGGTAAGGAGAATTAAAATACCCTTCCTGGGAAATACAGAAGCCCCATTCTTGAGTGGGAAATAGATACCTTTGGTGCAGAAAGGCAGCAAAGAGTTGTTCTGCATGTGAACAGGAAAGCACATTTGCTCTCAGCTCCCCACTTCCCTGTGCGGCCATTTGGAGGCCAGGGACCAGGTGAATCATGGGGGAAGGTATCGCTGATGAAAACCAGCTTACCTTCAGGAAACTCTCTTCTGTTTTGGAGACCCCATTGTGAGAAATTCCTGAAATACTTCTAGCAGGAAGCCATGAAGAATTGTGTACCGAGATACCATATGCCTTTCTGCATGGACCTGTTTGTTCTGTCTGTTCAACAGATTCAAATTCCCAAAATCTAAGAGTTCCCTTTCTCTTTATAAAGCTAGCATTTAGCCATAATTATTGCAAAGACAATTGTGCAAACAAGGCTGACCGCTAATTATTCTGGAGTTCGCAGGCAGCCTGAAACAGACTGATAAGTTCTCTACTTGAGTGTTAATATTTTAGGCCTAGCAGTGCAATTTAAGTGTCAGACCTTTTAGTACATTAGGTGTTTACTTGGTACAATTACTGCAGGGGTGTGGGCAATTTGGGTATTCACAGGCACAAATAGTAAAACAAAGAAAAAGTGGGGAAAAAAAAGGGAAGAAAAACGTGCCCTACTGCCACTGGTCATGGTTGCAGGCAGCAACAATTAGATCACAGAAATGTTCAATTTCACATAAAAGTCATGTTCTTTACTCAATATTTACAGAAAACTCCAATACACAATTGTGGGCAAGGTCATTATTGATGAAACGGGTCTGTAATGAAATTGCATTTTGGCTTTGATACCAGAATGAATTTGATATTGCTGCTCAACACAGGCTTTGCAATCTATTTGCAATGACATTTACTTTTTGTTGTAAAAATTTTAGGAAAGCTGAGAAACCCCAAGCTATAAAGTGTACCCGGTGTCAAATCCCAGGGATTACTGAAGGATCGATATTTTGTGACAGTGATACCCACTGATGTGTGGTTTTATTCTGATTATTTTTTCTCCCTCTGTTCCTGCAGAGCTCTGGAAACACAGGGTAATGCAAGAAAATTTCTCAGTTGTACGACCGCAGATAGTTGAAACATTTGTTCAAAGGCTGATGGAAAACTACCAAGAATCAGATACAGAGGTACATATTCTGCATTTCTATCTAAGCAACAGCTAAATCATGTTTACAGCTTTATTTATTAAAGCTCTTGTCAATCAGCAACCTAAAAGGGAAACACAATTCTTAAGCTTATGAGCTTAGATTCAGATTATGTTGGTTTGTAATAGCAGCATTGGCAGCAAACTTGTGTATTGCCCTACTGCGTCCTGACAGGTTTATTTCGTCTCTCAGGACTGTAATAATGTGAAGATGAGTTAGGGTTGGAGGTTTATATGCAACCGCAGTGCAGGATTGCAGGACTTTATGCGCAGATTCAGTAGTGGGAACTCTTCTTCCCAGGTCACTGCTAAATCAGAGGTCCAGCACAATGTTACGAAGCAGTTTTAGGGGTTTTTGCAGTGAAATTTAAAGAAAATATTTAGGCAAATATGACCACTTCCCATTAAAAAAAACACAAAATATGTTTTTTTGAGAGAAGGGTCACTGGGGTCAAACTGCAATCCAGGCAGTTGCTGAGCTGGTGATTTCATTTCTCTACTGAAAATTCTCTTTTAGCTTCAGATGGATAAAAATATATTATATAGTTGTGGCAAGAACCAGTCAAAAAACTGACAAGTCTATTTTCCATCAGTGCAGTAAAATTGTAGATTGGGCAAAAACATTTACATTGAATATTTTTATTTTGCTTCATTTTGATATTGCAGAATCATTTAATTTACAATAAGGTGACCATGTTACATTTTGGCATATGCTACATACAGCAACTCTTGTGACTCAGGCTACCTGCAAGGTTTCTTATTTTCTTTTCTTAGGTTTCTTTTCAAAAAAGCCATTTACAACAATGTCTCACTGTACTGGGCTGTGACATCATGGCCAGGGAACGCAGCAACTTTGAGACCTACTCCATGTTTTATGAAAATATTCTCCAGCAGCAGCATCGTCTACTTTACCAAAAAGAACAAGTATGCTCAGAGCATTGATTCTACTCTTTGAGAACAGGGGAAGGTGGTTTCTCTGGGTAGGAGGCAGTTGCTAAGTGAAAAATAAAGTTAAGGTGCCAGGCTGGGCAGTTATTGATGTAGAGTTGGGCTACACAAGCATAGTCATCTCTGTGTTTTGCTTCAGGAGCTGCATGCAGTGGAAGAAGGTGGCAACCAAGGTGATATGGCTCTGACACAGGTTGGTGATGGTGGTCTATTGATGGTAGTACTTGGTGGTCTCATTTGGGACAGAGTCCCACTGTGCAGACACATGGTGACAGTCTTTGAGAAGAAAGGTAGGGGGGCTCTGGGGCTGCTGTTTCTGCGCTCAATGCCAGAAGTCATGGCAGAAGGACTTTTAAAAAAAGATAACCCGAAGGCAAAGTGGTGGCCTGCTGTTCTGTGGTTCATGTTCACAGTGGATGATATACTGGTAACCTTCTAACTTAAACTTCTATTGACAGGTTTCTTCCTCTGCAAGGCATTTTCCCAGGGCAATTCAATCCTGTGCATTGACTGAGATAGAAAATAAAAGTGGGTCAGGCATGTAGGCTGTACCGCAATGTAGGTACCAGGCTGTGCTACACCACGGCTGCATAACCAACTCCTCTTAAGTTCTGAGTACTTCACTTTGTAGCTTTAGCTGTGTTTTTTAGGGTAGCTGGTCTGTGTGGGCAGAATTTTTTAAAGAAGTAAACCCAGCCAATAAATCAGAAATACCATCTTGTGGAATCATGTGATATCCGTGTAATCTATTAGCTGACTTGAAGGCTTGGCTCCATGAACACAAACATGCCTCCACTGCTAGAGGCATGTCAGCTTCTACAGAAACCTACACTACAGAGGAGACTGCTTGGGCTCCAGGGATGTTTGCACAGCAGTGTTAGAACACCTGCATTTTGGATTTCATTCCTGGGCTTCTTTTCTCATCTGTCCTTATCACTGACTACAAGATTTCAGTTCTTCTCTGGGCTTCTTACCGGTTTCTTGCCCGACTTTCTCATGATCTTTACAGGTTTTTTTACCCCTATATCCCTTTCGGTACAATGCCTTGTCAGCAGCCTCCCTTCCCTGATTTCACTGTCCTGTCCATATGTTTGGGAAAGCTGGATTGAGAGAGAAAATGAGAAACATGTGAAGTTTCAGCTGAATGGAAAGATACGGGAGGAGCTGGTAGGACCTTCCTGGAGCCTGTAGGCAGTGGAGTCTCTCCCCTGCCTCTGCTTTGCTAGCCTATGACCCCCAAATGCCTGTCTCATCTGCCACTTCCCTTGAGTACAACACAGCTTGTTCCTTGTAACTGGCCACCCTGGGCAGCTGCCTACCGGCTCTGGGCTCTGCTTCAACCTCAGAAGAGACTTCCTGCTCCCAGTTCCACTTCTCGCTACCCTAAACCAATGGACAGAGGCTACTGCAAGTCTGAAGGGCAAAATCAGTCACTCTCTGGAGGTGTTAGAAACCGTGAGAAAGGTTCAAGCATGATCAGCCAAAATGGGATGGCAGATAGTTTAAAAATTAAAAAGTCTGTAAGGAAATTACATGAACTGTGTGGGTTGGTTTTTTTCCTCCAACGAAGTCTTAGGATTTGACCAACTTTTTGCTGATTTTGCAAAAAAGACACCCAAAACAGAGGAAAACTAGTCCTGCTCTGAGTAAAGATCACCAGAATTTTTCAGCGGGGCTAAAATGCATGTATTTTTCCTCAATATTCATTTTTAGAACTCTATCAGTAAAGTTTGCTGTAAGACAAAAAAATTGACACAGAAAATTTCAGCGAGAATCCACTGAAGTTATTAGGACTTACTACTTAGATCCAGCACGTGGAGGTGCCAGGCAACCTTTAAAAACAGACTGTGCTATTGGCTGTGCCTACAGTCTGCAGTTGTGCCTATTTCTTATCTGAATAACGTAATATGCTAAGAATGATTTTTAGTTTTTCTACGTTGTGTTCATCTGGTTGCAAATGCTGTTCAGTGATATGAAAATGACTGAACGTTTATACCTAGCAATGACCTACCAATGTGAAATTTAAATTCTGTCATTTAAATCTTTTTAAGTTCTATCATGTACCTTCCTTTCTGTGCTAACCTGCGTGCCCTTTCTGAGGCTATGTTAATTGTCAGTTATCAAAAAATGGAACACATAATTGTTTTTATCATATATTAAATGGCCTGTATGTACGACCTTATCAGCAGACAGCATATTTGCTTCAATAAATGCATTACCTCACAGCTTACTGAATGAAGCCTGGTTACAATTCTTCTGACTTTCTCTTTGGAGGCAGGGGAGATTATGCTATGGGAAGCCAGGCTCACTGACATAGCAGAGCCATGCACAGGATCTTCTCCTAAAATCAGATTCCCTAATCCTTCTGCTCCTCCATCCTCTGCCCACATTTCCTTCTGTCAGTGCTCATACATATTAGCAAGGAGATCGTTCTTTCCTGATGACCAGAAACAGACTTTTTAAGGTTATATATGAAACTTATGCATTTGTCTCCTTCATATATTGGTCATGAACTGCCACAATCCTTCCTACTGTTTCCAGGGAATAAATGTTCCTAAAACCATTAAAGATGTATAAAATGGATTATTCCATATTATCAATGGATTATTTTCATCAGGCCACTCAGTTAGGAAGATATTCTTGCTCTACTTAATTAGGTATCATGCAACATATTCAGAGCTCTGGATTGTTTACTCCTAGGCTGTGGTGTTTGCTCATCCCTACCTTTGCTCATTCACTTTCTCTGCTGCAATAGATTGTGGGGCCGTGCCATGGGATGATTATGGAAATAACTGCTCTCAGAGCCCAGCTCGCTGACTTAGAGGAAGAAAATCTTGGTCTCAAAGAGAAGATTAGAGAAGAAGTACGGGATGAATATGAATCATTAGTGCGGAACCTATTTGCGACTTGTGTCCATCTAAAAGTAGGTACAGAATAGGAGGAATACTCCATCGGTCTTTTTTGTGCTGCTGTATAATTTGCCAACAAGTGTAGCACTCAAAGGAATAAATTGCTGCTGTGTGCCAGGTGGATGAATGGGTGAATCATTTATCTCCTGCTGCTACAAGTATCTTGTAAAAACGTCTGGTAGAAAAATAGTGTACCTTTTCCAAGAGAGGAGGCGTATTCTCGATGGAACAGGTACCACATTAGAGAGAGTGATGGAGGCTCTTTTTAGTTACAGTGGAGGGAACAGTTTGGATATAATACTTCATTTTGTAATATTCTGCATTATTTTTCTTGGAAACTTTATGTCCACTGCGTAGTTTTATCACTTACCCTAGCAATGCCTTTGTTTTCAAGAAGTCCACTGACTTCTTTGGGGTGACATATGTTATTACTTACAAAAATAAGGTACCCCAATCTAGCCTGTAAAAACTGACCTGATTGTGACCATGTGTATTACAGAGCATCAGAGCAACTACCTGCATGAGATCCCCAGGGGTTTGACTGATGGTCCACAAGTCCATTAATGTCTGTGGCCAGGGCAATAGGGACTTGAGGAATATTGTGGTTTCTTTTGCAATCCTGAGGGTGAGTTTTCACCAGAAAGCCAATTTTTTTCACCACGGTGCTGCTACTTCCATTAAATACATACATGCCTGCAAGTAATACAATTCAAATTCCACTTCTTGTAGTGCCTGGATGCAAGAAGAATATTGCTCCGTCTTCCTGCTGCATTGATTCTAGGAAAATAATTATGAAGAAAGACCATCTGGTTGTAGTTGAGAGACTTCTGAAATCTTCTGAATGTTGCTTTTCCATATGTGCACACTTCATCTCTTGTGGATTCTGTTTGTAATTGCAGGGAAAGTTGGATGTCTATCGCCTTAGCATTGAGCAACGAGTGTTTGAAATCATCAGTGAAGTGAGAAGAGAAGGAGTAGACAATATGATTGATCTGAAGAAAAAGTTTGGCTCCACTAAAAATAATGGTGACTTGAAAGAACATTTGTCTAAAGTAAGGAAATACATATATGTGTCAGTAAACAAACACGAGGATAATGTCCTGGTTAAGGTTGCTGAAGATGGCTTAAGTTACTGCATTCTATCTGGGACATTGGTTGGGTGAAGAGCGTGAAGGTGGTCCATCACTAGACTCTGTTAAGGGCCATTCATTTGTCAGGCTGTCATGAATCAATCATCTTTAACTGTGTGTTTATGCTCCAAGTGCAGAAATTTTGGGCCCAACCCAGCCCTTAGACCCTGAATAACTGTATATATTTGAATTGAATTTGATTCTAAACTTAGGAACTCTGCTTTCAGTCTGTTCTGAGTGAAACTAACACCATACTTTCTACACAGGTGAACATCAGAGAGGTTGAACTTGGATCTGCAGAAGTATGAATGTGAATTCACATTCAATCATATGTCAGCATTGTCATGTGATGTCATTTTCCCTTTTTGGGGTGGGGGAAAGAGAATGTGATAGTTCAGTGATGCTGATGAATGTGTCGATGGGAGTTTCAACTTCTTGTTGTGCAAGCTGGTCGCATAAAAGAAAGGGAACAAAATCCTTTTTTCCATTTGGGGTTACTTAGAATCAAAAATATATTAAGCTTTTTGTTTTGAAGAATTTCCCCCAAACTGATGTTCTGGGAGTTATAAAGTATGGAAAGCCATTTCCAGGCTACAACTTCCAAATTAATCCCTTTTCTAGTCAAACAGATTCCTTCACAGCAAAGTTCAATTTGTACTAAAGTTACAGTAGTCAGTCAGCGAATACAAATGAGATCAAATGGATAACGGCTAAATACCTCTGTTTAAAGCAAATATGCCTGCAGATCTCTCAAGCAGAGAAGCTCATGAAGCAGGATACAAGTGTAACACCAACAGAGTGAGAAGGGCTTTCAACACCCCCAGTGAACCTGGGGGATAGGGAAAACCAAAAGTAAATGAGGAACCAGTGGAGATGGAGGAAGTCCATGTGTGAGAAGGCTGCAAGGAGACTTGCACACCCTCACTTGGAGAGGACAGTGTGCAGAGGCAGAAAACAAGGAGAGTGGGGAGCTCAAGTGCGGTCAAAGGGCTGTGGTTTGAGTGGAGTCACGGGAACTTGGTGGGCCGTGCACACCCTGGTCACGGGTGGTTACAGGGTGTTTGAGAAGAATCAGCAGGGAAGAAGAGAAGCGAGAATTGCACTCAGTGTAAGGAGTTCATTCCGTACGTAGAGTTTGTGTATGAACGCGGAGATGTACTACTAAAAAGCCCATGATGTGATGACTAATAACTGTGGAAATCTGTTACAGACTGCCTGGTCAAGAGAATAAATGGGAAGGGCCTGTCTATAGAGGGCTAAGAAAAGTGGTTTTGATTTAAGGTCTTGGTATGTATGGAGGTTTTATTAATCTGGAAATCTACTGGAAGGGGAACACAGCATTGTGAAAGCCTAGTCAGCATTAGTGGTAATTTCCTAGAAGCAAATGCTAGAGGAGCAACCACGGTAAATCCCTATTCTGCTGCTCACAAACAGGGAAAAACTAACTGGTGGTGAGTGTCATCTGAGGCTGTAGTGACTATGAAATGATTTCAGAATCAGGAGAAAGGTTGCAAAATTATGCTGCAGAGCAAGGACTTGGGACTTCAGGAGAGCAGACTGTGACTTGCTTAGGGAATCCCTGTGAAACTGCCAAGAGGGGAAAAGTGTGGAGGAAAGCTGGTTGAGTTTTAAAGAAAACTTTAAAAGATTTCAAAAGCAACTACCCTGTTATACAAGAAGACCAGTGAGTTTAGCAGAAACTTGGCCTTGCTTGACTTAGCTAGGAGCTTCTTGAAGGACTAAAATCCTAAAAGAGAGATTGCAAGTAATGGAAACATGGACAGGCAACAAAGGTAGAGTATCAGAGTTCGGCCTCATAGTGATGAAATTAAGGAGGCCAAAGCTCGGCTGCAAATAAAACCAATACAGGACACAGAGGGTAAGAAGGTGAGTTGACACTGAATGGTAGAGCTCCTGGGCAGAGAGAGGAGGGCCAGGACCTCCAGTGCTCCTCTGTAACCCTTGTTTCCATGATTTTTGCATAATGAAACTGCTTTCCTCTGCCTTAAGAACAGTTTTCAAGAGGTAAGTCTGCTATTTTGAACAAAGAAGAAAACTTGATGACTATGCTGTTCATGACCCCACTAATTTTGTTCTTATTAGTGACATTGTAATTAAGGTTACTGAATACGGTATGAACCAGAATACCCATTTGGCATAATAGTGTTTATCACCATTAATGGTGCTTCATTGCTAAGGGGTTTACCTGCTTGCTGTAGTGGATTAGATTTCTTCCATTTTTTCCCCAGTTTCTGGGCAACGTTCACATTTCCTATATCCCTGGAGATACAGTAATAGAAATTTATTGCCAAAGGCTGTACTGTTTCAAACTGCAAAGTTTGAGCATTTGACAATTACAACGAAATACAAATAGTTGCATGCTTTTACAACTGTATTTATTTCCAAACCACGCATTTCTTCCTGGGTAAAGTCATCTTTGTGGGTCTACTCTAACTGACGTCTCCTTTAGCAGGAACAGCTGCAGCTCCTGCGGGATGAAAATATCAGGCTACGCAAGCTGGTGCGTAAGCTCAAGGTTCTGAACTGTTGGAAGCAAACCACTCAGAAGGCGCAGCTCTCTGCAAAGCTTAGAGATGCTGAGAAGGTGGTATTTCCCTCCCGTTTCATCTGTTACTAGTCTCTAACTTTCTGCAAAAAAGATTGGGCAGGCTCACTATCATTCAGTGAGCTTATAGGAGCTCATGGTAACTGCAGATTTTAGGTAATAATTCTAAACTTCTCTCTCTCAATATTGCGGGCGTAAGGGCGCTCTTCAAGTGTGAAGAGTGTGAAACAAATCTCTGATGCCTATTTGAAGCAAGAGTCTGGGAAGTATGAGTGGCCTATAGTATTCCTAATTCTGTTGTCAACTCTGAAGACTAATTATGACTTTGTATCAAAATCAGCTATTTCACAACTGACAAAACATATGAAAAAGACGACAGGCAGACATGAAGTGAAAATGAACTAGATTGTTGGCTTGGGAGGTGGCTGAGGGTGATTTTTTTTTTCTTGTTAAATTGGCATCTGCTTAAACAAAGCAGAACACTGCATGAAGCTTATAAATTTAATTACAGAAACACAAGATGAAGCACAAGAATGACTAAATTAAACTAAAGTGAAGATGGATGGAAAGAAAAGTGCCTCACTGCTTTAAATGAGGCTGATTAGAATGGAACAAACAGGTTATTGATTGTTGTATAGGTTAATTAGCTGCACATGTCAAGCAAAGGAAAGGCAGAATGGGTCATATTTGTTTTACTTAAAAAGAGTGAAAACAAAATGGGCTTTGTGTGCTTGTTAATTTTAAACCCAAATAAAACTGGATGTGCATACACTTAGTTCAGTTATATCAGGGAGGTGCTGAATCATTAGAATATTTTATTAAACAGATCAGTCAAAGATGGATTGAATTACTGCAAGTTTGTGGATTTAAATAAGAAATAAGCCCTAGCGTCACAGGATTTAAAAGAAAAGTCTGAAACTGAGAAAAATAAATGTGGAAATTTGGCTTTTTTTAAATTAGAAACTAGCTCATCTTTCTCAGACAGAGCTTTCTTGTGTCTGACTTCTTTGCAATGATCCTGAAGACCTAAGCACTTGTATTTCACTGTACTCCACTCACATGCAGAGGAGCATGGACCTTGCTTTCTCTGGTTTAAATGGCTGGGAAAACAGAGAGGGCTGCTAAGTCTGTGCCTGATGTTTATATACATACATATTTATGTTTGTGTTTAAAACAAACAAAAAGACCCTGCCCAGAAGGTAAGCAATCTTCATCACACACTTTTTTACTTTAGAGCCAATGAAAGAATAAACAGATTAGTAAATGCGTAAGAAAGACCAAGTTTTGCATTGCTTTGAGCTTGTTTGCGCACAAGAACTTGAATTGTTGACATGTGAATATAATTAAAAATGTGCAGTTGTACCCATATGAAAGATTGTCTTACGTTTTCCCCTGTAGAGGACCCCTCTTGTCCACCCTGTTCCCCACTTTGCCTCCAAAAAAGGTCCAGCCTTTATTAGAAAATAGGAACAATTCTATCCCACTTCACTAAAAATCGCTGAAAAATTTACCTTTCAAGAAAGCCACTGCTATATAAAAGAGAGAAAATCACTGCTCCCATCACAGTTTCTGTTATGTACTTTCTGTTTACAGGAAGCTCGTCAAAGCAAAAAAGAGTGTCTGACTGTTAAGATGATGGCGGAACAAGAGGTGACTTCTTTTCAGGGTCAGCTCACGTCTGTAAGGAAAGCTCTTGCAAAATCTCAAGCAGACAATGACAAGCTAAAGAAACAGCTACATAAACAGGTATCTGAATTCATCAGGTCCTGATTCATCAGCGCGATGAGTTGAATTCTTCTTTCCACCTCACTTGTTTTGATGAGGATTTTGCCTACTGTTATTCTAGGAGAGAAATGGATTCAAAACTAACTGCGTAATACAGTTGCTGAAGCTGGATGTGTATTTTATGGCATTGAAACAATTTGTTCCTCTCAGTGTTTTCACCATTGCAGGTAGAGAGAACTAGGGAAAAAGGTGTAGCATCTTGGATAAAGTTTGAGTCACGTACCAAAACGACAGCTACAGGCACTACATTTATAGACATGATCAACAGGGCTGGATAGATGTTTCAGTAGAGGAAAAGACACTGTTAATATTCTATTTCACAGATTAAAAAAAAATAAATTACAGATCTTGAGGTTATTAGTCTTCCACTCAATCATTAAATTTCAAGGAAACATTTTAGGGATGTTGTCATTAAATCCTGAATAATTTCATTATATGTTTGTTTGTGGGTTGGGGTTGTTTCATTGTTTGGTTTTGTTTGTTGGGTTTTTTTTTCCCCCATCTGAACACTGCCCCAGCTAGCTCCCTTTCACTTCTGCGCACGGCTACACGTGCTGAAATGGCCCATTCCTCAAAGTCAAACTGAAAAGCACACTCTTCACTTGCAGTATACTTAATGCCAAGCAACATGATTGTATGGAAAATAAGTCTTGTCAAACCAACCTCATTTCATTCTGCTGATAAGATTACAAGTTAGATAGATAAACATAATGCTACAGACGTAATACATATTTGGAAGGGCCTTGTAATGCTTGGGTTAGCAGCGCATAACTTTTGTACTTCAAGTTTTAGTATTACACAATATCAACAAAAATGCTAAGTGGATTGAGAGTTGATTTTTTGACATATAAAAATGTGTTATTTTCATTAAATGAAGGTGGTTTCTGATGGATTTCTACAGGAGCTGCTAGCAGAACTATCAGTACCCAACATTTTTTGTCAGTGGCTTGGAAATAAATATAAAATTATAGATTATAAAATTTACCAATGACGTATTTGAGGGAGGAATGTTAGTGAGTTTGATAAGGCACATTTAGTGAATAACAGTGTGGGCAGAGCAGGTGTACAGAATCATAGATAGCTCGGTAACTTGGTTATCCCTCCAAGACGCATTGCAGTGCCTGAGTAGATGAACAACTGGAAGAAAGCAGGACTCCTACAGACCAGGGTGAATGCAACCCTGGACAGGATAGGTATCCTAACAGACAGATGACTGGCCATGTAGTGCGGTACTGGAAAGGATGGATGCTGCAATCTTTTAGTTTATAAAAAGGGGAATAGTGCAGATAGATACATTAAAAATGGGTTTGTAGCTCAACACACTGAAATACTGTCGCTGGCTCCAGGGTGTACTACTTTAAAAAGATGAAGAAAAAAATGAGAGAGTGTAGAGAAGAGTTACCAAAATGATTTGAGGGCTGCAGGAAATGCTTTCTAGCAGAGGGATCTTAAAAGGCTTGATCTGTTTAGCCTATCCAAAAGAAGAGTGACTTGGTTACACTCTACAGATATTTTTGTTGGGAGAGAAGAGCAGATATTACAGGGTTCTTAGGGAAAGGTGTAGCAAGAGGCAGTGCCTAGAAGTTGAGGCCAAAGTGAAAACAGGAACTTAGAAACAATGTTTTCAAAATGTGATTAACTGTGGACATGACAGTATGTCTAACTGAGTATCTTCAAGTCAAGACCAGATGCCTTTCTGGGAAATGCAGTTTAGCCAAACCAACTTGTTCATTCCAGTACAAGGGTAGCTGAGGTAAATGTGATATTGAAAAGTCACATCTGATGGCTCGATTGCTCCATTCTGAGCTTATTGATCTATGAAACTCCAACCTTAGTAAGGCTTCGAGAGCTCCCTAATGGAAAATGTTTGGGCTGTGACTGCTTTTAGCTATTTGTGTTCAGATTTTTCACCAGTGTGGAGTTGCCTCTGGCCAATAAACTGGTTTTCTTCACTGACAAGCTGTCAATTTACTTCCGAAAGACTCGCTGCATCTACCATCTTTCTAGAAACTGTTTTTGTTGTTGTTGTTGTTGTTGTTGTTCTTTGGTTTCTGACATCAGCTTCTGGTTCTTTCTTTTCTTCCTAATTGCTTTCCTTGGTTCAGATTGTCGTGACGGTGTTTACAAATAGATGTTTCCACAACCCTTGGCTGTACGGTCAAACCGTCGTTTGACCTGATGTGCATGGCTTATAATACCATCACAGTCAATTGTGGTACAGATTCTAAAATGTAGCCATACTTGCTGGCTGTCTCTACAAAGCATATATAAACAGCAATGTTTGAAAAAGCTGTGCTCGTCGTCCCCCCCCTTTCCCTGTTTATATGTTGCTTTAAAAACAAGTTCCACATGCAGACCAGAGGCTGGTTGCAGAAAGCAAATTACAGCAGACTGAGGAAATTGGAAGCAACTGCCTTCTTTATTTGCAATTGAATGAGTTCTACACGTGAATGCTGGTTTGAGGCTCCTCTCTTTAACAAGCCACAATGTAAATACAGCACTCTGTTCCCACTCCCCCTTCCCTTGCGCTCCCACAGCCTAGATTTTCTTTTGGATTTACGTCTGACTGTAGTCCTTTCATAAGGTCACAGGATAATTCAGATTTGTTTACCAACATTTCACTACCTTCAGTACCAAGCCATGTGGGATAGGGTCTCTCCTTATTCAGCTCAGCTGGGTATGACATCTGAGGATTGGTCATCAGGGTTTAAAATGAAATCTAAAAAGGCGTAGAGGGGAACTGGGGGGAAAGTAGTTTGAGTCTGAAATGTTCCTGATTGTATGTTGTAGAAACAAATGCTGTTGGAAGTGGTACAGAGAAAGACACAAGAAGCCAAGAAGAGAAAAATACTTGGTGGGATGAAAGCTGAAAGCACAGATAAGATGCTTGAAGAGAGAGAAGAAAAAGAGCAGAGAGTCAAATGTTTAACCAAGGAAGATGAAAAATCTTCTAAAATATGCCAACTTCATGAAAAAGGAGTCAAAAAAGAAATGCAGCAGGTAAACTTGCAATGTAGACTTGAAAATTAGAAATAGCAGTGTTTCTGGAGAGATGCCAGACACTGTCTGACCACATCTGAGTGTATCTCTTCAAGTGTCTGAAGTTTAAATCTGTTACTGTATTGCTAATCATTGATTTAGTATAACTGAGTAACTAGATCCACTTTTAAGGTTATCTTTGTGTAAAAGAGATTTAACCACTTCAGTTTAAAAACTGATTTGGGCAAATAAATACAATCCCTGTGTTTAGCACAGCTGGTAGAGTGGGCTCTTGGCTGTGAAGTGTTCAGTGCTTTTTTTTGTAGTGTAGCCTGCAGGACAAAATATTGTTTGGAAACTGCTTGATTAGACTTTAACTAGATGAATCCATCTACTAACTGACAACTTTGCTGCTACTGAAGTCTCCTTGCCCTTGCTTTCTCGGTCTAGAGAGGAAAAAAGCTTTGTAAATGTATCTGAATGCCTCTCCTGTGAACCAAGCAAAGTATATTCTGGCTTCAGTCTTCTAAAGCATCAAGGTGAAAGCAAAGGCTGTTTGTTTTCCAGAGTCAAGATGACAAATACCATTCTGCTGGGAACAATTTCTTAGGCTGCGGGCACATTTCCTAACCAAAATCCTAGGAGAGACTTTTTTTTACACAGCCAAAGCAGTTGGTGCAGATACATAAGACCACTGATTTCATTGGTATCTGTCTTTGATGGGGCTCTGAACTGTTTTGCTGTGTTTACAAACTAACCCTTCAAGAGATCAGAGATGTCAACATCTGGATCAGCCTTTAAGGAGAGCAGGAAGGAAAACAGCAGCTGCAGTGTGGAGGCTTTTATTGCCACACAACAGTCCCAGCTGCAGCTAGCACCTATGTGGTCATTAACACTAACAAACTCTCTATTTAAATTTAGTTAGCAAATTACGGAACCTGTGGGAGAGATGAGGGAAAAGCTGCTGGTTTTTTTTCTCCCACATACTTCTGCCCTGAAAATGAAGGTAGGGCTTTGTCTAATTAGAGTTACATGCAGAGAACAGTGAGAAAAGGCCTCTGTATTGTTTTTGTCTTCCTCCAGCAATGCCTGAAATGCAGATTCCTATTAAACAATAATGAGAATGTCAATTTGCACTATTTGTGCTCTATTTTGCATTCAGTGGGATTATAGATATGTTTAGCAAAGCTGTAATTATGGATTATTTCAACCAGCAATAAATGATGGCCTCTCATTCACAAGACTGCCCAGGGCAACATCTTCTTCTTTAAATCTAGGCCCCTGCTCTGAGGCAGAGCTGTCAGATGATGAATTTTCCTTGCTGCCATTAATCCTTTTACCATCTTTTAGACAAGAAGCCAGTTAACCCAAGAGAGCAGATTAAAACAGGAGGCCTTCCAGCAGGTTGATGAACTGCAGTGTCAAGTTTATGACCTGGAAGCTGCAGTTTCCCAGAGGAACGTGACTGCAGGTAAAGACAAGTTGGGTGTTGTAACCCACTTTCTTGGGGAAATAAGTCTTATGAGCTATGTGTCTGTGTCTCTGAATCCCTCCTTAGCCTTTGAAGGTTAATAACTTTAAACTATAACTCGTCTTGTCTTTTGCTTTGTAGGGATATCATGGGAAATATGAGGGGAGCTGCATTTAGGGGAGGAGGCAGTTAGGAAACAAAGGATCCCGAGCGGTAGGAAATCAGGCTTCGTGAGTGGCTCCAGCCTTGGAACAGCTGACTTACAAATCATGCGGGGCAGCCAAACAAGACTGTAACTTTCCACTTTGATTAGATACATGCCTATGATCGCAGGTATCTTTAGAGGATCTCAAAACAGCAGTGAGAGCTTTCTAGCCCTTAACTGAATTAACCTGGAACTTTAACAAAACCTTTAACAAAATTCTTTCTTCTCAGCTGTTTGTTAGGTAACTTTTTAACTTAATGTTTACATAATTCACGTTGCTTAAGAAGCTCGATTAGAGATTTCTACTCCTACCTGTCTGAAGTTGCTGCTTTTCAAAAGCTACTGGCAGTCTGATGAACTCATGCAGAAAAACTGATGGGTGATACCTAAGTTCCTAGTAAATTAAATGAGGGAAAAACTCCAATGATCTTTCAAGGTGCATTTCTATGCCATAAAGAATATAAAGTGCTACAAATTTAATTATAGTTTCCTTCTGCAGGAAAGTGTCAGTTATTCCTGCCAAAGGAAACTGAGAAATGCTCATTAGCACACTGCTGAAGACAAGACATGAACCAAACGTTGAGAAATAAAGAACAGGGAGGTATCTTTAATGCACAAATATATTTGGTTTCTCTGGCTTTAAACTAATCGAGTTCAGAGGAAAAGGTGCAAAACTTACAAGTCACATTGATGCTACGGAGCACAAGGAAAGCACCTGCAACAAAAGAAATGTGGTTTGTTTTTTTTTTTTTTTTTCTTTTCTGCTGCAGTGAGTTGATAAACATGATGCAGAGCTGGGAAACCTGGCCAAGGAGCTTGGATTTCTCTATGTTCAACACAGACACCTAGCCTGAAATGTGTTAAAACTCTGCAATGTATTGCAGCTACCTTTTTTACTTGTGGGTTGTGTTTGGTGTTTTTTTTTTGTTTTTTTTTTTTAATTGTATGCCTGTAATAGATGGATGTTGTGAGGTTTGGTGGTTGGTTTTTTGAGGGTTCTCCCCCCTCCCTTTCAAAAAGATAGAAGGAAGACTGCAGAGCTGTTGTCCCATAGTATAAGCAATATAGGAAGTAATTTTCCAGGTAGTAAGACAACATTAAATAACTATTATTTTTGATGCATTAATACTAGTACTTCCCATAAGGCAATCCAGACTTGCATCATGTAAAGATTTATCTTATCTATTAATCTGAGTTGCACTCTGTCACTAACCTGACTTCAGACCTATAGCATTTTGGCCAGACCTAGTTGTATACAGGTGGCAACTGTTACTTACAATAGCCCTGTTTTGCCTGTAAAGGTGAAGGTGTGTTTGAAACAGGTCATGTCAACTCTTAGGAATTGCCCACACAGACAAAGACTTCAGCCAATTTGTAAGAATAATCTGTAGATTAGCAAGCACATTAGCCACATCCTCTAGCTCTTTCTCCATTCCTTCTCCTCCATCTTCACATCTTCCTCTCCTTCCCTCTCAAATGCACTCAGCCATGGCCTGTCTCAGTAATGTAAAACAGTTGCTACATTTCTTTCTGGGTTCATGTGATGCTTGTGTAGTCACTCCTTTCAAGCCTCTGCCTCAGGACACACGGATGCCAGCGCAGTCTGACTGGACTGGGTAGTTGTGCACAACTGCTTCAGCAGAAGGCCAGGGTCCCTTGGACATGCACTCTGAAATAATGCCAGAAACAGTTGTCCTATCTGGTCGGAAACATCTTGGATCATATCTGAGGAGGAGGATGAACACTGTCTCAATTAACAAGTGAAGGATTAAAGCTACACAGCAAAAATACCCTCACTTTTTTACCTCAAGTTAGTGGGAAACATTAACATAGGGTTAAGAAGCAAATAGATAGATACAAATCAGGGTTAAATCACATTATGGCTGATAGCAAGCAGAGCATTTGATTTGGTGGGGAACTTTTAGTGGCTGAAGTCTTGGCATTAAGTGGCTGCATCTCTGCTTTTCAGAAACCTACAAAGATGAAGACTGGAATTCACTAGGGAATTTAGTGTCACTGGGAAAAGATCATTAACACCCACATCTTTTAATCTTGGCTTTCAACAGGATGGGGAAAGACAGTTGTGGGGAAAATAGTCACACATAATGAAGCAGAGTTGGGGCAGCAAGTATTTTCTGCTTCACAGAGATGTCTCCTGCTGGAGGAATGAATGCTGATATACTCATTACTATGAATGAAAAGGGCGTGGGGTGAGCTGCAAAAATTGCAGATAGTTGCAAATAGTTTTTGCAAATAGCTGCAACTATTTGCAAACAGTTTTTATTCTAGTTTGTGTCAAGATCATCCATGAACCACTTTTTCCAGACTAAGCAATCTATTATTCTATTAGTACTATGCTGAGTGGTCACAATTTGTTTTGGCAGTTTTTTTTTTTCCTTTTCACCCTAACATTGTGCTTAGAGGTCAAAACCAACAGCTTTTGCATTTACTTGAGTTCTGCTTTAAATCTGTGTTGTTAATAACACTCCAGGTTCTGCAGCTCAGGTCCAGAGTAACAAGCGTTCGGCATCTACTCAGCCTGGGGATTACCAGCAGCATCCTTTGAATTTTGACCCAAGAAGCAGCAGAGGAACAGGAGGAAACATTCAAAGACCAAAGACAGTAAGTAACAGTGGCATTGAGAATCACCTGATATGGTTGCAAAATGAGCAACTTCTTTTCTAGTTTGCAAGCTG
>VXBL01000373.1:2253324-2267170 GCA_013400195.1 Aramus guarauna | reverse complement strand
GGGGGGGAGTTCCAAAAATTGACTAAGGAAAGGGGGCAGGAGGGAGGTATTTAGTTAGCAATGGCCCAGGAAAGGGGGATTTTTATTTACTTATTACTATGCCATGGCTGGTGACTCTCTTTGTGTGTTACTTATGCTTTCAGGTGCCTAGCAGAAGGAAGGAGAGAACGGCAGACAGGCTATTACCACACCTACGTGAAAAGTCTCTTCCTACTGTCTTCATGCAGCTACAGAAACAAAGGCTGGTCTAGAAGTAAAACAAATATGTTTAATCAGTTCAGGGCATTATGGAAAATAGAAGTAAGAGAACAACAATTTGTATACAAAGAGGGACAGTAATACTCCAGTGCTGTGCAGATGCACTTCAGACATTTGGATGCAGTGTTCAATACGGGCCCCAGTCAGTTAACCTGCTAATTGATTTTGGGTACTGGGTGATGCAGATCCTCCTTCTGAGCAAGAGCAGAACTGCATGGCCTCCCTTCACAGACACTACAGCATGGTACAGAAGGGATATCAATCAAAAGAAAAGGCTTTCTTTTATTGTGATAGCCTTAGAACATGGTGGTGCAAAGCATAGTTAAGTGCTTAGAGCAAAAGCATTGGGTCTGGCATTTGGGGTTTTGTTGCAGTTTTGTTAACTGCTTTCCTATTGCAGCCCCTGAATGCCACATCCTGCCCAATGCAGTGCTCTTGGCCTCAGAGCTTGCTGCCTGTACACTGAACCTTTCATGCCTGCTTAATAACTCATTAAAATGTCAGCATGTCTATGTTCCCTAGCACCTTCTCTCCTCTCCTCCCTAGAAAGAAGAGTGGCTCCTTGCACAATGCTACACTAACTAAAAAGTAAAGCAAAAAAGGAGTTTATTTGCATCTCTTGTGCATGGAAAAATCCTTTGCTGTTATAGCCTAGTCAATAAAGGACTCAAAGTTGTGTTAAGTTGCACTGCAGATTTGATGAGTAAAATTTGCATGCAGTAAATGGATGGTTTTCCCAAAGGCATATCAATTTTGAGCACAGCAGGAAGCTCTAGCTTTCCTCCATTTCATGACTGTCCCCCTGTACTTGGTACTGGTGAGTACTGGGCCCCTCACCACAAGACAGACATTGAGGTGCTGGAGTATGTCCAAAGGGCAATGAAGCTGGTGAAGGGTCTCAAGCACAAGTCTTATGGGGCATAGCTGAGGGAACTGGGGTTGTTTAGCTGGAAGAAAAGGAGGCTGAGGGGAGACCTTATCACTCTCTACCACTACCTCAAAGGAGGTTGTCACCAGGTGGGTGTTGGTCTCTTCTCCCAAGTAAGAAGCAATGGCCTCAGGCTGTATCTCAGGAGAGATTTACATTGGGTATTAAGAACAATTTCTTCACCAAAACAGTTATCGAGCACTGGACCAGGCTGCCTAGGGAAGTGGTCCAGCCTTTCCAGAAACACTACTAAAGTTTTTGCAATTTCCCGTAAGACTGAGTTACAGCACTACTACCTAATGACACATTCACACTTCATTCACTACCCACAAAAGCATCAAGGTCATGATGTGAAACTACTGAGGTTACTTCACTTGGAGCTGGTTATCATTCTAGTCAGTCTGCAACTGTAGGGGTTAACAGCCTCCCTGGAACCACAGACTTCAGTCCTTCTTCCACTGTATAGGCCAACATCCAGTATCGCAAGCTTTGCAATTGGAAAGAGGAACATTAAGCCTTACAGGTTGCTGCAAGTCGAACACTTAATAAACACCTTGCTGTTCATTGGCTTTAAAAGGAGAACAGGGCTAAACTTACCATTGAAAATATGGCTGAAATGAAAATTGTTTTCAGGTGATTCTAAATCTGAATCTGTACTGCTTGCACATAGCAAATGCAAAGTTAATACTGTGTTTAGGAGAGCTAAATTAACTCTTCAAACTTGTCATCCTCCCTGTCTCCCTACTGTGTTTCTCAATTTCTATCAAAAATAGCTCTTATCTCCAGAAAGTTGACAGACAGTCCAGTCCCCTCTGCGACTCCTCACATTAAAGAAAGTTTCCAAGTAAAATTCCATTCAACAGATTTTATTTGTCAATTTGGTTTTGCAATTACAACCGTTTCAGTTTTCTTCCACTGAAGACAAAATACAAACTGTTACAGCAACACCTGCAGAGAACATTCATAACAGCTTGGTATTTGCACAAGTTGGCTTCAAGAGAAAACCCAATAACTAACTTGAAGAGTTACTACAGTTCAGTGCCTAAAATTGATTTAGGGGCAAATACAACTACAGATCTATGAGCTATCTTCCACTTCAAAACACAAGGCCAAGAAAAACTGCAAGTTGTTACTTCAGGTTTTTGTGGGGGTTTTTTTGGTTTGGCTTTTTTTTGCGCTAGTACACAGCACAGATCAGCCCATACTGCCATCCCAGTGAGGAGTAATTTACTTTCTATAGTGAGGCAGCCAAGCACATGGTGGAGATGCATAAATCAGCCTCCCCTCTCCCACAAACAACTGAAAGGGAAAACATCTGAGCCACAACTCTGTAACCTGTGGATTACACCTTGTTGGCAAGGCTAAGGAGCAAGCAGTGCATAGTGCAGGCCTTCCAGAACACAACTACATTGGTCTAGTACAAGCTTGAGTTTTTCAGATTGGCATCTGCACGTGTCAGAGATCCTGGGTTTCCTAAAGTCTTGGAAAGTAGCAATTATTGGCACCAAGAAAAATTTAGTAAGGCAAGCTATCCCTTCTACCCTTTTAAACAAAATTTGAGGCAAAATATTCAGCAACTTTAAGGCACTTTAAAAATAATTTTTAGTTTGCTTTACCAGCATACTTTACCAGCAACCTAAATCAGGATCAGCATAGCTCACAAATAAGCATTTCAGCAACATTTTACAGAGCAACAACTTTTTTGTGCCAATGTCTTCCATGCTATAAAGTGGTCTGTAGCACTTTTCTGCAAGTTTCCCAGAAGATAGCCCTTTGAGGCCAAAAAAAATTACATACTAGGTGTACAGTTTGCTTTGCTGAGCTGAAGGAGAACTTTGTCACACTTTAATAAGAGTATTTTGCTCACTTCAAAGCACAGAATACAAGCTCACGGATATCTTTTTAAACAAATAAATGTAATAAAACAGTTCCAAGATAGGGAAAGGGCAGATTAAATGATTTCACAATAAGGCCAAGGATATACCATCTAACCCACACACACACTGTTGCTGCAAACTGGCTGCTCGCTCTGCTGCTTTAATAAACCTGAGCTGATTGTCTTAGTTTTGTTTAGAAAACCAAAAGCTAATGAACTCAAAGATACAGTACTGGTGAGTAACTTACGGATTTTGTAGCAATTTGACTTTTCTGTGCAGCACAATAGAAACAATGCCATTCAAACTAGAACGCATGAAAGCAACACTGCACTTTCAAGTTTCTAACCAACGGGCACTTAATTTGCTTCGTATTTAAGTTCCACTGCCATGACTATTATCTGCATTAATGCTATCATTTTGTATTTGGTGCCAAATTCCAGTCAAGTCAGAGCTAGTGAGATGGTACTACAGATTCTCCTGAAATTGATGATCAAGGGATATCATCAAAAGCTATGTATTATGTGCTGCACCCACCACTTGATTTTTATCTTGACTTCCATTTTTCCTGTGAGTTTATTTTCACAGGTGCTCAAGTCAATCTACCTTGGAGAGATGCGCCTTTGATGCTCAGATCACAGGGCTGATCCAGCCAAGGAAAAAAACCCAAAACAACCTACTACTATTTGTCTGAGTAGATTTTCTTAACCAGTTCACTGCGGGGTGACACAAACCTGATGCCAGGAAGGGGGGTGGAGAAAGAAAAAAGGTGTAGCCCTGGCAACCCCAGGATTACAGCAATCCTGACTAGGATCAATCAGTAGATCCTCTGAACTACCCTTAATTACTCCTTTAGCAAGCAGACATACAGGAGGGTAAAAAAGGAAAAAAACCCACCGAAACCCCTAAAATTAACTGTGAGGAGTTTAAGAACCATTTGAATAAGAAAAACCTCAGGATTTCCCAAAGACCAGTATTTCAAGTATAAATGTAAGTTGTTGCCTTTTTTTATACAGGGAGTGAACTGAATTTTATCACTAGTTTTATGGTTCGTCATTATAGGCCAGAACAAAAGGTAAACAACTTAAAGCTTCTGTTTGTACCTAAACATTACTGTACCGTGTTCCCTCAACCTCAAACAAGGTCAATAAGGGACAGTTTCTTAGTGTAAAAAGTTTTCAAATTGGAATGCTTAAGTGATATGTATTCCATTCTCCTATATAAAGCTAGTACTTAACAGTTTTATTGATCTTTGATATAGGTGGGATGCTTTTTGCAGTTCACTGATTTTTAGTCTTTTAAGGCACTAGTCTTCATTTCCTCTTTAGAAAGATTATCCCTACATCCCCTCTCCACCCTCAACATTAATTGAAAAGGGCACAGGATTTCTGCTTGGAATGCAGTACTTTATCAGGCAAACTTTATTCCTGTGTAAAAAAAAAAAATAAAAAATTAAGGGTTATTCCATTAAGACATTATCTACTTCTGCAGTTCTGTTCATCTTTCTAGCAGCACGCTCTAAGAGCCACAAGCTAGTATAAATGGTATTTCACTCCCTGAAGTCAGTCACCAATAATTCACATCTTGATAAAACTGAAGGGATAATGTATCAAATGTTGATTAAATTAGCCTTCACAATAAGTAATCATGAGATTGTCTCCTCAAGACAGTGTTGCCACTGAATAATATCTCTGAACATCTACATTTGGCATATAAAAAAAAAAAGTCCCACAGCAGCAGCCACTAAAGGAAAATAAGACAGCCATTAGAACCCATGCAGCATATTGCAAGTAATCCTGTTGAAGAGATTCATATCACCTCTTGCCAAGTATAATGTCACAAAAAAATACTCTTTTAAAGTCATCTTTTAGAGATTTAAAGGATATTATGAACTGCTGTCTTCCATGAGCAAATATTTTGGTTCCGTGAACTACAGGTGTTGGATGGGCTACTAGTCCATTACAAAGTGGCAGATCCTAAAGCGTGTGATAGTTTCGGTCTTTTGACTTGCAGAATTTGTACAGAAAGAAAATGACAGCTTGCAGACCCAGAACAAGGACAATTCCACCTATGAAACTCGCCGCATCAAATGTAGATTTGCGTGGAGAAACCGTAGGAGTCACCGTAGCATTTGTACCTGTTAAACATTAGAGTTTGTGAGTGCACAATGCTCGCAATAGTTTTACAGATTTTAGTATTGGTTTCCTTGTATTAAGATTACTCAAAACATCCAAATACCAGTAAGAAAACAAGAAATAATCAAGAGTAAAGACATATCAGCAGCTGCATTTAGATTAGTGACATTGAAATTCTGATTAAATACAGTTTGTACAAGGCTAGAGCTATTTCTAGCCAAACTGCTCTGGACCTCAATAATGAGGAAGTCCCAGCTGGACTTTATTTGTACTTCAAAAAGCCAAAGCTTTCCTCCTTTACATAAAAGGACATTATTGATATGCTCACATTCAAAACACATTTTCCAGTCTCCGCTGCTTGCTCCAGGTTTTTTGCTTAAGTTCAAATTAAATTATTATCTTCCATCTACTGTACTTTACTCCAAGAGTTATGCTTAAAGAAATCAGCTGAAGCCACAACACACATGAGTCTGGAAGCAACAGCCATCTGCTGATGGCTGGCTTTAAAGATCTTTACTACATCAGAGCTTTTCATGAAATAGCATATTCAGGACTGATACTGAAATAAAATACTTCAGTTTATTCCCATCACTGTAGCTCAAGCTTTTTTTTTTTAAATAGGTATCCCATTATTAAGCTGCAAGTGAAAAACAAAATGCCACCTCCCAAAGATAAGTGAGTTAACAAGTGACTTCTAGCCACCCTATTAAAAGTGGTCAGCTGATTTCATTTGACCAACATGTTTCTGACTTTCAATCTCTGACCACCTAGCTCTTTCTCAGGGTATTACCTCCCTACATACATACATCACCCTAACAAAATTAGACGTGCCATAAAGTTAGAAGTGACAACAGCAGATATACCAATACTACTTTAATATAAGTCTTTCAAGACAATGCTTTTACAGCAACACTAATTTTGAAGTATTTTATGCTTCAATTATGCTAGCAGTAGCAGTTACCTGGAACACTGGTTGTTGTAGCTGAAGTAATGGCAGTTGTAGGTAGAGGAGCATGTGTGGTTACATTGGTGATGTTAGCTGTTTAAGAGAAGACAGTACGTACATACGATAAACTTCATGAGCAAAATTTGCAAGTGCTGAAGTTCTTATGTAAATGATTTGTCTTGTTTTGCTTGAACAAGGATAAGCTTTGACCTCATACTATATACCCCACACAATTTAGATGTTCAGCTGCATGGCATTAAGCCAAGTTTCTGCAATAAGGATATTTTTTTTTTAAACTTGCATACCATTGTTATCCAAATATTTCAAGGTTCTCCACAGATCAGTCTGTGATTCTTCATTCAGACAAAACCACTTTTCTTTCAAACACTAATATAAATGCTGGTATTTGAACAAGAATCAAGACAGCTGCGTCAAGACAACAGAATCTGCATCAAGGCAAAGGACTTTCGTTACACAACCCTTAGAATCAGTCAGTATTTACTGTACTGAAAAAGTACTCGATGTAGTAGCTCTAGACCAGAGATAAACACTTAAAGGATAGCAAAGCTTCCTCTTCCTCCCTGTGTCGCTAACTGTGAATGACATCACTGGAATAAGCAGACTCTCCCCTGTAGCTAGACTGTCTCCTAAAAGCTCTTCTGTTGTATAGCCACAACACTGGGTCTCTCTGACCATCCCCCCAGATCAGTATTACTAAAGATTAATCAGTATTCCACTATGTGCCTAGGACAAGTGTCAACATTTGTAGATTTATTCAAAGCTAAATGTCATCCCCCTGTACACTAGGCTGTTCTGAGTATAATCAAGTACCAACTCATAGCTGCCCAGCTCATTTAAGCAGCAGATGCTTTTAAAGATGAGATACATTTTTTTTTTTTTTAAAGAACTTCACTGCTAAGATGGTAGCACACAGAAGAACAGAAATTTTTGAACTGAGCAACAAATAAAAAAATCAAACTCATAAGAACTCATGCTTACTGGAAATGACTAATCTAATTCAAACCATTACCACTGAGTCAATTCTTAATTATATTGGAAAGCAGCATTTTTTCTGCTTGAGTTTTATAAAATCCACTTCTTCCAAAACTTGGGATCATTCATCTGTGTCATACATCAAATGTTTAGTAGTCATGCTACTACACTGATCTGTGGAAAAAGCCCTTGTCCTTTATTTTATTCATCAGTTCCCAGTTTACTGCCATTCTATTTTCAGTGGTACTATCTTACCTATAGTAGTATGAGCTGGGGTACTGGTATTGGAAGGCCGTGGGGTAGCGGTACTGGTATTGGAAGGCCGTGGGGTAGCGGTAGCGGTACTGGTATTGGAAGGCCGTGGGGTAGCGGTAGCGGTACTGGTATTGGAAGGCCGTGGGGTAGCGGTAGCGGTACTGGTACTGGAAGGCCGTGGGGTAGCGGTACTGGAAGGCTGTGGGGTAGCGGTACTGGAAGGCCGTGGGTCCATGATGGTAGCAGTACCAGTACTGGAAGATGGTGGGTTGGCCTTCCACCTAGGAGCTATGAAAGAATAAAGGTACATTCAAGAAATTAAATGACGGTATTTAACTAAAAAAGGCAAACAAAACAGAACAACAGCAGGCTGAGTTTTAAGGAATTCATATAGCACTGAGTTTTGTAGTTTCGGTTTGAAACTACAAAGCAGCTGAATGTTAAATACACTACACTAACAGCAAAAGTTACATGAGCAAATACATGAAAAACCTTGTCACTGCCAGGCGAATCAAGCCAGTGTTCAACTGACAACTCAAGATTCCTCAGAGCAAACAGAAGGGAGAAGAGTCCTATTGTACAAGCATAAACTGTGCGTGCTTTACACAATAGGTAACTAGGTGTTCAGCACTGCTTCCCAACCTCACTGCAACTAAAACTGAACCGGACATATCAAGTTCAACTAGAAATCTGAGTGGTTAGACAGCTGAAGCAGTACGGGGAAAAAACCCAAGACATCCTCAAGAATTTGAAAGCTTAGCTAAAGCTTTCTGTTCTGAGAGCTGTTGCCGGTTGCACGTGCTCTCAGCTTCAGCATGTGCCGTAAAAAACCAAAACCAAACACAGACTGCAAAGCCTTCTGCAACTTACTGTAACTGAGTTAAATCACACATGGACAGCTTATCTAAAAAGTTGCTTAATCATGCACTGATACACCAACAAGCTTCCTGCTGAAATACCATTATGTCCACAAGCCTTTAATGAGCAGGGTCATTTAAATGTGGCTATTTACATCTTGAAACAATTCAGCATGCTGGGAAACCAGAGCTGACTGTTTCTACAGAGATAGGCTGGATATATCAGAATCTACATTCTCTCAGGTTCCACTTGCATCAAATCAGTTTAGGTCCACCGTAATGTTTTTTTATGCCAATCCCCAAACGTAGTGCTGAGTCACAACACTGTAAGAGCAGATAAGGTATATGGGTTCCGCTCACACCAAAGATTCTCTACTATAGGTGACAAATTTCCTTGGATATGCAGAAGCTAGAACAATGGCACTACAATTTTAACAGAAACAGATTGTAGAAATTCTACTCCTAGATATAGAACAAGGCATTGGAACAGCTCTCTTTGCAAAGCACTAAAAAAATGGTACTTTTAACACTAGTGATTAAGAGGTGATTGTTACAATTTTAGAAATAACACAGAAGTTCAAGTCAAGCAGAATTATTTCTGACTGGCTGCCGCCACCACAAGCTTTTAAAGATGAGATACATTTTAGATAGCGCACAGCAGCATGGAAGCTTCACCTCTGTTGGTATGAGCCAGCCTCTTTAGCAGCACTGTTGAACTCATCCATACAAGAGCATGAAGAATTTTCATTTGCTGTTCTAGATCTTAAACCCAGAAAATCCTAAAGTCCGTTTTTTGTCAGCTTTAAGAAAAACTAAAATTGGGCAGCTTTCACAAAAGTGAAATTCAAGATTTAATCTAAGTCTTCATATCCTGTAAATCTGCTTTGCACAGTATGTGCAAATTAATAAAAAGACTGAAATAGATATGCACCTGAGCACGTTCCTAGCATTAATGGTTTTACCTTTATTCAGTGGTACTATCTCACGTATAGCAGTATGAGCTGGGGTAGTAGTATTTACTCAGTTCTATAACCCAGACCTTGCACTTCAAGACTGCATGAAGAGCTGTGCTGGTTAACAAAACTGAAAGGTTCGTCAGTTTTTCCTATTTACTGCATCTCACATGAAGCAATGGACTTACCACGTGGAACTTTTTTTGATGAATATGAAGCTTACTGTCTTGAGGATGCTGACAAGTTCCTTAGGATACGCTATACCTAATAGGAAGCATCACCTATTTTAATCTAAGAAACCAAGGCATTAGCGAGAGACATGTCTAGTAAAATACGTCAGGCTTCTTGAAGCAGCAACAGTAAGCAGTTAACTGAATACACAACAAAATTGTGTATTTTAGAATCACATATTATAGGTTTAAGCTGGAAGCAAAGGGCTTTATTTACACACTTGTACATGCTACGTAAATTGCAGAAGGCATATTAACAGAGGTCAACAGATGAAGGAGGTGTAAACGCAACTGATTCACATTAAACAATATGAAAGCTGAATACCTAAATACTTACAAGAACAGTGTTCTTCAACTATACAGTTCTTGTATTTCAAACCTACTTCAGTTTCATTTACGCACATGCCTCCTGTCACAAAAGAAGAGACAAGAATATTTACAGCAGCAGAACTTTAAAGCATTTGAGACATTGTTCCTAAATACTAATAAACTGTTCACAGGACAAACTAAACACCATTATCTAGCCAAGATAACATTAAAGCCACTTCAATATGCAGAACTTCAGTATCATATTAATAATTAGAAATTACTAGAACATTAGTAATTTCTTTCACAACAGTTACTCTACCACTCAAATCAACACTTCAGTACTTATACATGGTTATGCACTATTTTGCAGTAACAGTATATCTTGGTGTTTTTTATTCATACCCTATAAAATTAGGCAGTGTTTTTACTACTTGTGGCATTTTTCAAGTTAAACATTTTGCATCTCTACAGTAGTATAAAAAAAAAATCTTACTGTCTTAAAAAAATTCTACATGCAAGCAAAATTTAGTTCCAGCTTTTCAAACAGATCCTTGACTTTGAAATTGTTGAAGACATCAGTTTCTTATTCTGTGCCTGCACACCTTTCTCCCTTGACTCAGATTTCAACTTCTCCCTCAAAGAAGTTACACAGATCTCTTCGGTGTTTGCAGCATGTGCTTGTTGGTCAGGCAACACAGGCAGAATTCAGAGAAGGAGCTTCTTGAAGGACACTCTTGTACTGGACAAGTTACATCCAAATTTTTTTTTATTAGTTTCAAAGCATCTTAGCTGTTCTATATATAACCTTTCTTGATCATCTACAATCAAGTGCTACAAAAATCACTGTTACGTCAAGCCATTCTCTCCTCTTACTCTGTTTCAACCTCACATAACAAGTACAAATAATCCACCTCAGGACTGCTTATGTAGTCTTTGTATGCCTTTGTCAACAGCAACTTCACGTCCTCCAGAACTGAATACCAGAGGTCACCTAAATGTAATTACATCCAACTCTCCTACAATGGGAAAAACAAGGCTCTGAATGAGACCAGGTAATGCTTCCCTGGCGCTCTCATGTTTCTTTCAGTGGGTTGCAATTCTTTGTTTGAGGAACACTACTCTTAACTAATCTTACTTAACAGACTCCTCTCCCTTATTGCACTTCAGTTCAGGAGTAGTGGTTGTGACCAGGTATATGATAAAACCTCAAAAGGGATGTGTCTGCATGTCAGATTTAAATCAGAAGCCTTAAAAATCTGGGATTATTTTGAACATCTTCAGCTGTTTCCACATAAGAATTTGAAATGTTTAACAAAAGATACAACTTATAAGTTAATGCTCCATTAGGTTATCAAAAAGAATATTTGTGTAATGAAGATTAATATAGATGAAGTAGGTCTAGTTGGGTTTAAGGTTCTGCAGCACATAGTAAGGATCAGTAATGTAGTCCTCCTTACCTTCACATGTGATCCACTTGCAGCCTGCTACATTTGTGTCATTACCAATACACGAATTGCAGTTAGAAAGGTTTTCACAAATGCCTAGAAAAAAGAAGAAAAAGTAATAATGCATTGATTAGGACAAAATTACCACTGTCAAAAGACCACCTTTACCCACAGAAACAACTCTTCCTGTACGTACATCTCCTGAGTTAAGGCACAATCCCTCTCACTGAGCTAACTACAACTGAAAGCTGCTACTCAGGAAGGCATTTGACAAGACACAAATACATCTCCCTCCAGACACTAGTGCTACTCTGAAACCAGATCCCACATGCACACCAAGATTTTATCTCATGCAACCTCTAACTACAATAAACTCAGATAACAGAGAATATACTACTCTAGTGGAGTTACGAAAGTCCACCAAATTAATTTTGCAGAAGTTCATTGAAACCTCAGATGGCAAGAGCTTTGCTCCTCTTGATTACATTTTCCTTTACAGCCAGATATACATAACCCTACAGTAGAAAGCAACCAAAATACAGGAAACAAAGTCAAGAACCTAGAGGATTTCATATACACATGCATATAAAGGAGAGCAGAAAGAAAGTCAAACTATTCATATTTTGATGACAGCAGAAGCCAGCAACCTAACCAGTCCAGCTGCTTTTTTTAATGTCGGTCTCAGTCAAACATTGTTGCCTTAAAACCTACAACAACAACACATCCACTATCTGGATCAAATTAGAACTTCTCCCAATCTACAATTTTACTGCATTAGTTTTAATTAAGACTTACTCATACAGCCATCATAGTCAGAAAACCCACATACAACCCACAACTCCTTATGCTGCACACTCTCTAGCACATTTCACATACTCCAGGCACCTTTGGGTGACCTTTCACTTTTCTCTGTGAAAGGAACGCTGCTATTCACAGATCTTTGGCAATCGGCATGGTAAATTACATCTCAAGATAATAGCTACAAATACATTAACTAACTTCAGTATGCTCATCATTTGAGCTTGTGGATAGTCAGGCAACAGAGCTAAGTCTGAATCCACCTGGCTGTTCTCTTGGTTATGATAGGATCAGGCCAGAAATACTGGGCGCTATTTCTTCACTTTCAAGAAAGATAAGAAGATATGAAAAGATCTTTGTCAGCTTGCATCAATGAGGTACGCAACAGACTTGCCCTGTTCCCTTCAGAAATAAGGCACTTGAAGTGGTTTAAGAGCTAGATGACAGTTTCTGGATGACAGATTTCAGGAAAAAAAAAAAAAGAAAAAAAAAAGTCATTCATTATTCTGTATATATATATATCTGAAGAACAATCACAGCACACAAAACACTCGCTTCTGAGGAACGAACAACGTTCACTTTTGTAAATTCCTCACTGGTGCATAGAAAATTTAGCACAGTATATCTGTGGAGACAGGAGGACAGTCAGTGCAGCCAGCTAATACCAGGTGCACTAAGACTTTTAGTTTACTTTCAAAACAGCTTTCCCAGGTTAGCATGGGGGAGGAACAGCTTTGCAAGAGTAAAGGATTAGGAGACGTTTTTATCACAGCAAAAGGTTTCAAGAGTGAGCTGTTAACTTCAGAATCAGCGGCAGGGCGTTAGAGGCTCTCCCAATGCTGCTCCTGCCGTGAAAGGCTCTCTTAGGGTCTTTGTATGGGATAACAGCAAGCTCCCCAGCTCTCCCCATCAGCAGATGCCTGCTCTTCACCAAAAAATGACTCTGATACCATGAACTCGTCTCCTAAGCGTAAGGCAAGCTCTCCTCTGCTCCCAAGATAAACCTGTCCGTTTTACTGGCTCTTAACACAGGGTAAATTCGGATATTCCCCTTCCGCTTAAGGAGGAAACCTGGAAACACGAAGTCTGTCCTGCCGGACCAACACCGCCCTCTCCCGCTGCACCGGAGAGCCTGTTAACCTCTGACTCTCAGCGGCCCTCAAGCAGTTCGCAGTCCCGATAGGGTGCCCGACACTGGCTACATTACGTCGTGGCCGGCAGGGCTGAAAAGGAAACGTAGAAGGGCTGAAGCACAGCTTCGCACTGAGCTGCACCCAGCGCCATTATGCAATGCGGCCGGGGAACACTAAAGCGCTTCCAGAACAACTTCTTTCCTCAGCTTTGTGGGGCACGCGGCACGGTTTGTGTTTCTTGGCCACGTAAACACTTCAGCAAATAGCTCACAGAGCCAGAAAGATCAGACAAACCCACGGGACGAGTAACGTGGCTACCATCGGGATAACGAACAACCGGCAGCAGAAACAGAACGCTGCTGCTTACGTAAGTGACTCTCCAGATTTGCCCTGTATTAAGTTTGTAAGGAACAAACGCGCCCCGCATTTTACCGGCCACAAACCCACCCGCTACTAGTCACTTCCCGCACACCAAGGGGGATACCGGAGGTGCCGGCAAACCGTGCTAACGGCTTTCGCACCTAAACGCCCCACAGCGAGGGGGAAAAAAAACCGAAAGCGAGAGGAGAGGAACCGGGGAGAAGCGGGCAGAAAGCTCGGCGGGCTGCGGCCAAAGCGCCGAGGGCTGCAGCGCTGCCGCTGCGCGGAAGCGGCCGAGGTGCGAGGGAGCGCAGGGCGGATCCCCCGCCGGGCGGCCGGCACCGCGGTAGTCCACCCCCCCCGCCCCCCCCC
>VXBL01000373.1:2155596-2252223 GCA_013400195.1 Aramus guarauna | reverse complement strand
CGTGAGGGGAGCAGGGGGGCGGCCGGCGGCCATCGTCCTCTCCCGGTCTCCTGGGAGCCTGGCTGGGCTAACGAGGCCTTCCCGCCCGGCCGATACTGGCCGGCTAGGGAGGGTGGGCCGCGGCGTGGTGCTTCTTCCTCCCCCGCCGTACGGCCGCCGGCCGGGGCGGTGTGGCCGCTCCAACGCGGGGCGGGAGCCGGCGGCGGGAGCCGGGGGGGGCGGTGTGGCCATGCGGGACGAGGCCGGGAGAGCTCGCGGCAAAGGGGTTTCCGACCCTCCGTGTTGCCGGGTCCCGGCTTCCCCTGACTTGTGGAGTGCGGGGGGCCGGCTGCCCGCCGCTCCGTAGCCTGGCCCTGGCCCCGCGGTGAGCAGCCTGTCGTCTGAGCCGCTGCCGCGTCCCCTGAAGTTGCTGAGGCAGAGCTGGTCCCGCCCCGTTGCCCTGCTCCCGCGGCACCTCAGGCACCGGCGCCCCTGCCAGCTCCAGTGCGGCTTTTTGCGCATTTGGAGCATTTGCCGCTGGTGTGAGGTTCGCTTCTCCCCTCTCCCTTTTCTACTCTGCAAAAAAACCTTAATGGTAAAATAAATACTACTTAGCAATAATCGCGCGTGAGGCTTAGCAGTCAGCGTGCAACAGTTGAAGGTTGTTCTCCAGCTGCGCTCCAGGCAGTGCTAGTGCTGTGGCAGGTGGAACAGCGCACTGGGAGTCCGTGATGAAGTTGTAGTACCAGGAAGGAAGGTGGTAAAAACGGTAACCTTCATCTTCTCTCTTGTCACCTCCAGCTGCGCTGCAGGGAGCACCAGGAGAAGGATGTTCAGGGATCCCATTACAGAGGAGACTTCCCCCTCCGCCTCTCTTTTTCCCTGTCTCTCTGTCCTTTGTTCTTCCCTAAGTCAACTGGAGTCAATATATACCATCAACAGTTGACTCTGCAAATAAAAACTTGTTTGTGTAAATCTGCCTCAACGTTTTGTGCAATGCTGACACAGGCAAATGTTGGGAAACCAAGACAAACATTGATGCCTGCTTGTAATCAAGGAGAGCCAAGCTAGAGCTATAAAGCAAATTTTAGTATGGTGCTGATTTGAGAAAGGCACCGTCAGAATGAAAGGAAAGAGGAAAGAGAAGAGTTATAATCAGGAAAATTCTCCCCTGTTTCTCCTAAGTGTAAGCTGGACTTGGGCAGTAAAGAGGAGACAGCCAGATAAATCTCTAGCTCAATCTTCCATTTCACTTTCTTTCCTGCAGGCGTTTTATTGCCAAGAGCCAAGAGACCAATACAACATCAGAAACTTTAAGGCAAGCTACTTGTCATGATTACTGTGTGAGCTCCAGAAAGGTCTGTAGGACTGTTGGTAATACATAATTTGGGTATAAAACTTTCTGACAAGCTTCTGTACTGTCATATATTGTGGTGCTTCTGCTCGTGGGCAGGGTGACTAATTGCTTTGCCTTCCTGCGAGGAGTCTTAGAGTGAAAATATGAAAAAGGGCTGCAAAGAAAACAGCGGAGAATCAATTTTGCGATACAAACAGGAACCCCGTAGCAGCTGCAACGAAATGACCAAACATGTTTTGTTGGATGTAAATGTCAGTGACATCTGAATTTAGTTCTGAAAAGTGATAAGGTGGCTAAATCACACACTCACTCTAGTTATCTTTCATTCTGCATGCACTTTTTACTGGAGTGTTAGTGTAAATAGTTCGGTTATTCCAGCAATATGATTAAAGTTGCTGTCTATTGAGAAGAAATAATTTTCACGTTCATTATGAAAGTAGTGTGTTTCTGTTCTAATTTTGACATGTAAAATAAATTGAGACCAGCAGAAATATATGTTGCAACCTAACTGAAACTGCAGTGAGCATTGAATATGGGAGCTTCCTATGGCTTCCGCTAATCTTTCCGGGCCATGCCTGCAGAGATTTTTATGTCTTCTGGGACAAAGCCCAAGGGTCTCCTACTGGGATCAGGGCTTGATTCATGGGATCTCTTGTGATTTCGCTAGATACCTGGCATTATTTGAACTCAGGTTTTCCTTCTTGTAATTCTTGTGGGTTATGATATGTCCTTGTTTTGGCTGAGGTAGTGTTAATTTTCTTTCTAGTAGCTGGTATAGATGCCCATGCTCTCAAGAGTGGGGCCACTGAGGAATATCAAACCAACCAGGAGGTGGATAAGGCTGCTAAGATTTAAGTGGCCCAGGTGGATCTAGACTGGCAACGTAAGGGTGAATTATTTATAGCTCGCTGGACCCATGACACCTCAGGTCATCAAGGAAGAGATGCAACATGTAGATGGGCATGTGATCAAGGGGTGGACTTGACCATGGACGTCATCTCACAGGTTATCCATGACTG
The DNA here is from genome assembly GCA_013400195.1 of Aramus guarauna. Taxonomy (NCBI): domain Eukaryota; kingdom Metazoa; phylum Chordata; class Aves; order Gruiformes; family Aramidae; genus Aramus; species Aramus guarauna. The sequence goes on along the minus strand of VXBL01000373.1, from coordinate 2,249,868 downwards.
TGAAACATGGGCTGCCATCAAGCAAGCCAAGCTGTTAAAGCCTCTGTGGTACGGAGGACAATGGCTGAAATATAAATATGGGGAGGCCTGGCAGATTGATTACATCACACTCCCACAAACCCCCCAAGGCAAGCACTATGTACTTACAATGGTGGAAGCAACCACCGGATGGCTGGAAACATATCCCATGCCCCATGCCACTGCCTGGAACACTGTCCTGGGTCTTGAAAAGCAAGTCCTGTGGTGGCATGGCACCCCAGAAAGAATTGAGTCAGACAACAGGATTTACTTCCTAAACAACCTCATAGACAGCTGGGCCAATGAGCGCAGCATTGAGTGGATGTATCACATCCCCTGTTGTGCACCAGCCTCTGGGAAAATGGATCCGTACAATGGACCGCTAAAGACTACACAGAGCAATGGGTGGTGGGACCCTCAAATATCGGGTTACACATCTAGCCAAGGCCACCTGGTTAGTTAACTCTAGGGGGTCTACCAATTGAGCTGGCCCTGCCCAATCACAACTTCCACGTACTGTAGAAGGAGATCAAGTCCCCGTAGTGCACATGAAGAATCTGTTAGGGAAGACAGTCTGGGTCATCGCTGCTTCAGCTTCAACCCCATCCATGGGATTGCTTTTGCTGAAGGACCTGGTGCAGTTAGTGGGTGATGCGGAAGGATGGGGAACTCTGATGTGTACCTCAAGGGGATTTGATTTTGAGTGAGAATAGCCAATGATTTAAATTGTATGATGTTAATTGCTACAGAATGCTGCGTGTCATCACTATTATGCTTGCTATGTGCCGTATCAACAGTATTACAGTAAGAATCACCCACATTAATGAAGAGTGAACTTTGATGAAACTGAGCAAAATGCTGCGATGAGGGAACTGACTTCAGCAACCAGTGCCCAGCAATTTCCTTGAAATTGACGTTTCCAACCTGCAGACCATGGGCATGGGCTGTCAACAGATATGCTGGCTGTGAGCTCCAGATGTAGCATGCAACAATCCAACAGCACACACCGTCGCTCCTGCCCTGAGAGACTGTTATGACACATGGAGCCCAAAGTCATGGACTAAATGAACTCAACGGACATTTTAGAGGGATGGTCCATAGACCAAGGGAATGATATCTGTGTGTACTTATCAAAAGACAGGAAAAGTGATGGTGATTAATTGGCATGTATTGGGAAGTATAGTACCTGGGCGTGACATAGATGGTATGGAATAAGGGGTGGATAATGTCCTGTTTTTGGCTGGGATAAAGTTAATTTTCTTCCTAGCAGCTGGTATAGTGCCGTGTTTTGGATTTAGGATGAGAATAATGTTGATAACACACTGATGTTTTAGTTGTTGGCAAGCAGTCAAGGACTTTTCAGCTTCTCATACTGCCCTGCCAACGAGGAGGTTGGGGGCACCCAAGAAACTGGGAGGTGACACAGCCAGGACAGCTGATCCAAACTGGCCAAAGGGATATTCTGTACCATATAATGTCATGCTCAGCACATAACTTGGGGGTGGGCCAGGATGTGGCACCGCTCAAGAACTAACTGAGCATTGTTTTCAGGTGGTGAAAAACTGTGCTGTGCATCACTTATTTTGTATATATCATCATTGTGCTGTGCATCACTTATTTTGTATATATCATCGTCGTCATCATCATCATCTTTCTTTTCTGTCCTATTAAACTGTCTTTATCTTAACCTATGAGTTTTGCTTTTTTTTTCCCTATTCTCTCCCCCATCCCAGTGTGTGGGGGAGTGAGCAAATGGCTGTGTGGTTGTCTTAGCTGCCTGCCAAGTTAAATCACGACATGATATTAACTGTATCTCCAGCATTTATCGTGTTTTATGAGGGATGGCAGTTCAGTTGATGTGCTGGACACATGAAGTGTCATGGTTGCTGCAAGCTGCATTTCATGAGGACTACATACTAAAAATATCTCCTTTTGAGAAGGAAGACAAATAGGACATATGTTAAATGTGATTGATAAAAGACAAGACTCTAATCAGTGGGTATATATATGGAAAAAACTGGGAGAAAATGAAGTAGATCATAAAACAGAACTAAGACTACCAGCAGGGCAAGAATTACAGCTACAGCTCATCTCCACAAGCAACTGAAAACATGTCTCTCATGTAATCCTGGGGGCTGGTGGTAATCCAAGTGAATGATAAATGTGGTTTGTCTGATTTTTCTTAAAGTCAGCGTCTCAGGACTTTGTTTCAGCAGACAGTCAGCAGGATCACGGCAGCCTGGGTTGTTGTTGTTGGATTGAAAGTATCACATTCGCCACTGGATTCATTTTTCATTGCGCTGTTATATACTTAGTGGTTAGTAAGGCCTTTACTTCTGGTTTGCATCTATAAGGAATTCCAAGCACTGCATTACTGGAAATTTATGTAAAAACCTTAGCAAAAATGGGTAAAAGCTAAGGGCCTGCAGATGTCCATTTTAGGGAAGCAGGTTTTAAATGTAATAAATGCCCAGGAATTGCAGCAGATTGTGTACCATCAGTTGGTGCTGGTGATAATGGGCCGTTTGAAGAGGTTCCCGATGAGCATACTGCAGTTCAGGATGCTGGCAACGAATGAAAAAAATTTTGGTAGATAAACCAAAGGGAACATGTATTTGGTTCAATTTGTAAACATTTGTGTTCATTTCCAAATTGTCATTTCACCTGTATGGAAAGAGAAGTACATGTGAACTGTAGATACATGGTGGGTGTGTTAACAAGGAAAACGCACCATCCAAAGAGGTTTTGGGGTATTTCATACCATTACATAGTGATGTGTTATTGGATTCTGGTGCCATTCACCACCTTTGCAGTCGTTCAGAAATAACACCTCGATCCCTGCACTCAGAGCTTCGTAACCTTAGTTAATCCTTGCGTTGTGAGACAGGTATGGCGGTAAATCCAGCTGTACAGGTGTGTCCGATCGGGGCTGGATACAGCCCCAGGGCATGTCTGGGGTTGTGCGTGCCGTGCTGTGTGACATCTAAGTGTGCATTTAAGGTGCCCGTGTGTCTCTCCCCAGCAGAAATTCTGGGTGAGGACATTGGCACCTGCCTGAGGCAAGCAAGGTGGAGCTGTGTCTGGTGCCCCTTCATGCTTGCAGCGGTACAGGCACTCGCTCAGCCCCACCAGGTGGGTGCAAAGGCAGCTTTTAACATAAGGAACAGGTTAAAATATATATGCAGGGTGGTAGTGAGGATGTGATAATGCTAAAAGATTTTTCTTAGCTCTTTTAGAGATAGTAGTACAGGCCAATGCTTTTAGCCTAAGGCAAGCCAAAGAGTGATGTCACGAGATGAAGAATGGAAGGCGACGGGGAGAGGCAAGACGTGGCGGAAGGAATAAACATGTCACCTGTGCAGCTGGGACCGACCACAGAATGAGGTCAGGCTGGTTTAGGTAAGCAAAGAAAAATAAGGCTCATGTTTGGATGGAATCGCCCTGCCACAGGATGGTAACTTAAGTACCTCCATTTAGCGTGTCTGTAATGTGCATTTGCCTGTTGGTGCTGATGTAATACAGCAGTGGGCTCTGACCTGTGTCAGGGCAGGAGCATGCCCCTGCTCCTGGGAGTTTAGCTGCGTGCTCCAGGCTGGCTGAGCGATAAAAGATGCCTTGGCCAACCTGGGAGCTTTCCAAGAGAAGGAACTTCAGTGGGGGCTCCCCCACATTTTCTTGGGAGATACTTTTAGGCTGACGCTCTTGCTTCTGGCGCCCGCCTGAGCTGCAACCCCAGGGGTGCCACAGCCCTGCCTGTGCCTGGCCTTGGGGACCACTGGCCCGGCCTCTGGCTCTTGCTGTGTCCTGACAGCCTGGACCAGTGCTTCTCCTCTCGGCATCTGAGGGATGGGCACAGTTGAGCTCTGTTGAGCAGGCCACCCATTAGTGCTTAACATCCTAAACCTTACCAGAATTGGATATTCAGTATTGGGATGGAGGTTACCAGCTCATATTTCTTGCATGGATTCTGTATTGTATTAAGATGTTTAAAGATAAAAGTCAGAAAAGGAATTTTAGTTCTGCAGATTACAGAGGACAATGGTAAAAGACCAATTAATTGATTTTTTTATTTGTTGTTGGCTTGGTCGCCCATCAATATCAAGATTCTTCCTATTAAGTTTGTAAAATGATTCCACTTACCCATTTTCTTCATGCAGTAGCTGTATCACGTCATTCTGATCCACTGGATATGCTGCATAGTTGATATTTTCAGTAAAGTTCTTCCAAACCCAGTCCTTTGGAGTACTGGTTTTCTCCCTGGGATTGGTGGCGGGAACTCTTTCGTCTCTGACTTTCAGCTGGGAGTCAACAGTATTTTAGTAAGTGTATCTGAGGCAGTAAGTATAGGAAGGACAACAGGAGAGTGCTATAGCCACGACGTTCTGAAAAGCTAAGTGAGGCTGATCTGTAGGATGATGAAATACGCGTGTTGTCTAAGGCCCATCTGATGCAATTAAAATGAATGTATACTTCAGAGATCCCAGGGCTTCCCCAGATCAGTGTGGAGTACGTACACAGCTGAGGGGCCACCTAACAAGTTCTATTGACCTTAGCAGCCCTCCTGGGTGAGATTCAGAAACCCTCTGACCTCAGATTAGGTAGACTACATGATAGTTAATGACTTCATCCTCCAACTTTCATCTGATCAGTGCTTGCATTAGTAAGGGGTAGTGATTGGAGCCTACTGTCCGTGACTTACTAGCGCACTGTCCTTGCGATTTTAACACATAGGCCTGTATGAAGAAAATAACTGTATGTCGCCTGAGGGCTTTTTTCATCACTTTTCATTTAGAGCAGTTTCTAAGAGAGTGTTTTGCTGGAGTAAGAAACTCAGTGTAAAACTAATAAAGCAAAACTTGAAAGATACCAGTTTCTCTTAACAGCAGTGACACATCACGTAAATGTAATCCAGTAAGATAAGAGTTTTCTCAGGACGCAGATTGCTGCCATCTGCCCTTTGTAGAAGGGAAGTTTTGTATGTGGTTGCTGGGGAAGGGAACTTCTCCAAAAGCAGCAGTTGGCAATGGAAGTCTTCAGCTCCCCATCAGCAGACCGCTCCTGAATTTCCCGGCCCTTTGGAGACCCCGTGGCTTTGCCTCTGGGCTTGCACATCCTCTGGATGCTTGCGCACGCCACTTCTGGGGTCCAGCTCTCGCAGAGGAGGCAATGCATTCCTAGTGACTTGATCAGAGATGTGACAGTGGGAAATACGGCACAAAACATCGTTTTGGATCGAGGTTAAAATGACTCTTTCTTTCCTATTTCATTGTTCATCGCCTTGGGCTCCTTAAGCATATCCAGCTTGCAGGCACTGGGGAACCAGGGCTGAAAGACACACTCTCTCTTTTCAGTGACCTCCTTAGTACGGGATGAAAGAGTTCACCACATTTTTTCTGGCAGACTGTCCTGTCGTGACCAACGCAAATACAGTAATTGTGGCTTGCCCGAAGGATCATTATGCCTCAAATTCAAAACATTTCCTGGTTGCACTCTCCTCTTCTTGTTATAACATTTTCCATGTGGCGTAACTTCAACCAGTTGTCCCCTGCCCAGTCACCCCGCGCAGCTCTCCCGGATCCCCAGCGTACGACGCCCTGTATGTCATGCATCCGTCCGTCATACTTGCTACCGCGTCTGTGGCTTTTGGCATGGGATCAGCTTTCTGATCCTTGACATGATCAGGCATTTGTCTGCCCTGAGGGATCCTGAACGCTGCCCATTGCCAGAGCGTGAGTTTCTGTGCTCGGGTTGAAACACACGCTGTGCTCTGGCTCGGTCCCTCGAGGGGACACTGGGGACACCGGCGTGCAGCCGTGCTACAGGGCAGACCTGCCGTGGTGGGCGACCAAGGCACCAGCAAATAAAAGAAATCCGATTAATCGGTCTTCTAGCATTGTCTTCTGTAACCTGCAGAACTTTTCTGAGTTTTATCTTTAAGCATTTTTCTTTTATCTTTAAACATTTGAATATAATTTAAAATCCTTGTAAGAAATAAGAGCCGCTAACCTTCTTCCCAATGCGGAGTTTCAATGCCATATCCTTTCATAGCAATAGTCTCTGTTACTTAAAAGTAATTTGTTGGGAAATGTGTTATTTTATGAAGAAAACACGACACCGTCTTTTCATCTTTGGCACAGAACTATGAAGTGAAAATAATTATTCTCTAGGCAGTTTAATTGATTTGAAATGTTTCTACAGAAGATTTAGTTCCTATGTAGCGGTCTCTGTATAGATTGCAGAATGCTTTAGAAAACAAAAGGAGAAAATGTGTTAAAGGCTCCTTAGCTAGCTACAGACATATATTTTAGATTAAAGAATCTTTCTGGTTTGTACCACAAGTAAAGAAAAACCTGAATCTCCGTGCTAAAATTAAGACAATTTTGTACTGTACTCACTCAGAGCACCCGGAGATCACTCTAGGTCTGTGCCCTCTTCAGGCGTTCAGTTAAACATCTGTTAGATTCATTCCCATTTAGCAAATAAACTTACTTCTCATGAAATCCGCGGGCTTCAGCTTGGACAAAATTAGGTCTCTCCTGATACTTCTCTGATTCAGCCGTTCCCACCTCAGCCCGGCGCTGTTTGGTGAGGTGTAGCGGCTCATGCGCTGGGCGCAGGAGCACGGGTCGCTCAGCGCAGCCAGCGCTCTTCGCAGCCCTGGAAGCGGAGGCGAGGGAACCGCGCGCCGACGGTGTCCGGCAGCCCCGGCATCGGCCATCCCTGCCCAAGCTCTGCGCTGTACGTCGGAGAGAGCTTGCATGTAAGAAATGACCGACGCTAGCAATCCTTGTGCGTTGTACGTTTGCATCCACGTAACCTTAACGTTTCCTGGTTTGCAGTAGCTTTCTAAAAAAAATCTTTTTCTCTGCTTTAGTGGCAATAGTCACATTTTTGTTATTTGAGATCATCTGCCAAAAATAATTGGCAGCTTAAAGCTTATGCCTTTTGTACCGTTTCCCGGCTTTAGCCTGATGCAGCCCAACCTGATTTCAAGGATGTTACTTTCAGTTTATAGTAGTCGGTGCAGGACCAAACGTATGGCATTCAGAGTGGCTGCAGTCCTGCAAACATTTTTCTTCCTCCTCTCCTCTGAGTTGTCTGAGTTTCCATACGCAGACTACATCTGGTATCTAAGCTATACAGGGCAAACCTGGCAGGGCAATGCTCTCTGCTGTGGAGGTTGTGGGAGAGACAGAATTTAGCCAGGAGCAGTTCTTTATCCCTATAGGTACGTATGCATCTGTTCACCCATGCTTTAGCCATACGTGTTTTATCGTATCTGCTTGTCACTATATAATGGTATTAACACCATTTCCCATAAACTGTCGACTAGCACTGGGATAAGTTCATAGGTCTTTTTCTATACTCCTGTAAAAGTGCTTTTTAACAGCTTGTGAACATTTTTTCTAAGCCAAAAGAACATTTCCAAGCCATTCACATGTGCAAGAAGTGCTTTTATTTTTGCCTTAAGTGAAAGCCATCAAGGTCTGTAAAAAGCTGAGCGGAAAATAGTGCTCCACCTTACAGCAGGTGGGAAAACCAGCTGGCGATCACGGCTCAAAAGTCCCACAGTTGATAATCTTGCAGTCTACGGTAGGCCTTTCGTTATACGTAGGTACGTCTTCCAGTCTCTGGAGGACCTCCGTGCCCTCAATCAGTTGCCTACGGGAGGGAGAGAGCGCACGTAGGATCCGTCTCCGTCTGGAGCCAGCCCTGCAGCCGGGGCCGTAAGAAACCCAGGCACTGGGTTCCTACCGACAGCCTGCACCGCTGTGCTCTTTAAAGAGTTGTTCTTCGCTATGGAGTGACAAACGCCATCAGTTCTTGATTAGGTAGCCGCTAGTTAGGATTTTAGGAGAGTTAAAAATGCTATGGCTTTATGCAGCTACAGTTATTTAAAGACATAAGCGTTTTACCATGTGCCCTGGCTACAAATGGCCATTACTTTTGAGGAGAGAGAAGTCAAGAGACACGCTGTCAGAAGTGACAGTTATTAGAAGTGACCCCCTGAGAAATCCTTCGTTTCCTTCCGTCACAACGCCAATCTGAATCCTGAAAACAGTCCAACATTTTGCCATCTTTACGATTTTCAGCCTGTCCTGCTCCCACGCTGCATCAGCACGAGCTGTGCCTCCTGCAGGCACCAGCACGGCCATGGATGCCAGCAGCTCTCCGGAAAGCTTCCTACCATATCCCATCCCATCCCACCCCATCCGCCACGGTGGTACCAAGCGGGGAGGACGCTGCAGGTGGCCCTTGCCCAAGCTGGACACCGGAGGGACTGATCCAGTGCAGGGCTGGGAAGTGTCTGGCTGTCCTCGTCCTACGCTGTGGCTGCTTTTTGCTCCCTCAGGATTAAACTCCCACTCAGGTTTAAGAGGGCCTGGCTTTAAGATCGTGGGTCCTGCACCTTTCAGGTTACACAGGGCCGGCGGCAAGGCAGAAACTTGAGGTGAACGCTGCTGGTTATAAATATATCCAGCAATCGCTTTTGGTTTGTTCTCTGTAGGTTAGACAGTTACGCTTTTGACTTCCTTTAAAAATGCTGTCTTTCTCCATGATGTGGTTAGATGGAAACCGCGCTGTGAATTTCTCTCTCTATGGTAATACGTACATATTTTACATCAAGCAAACTGCTCAGAGCGATAATCTTCCTTGTTACGTTCCCGAAAATTGCAAACTCTTGACAGGGCCAGCCCTATGCATTGACCTACTGAGAACAAACTCTCAGCACACATTCGCTAAAATAATTTCTTGCAGCTGGTGAGGGCAGGGCAGAGCCCGGAGGCTTTGCTCAACACCTCCCTGTCCATAGGGTTTTCCAGCTTGAGCAAGCCAGGCCACGGCAGAGAAGGGGAGGGATGGGTGTCATCAGATACTTCAAATCTGACTTATCCATCCCCCCCCGACCAGAGGCATCCGCGTTGCAGCTGCCGTAGGGATTTCATGAACGCTTCCTCCTGGGCAGCGATGTCGTGCGGGGCCGGGGTGACCTCCCGCGCAGCGCAGTGGTGGCAAGCTTGTGCGTACCTACCCGAAAGCCACGTATTTTTTGTCCAGGTAGGGAGTTGGCTGGAGGGTGATGTAGAACTGCGAGCCGTTGCTGTGGCGGCCCTTGTTGGCCATCCCGAGGACCCCTCTTCCCTTGTGACGGATGGAGAAGCTTTCATCTAGGGAAATAGTTCAGGAATGAAAGGCCACAGTTGCGTTGCTCCCTTTGCTGCTATTCACCGTACAGCTCCCTTTTACCAGCTCCCGCCAGCTCCACTCTCCTTCTTCCCCGCTCTCCCTTCTCCTTTCCCCCCAAAGGTCTCATGCGAGCCAAGTCTGGTTTGAATCGATGTCCTTCCTAGAAAGAGCTCCCCAGTACTGCCTGGTGCTTAAGCCAGTGAAGAAGCTAATGAAAATAGCCATGAGAAAGCACTCTAGGTATTTCTGAATGTCAGAGCCACAGCAACGATGCCTCCGGCTCCCTGCGGAGGAGCTCGGGTCATTCAGCGTGGCATTTCCCCGCAGCTGCTTGGGATTATTCCCGCAGTAGGGAAGAGGAGGGCGGGAGGCAGAGCGGGTGCTCCAGGCACAGCCTCTGCTCTGCCTCCCCTCATGCCGCTGCCTGCGGTGGAGAGGACAAGATCTCGGGCGAGCGCAGGCAGGGCTGAGGGCAGGACATGGCTGGCTGGGGTGCCCGATGCTCCCTGCGCTCGGCGACTCCTTCGGGAGAGCGAGCAGGAGCCTTCTTTAGCCAAATAAAATGTCAGAGCTGAATAAATGGAGAGCAGGCATTTAGTTAAGGAAGCCGGGGTGCTCCCAGAGTGGCAGCTTTGTTCCAGGGAGAGGGGAGGAGGCAGGCGATGGGAGATGCAAGGCAAGAGCAAGCGAGAGCCACGGCGGGGTGAACAGGATGCTCCGTGCCAGCCGAGGAAGCACTGGTGGGAGAGAAAAGCATCAGCTCTCAAGAGGGATGACTGGGGAAGAATAGACATAAGGTGTGCTTGACTTTGGGGGATGATGGCAAGGACTTGATTCCTTCTCCTCCGTGGAGGGGAGCCTGGCCGCGCGGTGGGGAGCAGGGGGTGCACTGATCCTGCCCCCCCCACCACTCGTCTCTGACCTGATCACACTACGCAGTCAAGAGTTCAACAAGCTTGAAGGAAACCATAGACGTGTTTAGATTTTATTGTTCTCTGATTGTTTAAAAAAAATCTTTGCCCTGTTTAAGTGCCCTTCTCAGAAACTGATTAAAAAATGGTAATTAAATTTTAACTGAACGGTTACTCCCTGACCGGTGCCTTGCGGTTTACGAAGTGACTTCAGCAGACTAATTTTGGAGTAGGATGCTTTGTTCTATGACACGACGCTCCAGTCCGAGTGATTCTCTGTAATTACTTCAGTCCTTTCAGCTCATTACAGCAAAATGCAGTTGCGTCCCATTAATTTCAGCAGGCGGTGCAGTGCCCGGACACGTGCCAAGCGCAGCGTCTCCCAGAACATTACTGGCTGACAGAGGCATCTCTCACCCTTTTCAGATATTGAAGACATTTGTCCTCTGCCCTCAGTGTAAAATAGTTTGGCGGGAAGTACTGGGAAAGCAATCTAAGCCTTAAAATAGAACGGCATGCCCAAGGGAACACCTTTCTCAAGGATGAAAAGCAACTTTTAATTAAAGAAGAGGAGGGGAAGAATTAACAATCCTCTCCTTTAATACATCAACATGTGGAGAACGTGCAGCATGAATAATAAAACTCTTCCAGGCACACTTTCAAAGTTGGCAGGCTCCAAATTAAATCCACCTTAAGATTACTTAAGTGATTTTTGAGGCATTGTCACCTTCCCACATGAGATGGCAGCTTCTTTCCTGGGTAGCACAGACAAAGCGGGAGCTTTGCCTGGAGGAGGGGGATGGCACCAGGAGCAAAATGCTGCGCGCTGGGCTGGGGCGTTGTGCCACGGCCCGGGCAGCGCGCGCAGGGCCGTAGCTCTCCTGCATGCAGAGGTGCGTACGCCTGCTCAGACTCGTTTTTCCTCCGTGGATGGTTTCTACCTGAACAGCCCTGGCTGTGGACGCGCTGAAAGAAAGCGCGAAGGGTGCGACGTGCACCGGCGCAAGTCAGTTGGGTAGCATTGCTGGAAAAGAGGATTCACAGACTTAACTCCTCGGTGATGTCCGCCTTGCAAACAATTTGCCAGCCCTAGTTTTTCCAGTACCAGCTTATATTGCTTCTGAGATCTGCACGTCCTGAGAGTTTAGGCTTGCTGCTATTTCAGGAGCTCCAGCATCAAAGCAGGGACTTTTGCTCCTTCCCACCCACTCTAGGCAGCGTGTAGCATTTGCTGCCTTAAATCCCGCTCGCCGGGCTCCCACCTCCAGCAGCTTTCCTGCCCCGGACAGAGCCGGCTGGCGACCCGCCTTCGGACGGGTTTTGCTCTGTCCGCCCCAGGGCCTCAAGGTGAAAGCTTCTCCTCGCGAGCGGGCTCTTCGGTGTCTTGGGAAAGAAAGTTTTCGGCTACAGTTGGCATTTCTGATCTCACTGTTGGCTGCTGCCCAGCCTGCTCAAATGTCACCTCGCTTGCTCCATTGGCAATGGGAAAGCTTTTATATAAGGAACATAAATCAGTTTCAAAAGTGCTTTAACTGTCATAAAATGTCTTTATGGGTAGGATTTAATCTACATAGAAGATCTCAAACGTCTATGTCAATTATATAGGTTATTTTTCTTCAATATTGCACGTTATAATGTTCTTTTTCTTTACATTTTATTACTTTATACCAGTATGGGGGAACATTTTTTGTTAAACTTAGCTTGTGTTTGTCATTTCTTGTCTTGCACGGTTTTATGTGAGATTGAGAAGCAACTCCCCTTACACCCGCAGAGTCATGTAGCCGCTGGCAGCGATGCCTGCGGTGTGCCCAAGCCTGAAAAGCTGCCCGAGGTCCAGGAAATCTAGAGTTAAAGCCAACTTACTTCCACTGCTTTAAATGCATTTATACAAGTGCTATTGGCTGCCTGGAGATCTGTAGCTAATCCACCTCTGCATTTCTAAGGTCCTGTTCACAAGGTGAGTATTTGCAGTTTGAAGTAGGCAAGCGGGTGAGCATCATCCCTCATTTAGACGGGGGAAGGGGCTGGTGGAGCTGGGCCTGAGGCAAGGGATGTCAGAGGAGGAGGAGGAGGTTACAGATCAAAAAATGACCTCGCTAAAGCATCTGCACAGGCTAATACAAGCGGATAATAATTCTGACTGAAATGCAAAGTCTTTAGGGAGATGAAAGGAAATTCCCAGGTTATTCTGTGAATAAGATCAGGTAAATAACTTGATTTTTGCAGAAATTGCCATTTCGTAGAATCGTAGAATGGTTTGGGTTGCAAGGGACCTCAAAGCCCATCTAGTTCCAACCCCCCTGCCATAGGCAGGGACACCCTCCGCTAGACCAGGTTGCCCAAAGCCCCATCCAACCTGGCCTTGAACAATTTATTTGCACAGTAAAATAGCTGCAGAACCATACCTTCAAAGGTGGGACCATAAATTGACTCTCCTCTGTCTCCTTTTCCAGTTATGATGTCTGCAGGGTAGATAAAGGTAACCATCAGAGACCAGGTTTATCACAGGGTTGTCAGTGAGCAGCTCAGCCAAGGTCAGGGACAGGAGTTGCACATCAGCCTGGGGGAACAACTGCATCCATCTTTCTGCTTTACTACCAAAATTTTATCAGACCTTTGGGAAGAGCTCTGCTTCCATCCCAAGAGGCGGTCTCTCTATGGAGAACTATTCACGTGGTGCATTTAATCGCTGCCCCTTTGAGAAGGTCCAGCATCTCCTGCTGGGAGGGCTCCTGCAGTGGCAGCGCCCAGCCGAGGACGGGGCGCCCTGGAGAAGGACGTCTGTCCAAAAGAGTAGAGTTAGAAGAAGGAAAGATGAAAATGCAGCTGTGTATTGTGGTGAGTCAAGACCACTAACTTGTCTAAGAAAAGAGGTTTGAAAAGAGAGAAATTCCTGTTGATTTCTCATAAGTGAGGCACTAAAGAAACCTGATGCATCTTTTTAATTTTTTTTTTAAAAAGAAGTCTGGTATTGTTACTTTATTTAGACATTGTCTTACACCATCAGGTTATGGTTAGTCCTCTGCAGTAGCAAGTTTGTAATTTTAGGTTGCTTTTATGGACTACATAGATACCTGCATAGTTATCCATGAAAAGTAGGAAGTGTATCTTCAAAGTAGAAACCTGAAGTGTATTTACGCACTGACAGTTGGAGCAAGGCAAAGACAGGTAAGAAATACAGGTAGGTGAGATATATGCCAGACCAAAGGGGAGTAACAAAAGAAATGCCTAACGATCTTGACTTCCCCGGGGATGTCAGCTGGACAAGCTGCGTGACCCATCGTTCGTGCGGCATTTCTCCTGGGTGCCACGATCCAGGCACAGCGCTGGCACTCAGGCAGCTCACTAGCACGTTTGGAAAGGGCTCTGACACTTGGCTAAATGCCTCCGTAAGTTAATCTCTCTAGAAAACAATATGTTTTCCCATGGATATTCTTAGTGTTTTCATGTTTCCAATTAGTTGCCTAATTACTTATCAAAGAACTTCATGGAAAAGAGTTCTCAGTTAGTTTCCTACATTCTTTTGACAAGGTCTTCCATAATCAGAATAAATTACCCAAACTTTTCCTATGTTTAGAAAGCGAGATGGCTAAAAGAGAAAATGCTTTCTGGGTGTTATATATATCTATAGATATGTATTAATTAAGAGCTTGTCCTGCAGAGATTGGTTTTGTCCTGGAGCTCAGTTACATCTCTGCAGATGAAAACTGTTATTCATGCCGATCATCCCACACCCCCCAACCCCCCACCTTCTGCTGTAACTCAGATTTTCTTGGCACACCTGGAAACTCACCTCCTCCTTGGATCCACCCGTTTTTCACCAGGCGATGAAAAAGGGAGTTTTTGTAGGTGAGCTCTCGGCCGTCGCAGCAAGACTTTGCTCCTCCGGCGCACAGGGCACGGAAATTCTCACAGGTCCTGGGACACGCATCTGAAAAGAGCTGCAAAATGAAAATGAGAGAGCAAAACACATGTGAAATTCCCAGCTGACGTCCACCGGCCAGATTTCTGTCCCCCACCCCTTCGGCAGGTGAAACCACCGCGCTGGGTGTGCACGTTCCCGGCTTTTGCTTTTCTCCTCTGTAACGTACCTCAAACAGCAGCCTCCCGACGGGCTGCTCCCCAATGGCTATCTCCAGGTACACAAACACGTGCTGTTCGAAGCAGAAAAACAGATGCAGTGAGGGGAAGGCCAGCTCTCTGTGCTGCACCCGCCTCCTAAGGCAGGCCAGGGTCCAGCTGCCTGGCGCAAACGGTCTCAGAAAGTGTCCGCGGGGTTGTCAATGCACAACAGCATTCCTACTGGTTTGTTTAAATAAACAACAAAAGTAGAGGATGTTTCACTTCATTCTGGGCAGAAATAATCCTAACTGCGTGTTAAAGCAAACTACTGGGCAGGGCTCGCTACTTCATCTTGCATTTATCTACGTGCCTATTGCAGCCCGTACGATACGGGCAGGAATAAATGAATCTGCAGGAATACCGGCCATCCTGCTAAAATGGACATTTCTCGCTCTTCCAGCCAGACTCAAATCTGCGTGTAACTGATGCTGTGTCTTCTGTGGTATTCATTTTGGTATGACACTATTTGTCAGCAGTATAGCTGCATCGCACCTCATGACATCACTGCATTTCAGGGGGTCTTAGCTGGGAAAGGAGAGGTTTGGCACTTGGGCTTTTGGTACCCAAGAATAACATACCCAAGAATTTTGGGCTGGGCGGTTTGGGATTTAGGAGCAGGGGCGGTCGCGGCACAGTCAGCAGCGTGCTTTTGTCAGACTGCTCAGCCCTGAAGCGGTTAATACGTGTTGGGCATCCAGGCTAGCAAATGCTGCCGAGAGGTCGAGGCTCTGCGTCCTCGAGTGGGGATGCTCCCGCCGGCCGCTCCGGCCTCAGCTCTGGCCCCGCCGTCACAGGGCAGAAACCGAGAAACTGCCACCGCTGTGGTCACTCTCCTTCCTCCTCGTGGTGTCTGCCCTTTCCTCTGACAACCTCTCCGGCCAGTTACGGACCTTGTACGCTTTGTGTAAAACACCGCTACTTGCCTGGCTGCTTTTCAGGTGCTTGCTGTAGAAATCCTCAGCAATCGCTCGGTAAAGTGCCTCGGGCTTGAAGTCGCGGTAGTCCCACTCACGGTAGGACCACCTGAGCAGCTCCTTCTGGTCCCCCAGCAGCTGGCCGTCGATGAAGCACATCACCGAGGCGGCATACGCCCACACCTCGCCTCTCAGTTCCTGCACGGCAGAGGGACCGCAAAGCCTCCAGGCATTAATTGCACGCTCAGTGAAAAAGCAATCAGTAATATCCACCACAGGAAAGGCGGCCTGGGGTGGCTTTATGCCTTTCCTACTCTTAAAACCACGCTGACACTGCACGCAGTTACGTGCCCCAGAGGTCGGGACCCCACTGCTACGGGACGTCATCGCGACAAGAGTCAGCCGGGTGTCACTTCGGGGGCAGCTCAGACCGAACAGACCCCTCGAGGGTGTCTGAGGACACTCAGTGAATTGGGGTGGAAAAGGTCACTTCTGAAACCTGCGGACGGCACCGAGCTGGGAGAGGCTGCAGCCCGGGGGAAAGGACTTGTGTCCAAAACAACCTGAGGAAACAAGAGTTACCTTCTTTTTCTCCTGTAAATATTCATGCCATGCAAATTCTACTAAAGGCTGTATTACAGGATCTGCAAACTTGCTTGGAAACTTCAGCTTCAGAGCCTAGATTTTCAAGGTAAGGAAAAGAATTTGCTTACAAGCAGTTTAATACCCCCCCCCCATCCTATCACAACTTGCGTTTCCCTCATGAGCCATTACCTGAGCCACGTTCTAATCTTCTGCTCTGCAGAAGTACACACAAATTGCTCGAAATCCCTGTTTGCAAATGTAGTGGGTGTCTTGTTTTTACATGAAGAGCTGCTTCACAGATATTACTGAATTATACTGGTACTCCCTCCCATCGCTCTCCCCTCCACGTGAGACAGACGTTAAGCAGTCAGACATTCAAAGATGTCTCTGAGCATCATCAACTCCATTTTTGCATGCATTTTTACATGCATGGGGAGTCGCAGTCCTCTACTGTCCCAGGCGATCGGGCCCGAGGCCTTGGGGCAAGCGAGCAGCTTGGTGAAGGCTGCAAGGTGACCGACCGTCTCCAGCCCCTGCTGCTTGTACCGTTGCCTCGGGAGCACGCCGCTGTTTCGATACGGGACATTCCTGTCCATCACTTGAACCTCATCTCCGTGCGGGCTGTACACAAGTGCCACAGGCTGTGGCTTAAAGCCAGGCCTTATAAAGAATAAAGCGAAGTGACTTTCTATTCAGCTCACGGTCCCTGTTGCTATTGTTAGGACGGTTGGCTGGGAAAAAAAAAAACCAGGAGGGGGGAAAGCCAAGAAACACACACGCCCTGCAGCTATCTGCTTGGCTTGTCCTTGGGGCTGCTGATAGACGGCAGAGCTTTGTCAGCTGTAAATAATGCTGGGGAACAAGCCTGGCAGATCAGCTCTTGCAGGCAGGGAGGCCATAAAGGTCAGCGCTGTGCACCCCGCGGTGGGCTCGGTGCTGCGCATCCGCCGCACGGCCGAGCTTCTCGTCAAAAGTCTGCGAAACCCCGCGAGGTTTGCCGTGCTCTTCTTTCTCCTTTGCACCGACAGAGCTGCGTTAAGGGACTTGTCATCAGCTGCCGAGCAAAGCGAGCAGAGCTGCGATGTGCCTGACATAGAGCGTTGCACAGCTGTAACTTTTCCTGGAGGTGCAGGAACAAGGTGAGGATGCTGCAACGGAGACCCCTCCACCCTGAGCAGCACCGAGCCGGGAGCCCACAAAGCCTCGGTGCCTGTGCCTGGCAGTGCTAAAGGAGGGCAGAAACCCCAAAATCAGACTATGTTCTTCCTAAGAGCCTCTGCTAGGCGCAGGAATTCCTCTGCTTATCTACTTCCACCCCGCACTGCTCCCTGCTGCTCCCAACCCGGCTCCGGGGTTGAAGCCCCGGATTTACCTCTGCCGTGCACTTGGCCACGTGGAAAGCCGGGTCCTGGAGCAGCCCCACCACCGTCACGGTCACCATCACCCGCCGCGGGCCCATGGCATCCCGGGCACCACGAGTCCAAGTTCGTCAACAGAGCCTGGCTCCACGGCAACGCCGGACACCAACACACCCTCCCCTGCATTTCTAAGCGTTTCCCAAGCTTAACGTAAGCGGGTTTCAACCTTGTGGGAGGGTGGGAAAAGCTCTGATTTCTGTTTTGCCCTGAAGGAACACAAAACAGATTAGAGGGGAGCGTGTGGCAGAGCAGAGGGCTGAAGCCAGCTCTTTCCAGAGCTCATGACGGATGCTGTCATTAGTTTGTTGATTAGTTTGTTGCTAACAGTGGCTAACAGCAGGTGCCCAGCAAAAAGGCGCAGGAATAAGCAAACAGGACAGCAGCGCTGCCCTGTTACTACCCTGGCCTCTGGTGAGCCTCTGCTCAAGGATTGCCCGGTATCTTTGTGTTTAATTTCTCTTCGTGGCTCTTTTTCATGCAAATTTCTTTGCTTGGCAGACAAATGTAAAAGTCCAATCCCCCCACAAAATCCCGTGGTAACGAGATTTACACCTGAATTACACGCTGTGTAAAATGTCCATCTCCTTTTGATGCGGAAACTCCTACCCGCAGCTGTATTCACTGGGCGCTGCTGAGCCGTCGTCGTTCCCGCTGGCAGCCCGGGCAGAGCGGTACGGCACATGGACGGAGCAGTTCCAGAGGGGTCCCGGCTCCGGCAGCAAAGTTTTGCACCTTTCTGGCTAAAGCAACACGTGCAAGAGCAGTTTTGTGGGACAGCTGTAGGTTCAGCGCGGCTGGGTCAAGTCACTTTTCATCTCTGAGCAAGGTGAATTTTAGGAGACATCGGTGTTAGCAGTGACCAGACTGAATGGTATGGCACGGCAAAAATTTGCATAATCTTTCCGGAGGCATCGTGGAGCAACGGAACAATGGTCACATCCCCAGGAAAAATATGTCTTTAACATGCCAAAATGCTATTGCAGATGAGACAGCTGTGATTTTCCTGTGGAAAATACGTTCTGCAGAACAAACCCATGTTAAACACAATAAAAATTATATTTATTTCTTATCTTAATAACAATGTGCACTCTTATTTTTTTTTTTTCAATTATATATCCAAATGGCTGTATAAAGTGCTAAATTTGTACATAACCGCAGAGTCAGAACCAAAAAGCCTCTCAGCAAGCTGTTTCTGAACTACTCATGCTTGTAAAACATTCAGACCGAGAAAGAAATCACAGATTGCAGAAGGGCTCCTCCACAGAGCCCTGAAGTTTCTCTGGTCCGTGTGTGGCTGAGTGATAGTTTCTTACAGCGATTCATCAGGGCAACACTTTTGTCGCTATTTTGCTGGAATTTGCAGCAATGTTGGAGTTGAAGAGCTCCATTCTCACCTTATCAAAGACCACGGAGACGATCAGATTCTGAAGGTTTAGCTACCGCAGCTGAAAGACCCGCGCGTGAGATGATGTCATTTCGCGGTATAATTTTGTCCTGCTGGAAAAACTAAAAAAAAAAAAAAAAAATAAAAAATTTAGGGAGATAAAACAGTTTGGGCAATGGGACATATCCAAATCCTGTGGTAGACAAGACAGTTTTAGTTTACGTGCAGGTATTAGGCGGCAGAAGAGAAGCCGAGGCGTGACGGTGGCTAACGGCAGCTCGCAGCGCCTGCAACCGCAGGTACATTGCGTAGGCAATGCCGGAGCGATGCAAAGGAAAACCCTTCTCTTCCTCCTCCCAAGGGCCAGCACAACAACTGCCCGAGCCTCTGCAGGCTGTGACGAGCAGAACCTAATTTTAGTAGCCAGACCACACGGCTTCTGCTATAGCCAAAAAGTCTCTAGCAGCCTTATATAAATTCAAGAAGAGAAGCAGCATAACCAGAGGCACGTAGAAAATCAGTAACGCTTCAGAAAAATATGCTCTTCGCTACGTATTTCTCTCTATATCCATGTATTTTTAGATTGATACAGATTAATACAAAGTTTATTTGGCCTTTTAAAATGCCTCTTTCTCCTTTTTTTACTACAAGTATGAAAACCAGAGCAATCAACTGCATATTACTTTCAAAAAACCCAGACTGATGTGTGCATTTTGTAAATGCTCTTAAATTTACACACAAATCCTGTTCCTGACATTTCATTCTGCACATACACATGACTAGCTCCTGTTATTCCTTTTTTTTTTTTTTTTGTTAGAAAAAAAATATTTATCTGTTGGGGTTTTTTTAACTGATAATTTCTAGGTGTGGAAATTCTTACTGCCATTGTGGGCAAAAAAGAGAATTAACTACAAACATGCTTCTAACAGCCACCTAACAGTCAAAGTCAAGAAGAAAAGCAACACTTAGCCAAACAAGCTTAATATTATTAGCCAACAAGCGAGTAATATCGCTGGCCCTATGGGACTGTTGTCTGCAAATCTGTAATGCACTTTTTTTTTTTTTTTTTTAAAAAGCAAGGCAAGGGCCACTGATTACTTGCTGTCTCTATCCATTCTGGCTTTTATTTCTCTCCTTCTTTTTGCACAGCTTTGTAACTCAGGTACATTAAAATCTATTCAAGAGGTTGCCCATTATCAAAATTATCAATATCAAAATCTTAAACTGGGTGACTGTTATTCATTTCAGCCTCTTTCTGCTACCACTTCATGGCATTAAGGTGTTGTTCTGCAATCTTATTCATATTTCCTAGGTGAACATAAATGTTTTACTGGTGTTAAGAGTTATCTGGGAGTTTGTTGGTGCAGCTCTGCTCCGCCAGCTGTGGCAGATGTGCTGTGCTGCATTCGGTTTGGGGAGAGCAACGACTGCAGAGAAGAAACGTGTGGAAAGCATGAAAAGTCGTGCAGTACGTTTAAACAATGATACTGAAATCCTTTCAAAGGCTGTGCAGCTAGTGTTCTTGGAAACATGAAGTCTTTTGAAATGTGCACACATGCCCTGACACAAGACCCGAGAGTTTTGCTTCTGCCTGATTCTTGGAGAGCTTCCTCGCTCCAAACCTCTCCACCTGCTGTGGCTGCAACCATCTCAGTTCCTTCCAGCCCAAGATAGCATCTGAAAGAGACTGAGAAAGAGAACAGAAAAGCAGACTAAATTAATTAAAAAAAACAAACAAAAACCAAACATATTTGGGAGAGATCCTCCAGGTGAAGGTACTGAAGGTTCTTTGGCAGGAGAGCTGCCAGGGGTCTCCCAGCAACGTTTTGGTGAAGGGTGAGTCAAATGACTGAATAATGCTGTGCTTGTCGGAGATGCAGATGCCAAATAACTTCACAGCAAATACCTGGAGACAAAACTTAGCGCGGGTGATCTGCTGAAGCTGCTGAACCACAGCAGCGTGCCGTGATGACTAGTGGGAGGGTCACCACTGCTGTTTCACACCAGGCCCTGGGGCTGCCACAAGTTCTTTCTGAGATACTATGCAGGGAAAACACAACTGTTAGATCACCCAGCAGGCAAAGGAAAAAACGTGGGAGACTTCAGAAAAGATCTTTCTACTGCCAGGGAACAGAGGACAGGTTCAGCTCCAGAAAGAAGGAAGAACTCTATAAGCTTGGTCTTCCAGGTGGAAGGCAGAAACTGACATCACTTTATCAAGAAATTCAAAGCAAAGCCAAAGGGATAAGCTGATTTTGAAGAAAACAATATACTAACAGGGCTGTGCACAGCAACCTGAAGTTCTTCTCCAGGTGACTGCTGTAATAGCCGTGAGGCATGCTACCTTCGAGGGCGAGGAGGAGTCACTGTTTGGAAGGGAAGACCCATGAGCAGGTAAGAATCAGTCCCCTCCAGGAAGGCACAGACAGTGGGATACAGTTGCAGGTGTTAGAAAAACTTGTAGCACAGCGTAGGGAGCTGCTATCTAAAGCAAAACTCTGTGTCCTGCTATTCCAAAGACACTTCCAATTAGGTAGGATTAAAATGTTAGCCAGAAAGGAGCAGTAAGCATACTACAGTGAGATGCCGGTTCACCTACGTATGTCTGGATGGTTTTTTTCCACTTGGAAGAATGTCTTGGGCCAGAGCTGAACAGCGGTCCCTCTGTTGTAGAAAAACATTTATTATTCACCACGTGTTATGGAGGATCTGAAAAGGGCCTGTCATAGCTCACAGGACTGCAGGTCTGCAAGAAGCAGACTCTAATGCCTCTAACGAAGAGATAAAAGAGGTCCTGAAATCAGAGCTGTGGAAAGTACAGCATTACCTGTCCCTTCTCCATTCTTGAAGAGAACCTGCAACAGCAGCAGGATTGGGAAAAAGCCTGCGCAGATGGACTTCTGACCACAGGAAGACAAGCGCATCCAGGGAGCATCCTTGACCATTGCCCAGGCTCCGGGCCACACCTGCTTTGCAAACCGGCCTTTTCCCTGCCAGTCCCATGTCGGACTCAGCTTCTCCTGGATGTGGACACTTCCAGAGTCAGGAGACAGTCTGCTGCAGAGGTGGAAGATGTGAGGAGACAGAAAATGTTCCAGGCTGCTACGCTCACGTGGGCATGGGGCCAATGCTTAGGAACAAATCCCACACTAGCTTTCATTTAAGGTGAAGTGGGAAAAGACTGGAAAAAACCCAATCCCAGCACACTAGGACAGGTCTTAGCAAACACCAGCCGTGAACTCACTGACAAGGACTAACCAGCTAAGATAATAAAACAGGTGCTTTCACAAAGAAAGAGGTGCAAGCCAAACTCTTTCCTGAGTGACTGGCAAGATCAATGCCAGGCTCAACATCCCTAACTTTAACCTGTGAACAGGCATTCAGATTGAATGAGTTCATGATGAGGTACTCATCTCCTCTTCCACTTAGATGCTAAGAGGTAGTTGATCTACAACCCTTAGTAGTGCTTTTTCAGTCCCTCTGAGCAGAAAAGAGAGCACAAAACAAGTATTAAAGAAAATCCTTGCAAAGGTACACCTGCTGGGATGAAGCTTTTCATATTGGCAGGACAATTTGTTTTCACAGCTCATATGAAAGAAGTATTTTGATATTCATCTACCAAGAACGAGATGCCAGAGTAAAAGAAACACACAATGGTGTTAATTCCTCACAAAAATGGATCTTTCTGTAGTCTACTTTTCCTGCGTTTATGTCCAAAATCCTAATCTCCTTTTAACACAGTGAACAGTGAGATGGATTTGCTAAGATTACTTTATGTGAGAAAATGAGAAGTTAAGGTGTTTGCTGGCTAAGGAGTGAAGATATTTAGAGAGCTGCTTTGAAACACAGCTTTTTTTTTTTTTTTTTTTTTTTTTTTTTTTTTTTTTTTTCCTAAATAGTTCTTAGTGGCAGCTGGACTAAAAAGCAAAGCTGCAGGCGTTTCCTTTCAAATTCAAACCGAACCTAGGCTTCAGCTGCAGCCTTAAAAACACATATACAGAAGGGAGATTTATTTTCATCTTTAATAGAAATGCATTCACTACAAAGGAAGCAAATGGTGTCAAAAAAACAACATTTGTGGTTTGAAAAACCACACGAGCTTCTCAAGTGCAAGCTACACTGTGTGCTGACATCTTAAGCAATGCAGGGTGCAAGATTAGTCACTGCTGTGCTATCCGCAGAAGCTCATTTATTCACCGGTAGTTTGGTAGAAAAGCACAAGGAAACCCCAAACACCAAACTTCATTTCCTTAGCTACAGGGAAAGCAGCCAGCCATCACCGTGTGACAACGGCTCATGTGTAACTGTAGCATCATACTTAATCCCACAAGGATAACTTCGTAAGGAAGAGAGCTTGTAACCAGCTTTTAAGCATTTCCAGGTTCATAAATACGTGGCAGAGAAGGAACTTAGTGCAAGCTCCTCTAAACTTATGACCAGACAGTGTTATGGCTCCATATTATGGTATTTTACATAAAAAAGTTGTTAGGATGAAATATTTATTGTAAGCTTAAATTTATACAATTAATCAGTAAGATTTTTGTAGATGTTATAACAAGCCTTACTGTATTTTTTCATCTGCTCTTACAGCACCAAGACTTCAAGCTTCTGAAGTACAACTGCACAGTATGCTGTTTCTCTTTGGTGGCAAAAATTGCACAAATTTTATTTCTCCACTCTGAAAGGAAAAGAAAGGTGAAAAACCTAAACAGAGTTTTGCTGTGGGATGTGTGCCTTTTATTTTTGTTTGCATTGATTTATTCCCACTGCGTATCCTTTTCATGGTCCATTTATATAAAAACTGATCTAGTACTTTGAAAAAAAATGGAGATACTTACCCCAATTTCCACAGCACGCGGTCAGGAGCTGGCTGAGTAGACCTGACTTGAACAAGGAACGTGATCCAGAATTTGGGCTCCCCAGAACAAGATGGACGTTGGCATAGGGGACTGAGGGCAGCAGAATACCCCCAAGGTGCTAAAGAGCTGGAACACATGATGGAAAAAGCTGAGAACTGGGTTTGTTCAGGCCTGAAGAGTGGGCGCCTTTGGGAGGACCTTACTGCTGTCTTCAACTACGTAATGGAAGGGTGTAGAAAAGTCACTTCTTGGAGGTGCAGCAGCAGGACAAGAGGCAGTGGACACCAACTGGAACGTGGGAAATGCCGATGAAGTATTGGGAACGCCTTTTTCACTGCGAATATGGTCAAACACCAGCACTGGTGGCCTAGAGAGGTGGTGAATCTGTCCCTGGAAGCGTTCAAAACTCAACCAGGCAACAGCGACGTGATCCAGGTGCACCTGCTTTGTGAGTGATGGACCAGATGGCCTTGGGAAGTCCTTTCCACCTTAAATTATTCTTTCATCCTCCACCCTAGGTTTTTATGCCAGTGATTCTCTCTGGGCAGTCATATAAGCCAAGCACGTACAAAGATGTTTTGTTTCACCTTAATTTTTACATTTTTCATTTGTTAAAACCTAAAACATCAATATAAATCACAAGTATGACATTTTAAAACTGAAGTACCAATTGAGCACGTTGCTTTAAGTACCCAGTGGCATTTTATCTGGATTTTAACACATTAATACACTATGTGAGATGTTACCAGTAGACAAACTTGAAAACACAAAGCATATATTCTGGCATAGCATTTTATTAAGATGTCAAATCTTTTGTGTTAGCAGTCAGTCAGTCATTGAAAACAATCTGTACACATCTAATCTAGTCAGCGAAAATAGCTGTACAACTTTAACATGATATGGCCCATTTATATAGCTCATTATGCTCTGAAGTGATTCTAGTCATTGTTTAAGTCCCCACAAAAACAATTAGAACATATATTAAAAGTGACATTACATTCTGCTCTCAAAAGTACAAAAAATAACACTTTAAATATACACTGGCTCCTAAACTTAGACTGAATCCTGTCAGGAAGAGAATTTTGCACTACAATAGACAGTGCCTTCAACATCAAGAGCTCTTCAAAGTGCTTGGCAGAGCGTGTGAACGCTATCCCCACTTACTAGATGATGAAATAAGGCACAGAGGTCAACTACCTTGCCCACAGTCACACAGAGAGTGGTAGAACTAACAGAAGAGAATTTGGGCTTTTCAGTTGTCCAGTGTCACCACCGCATCTCATTGCCGCTGTTCCAAGTGCAATGGTTTACGCATTTCTGAGGAGCAAAACTTGTACAGCATACAGTAAGCAGAAGGGGCAATCTAGGGCCAGTTGGAGGCTGCAACAATTTCAACCCAAACCAAACAATTTTGGTAGTCAATATATCAAAATGCACTTAAGGGAATGATCACATAGAAAATTATACATTAACGTGCAGAGAACGAGCTCATTAAACATAAGACATACGGTGCTAGCCTTGCAAAAAGTACTGCTTATCTTAGGCTTGACAGTAGTTCAGGTAATGTTGACTTCCTCAGAGAAGTCGTACTTTCTGATCAGCAGACATCTTAAACGGTGTTCTTCTACAAGCAAGGTACACTTCTCCGGAAAGTCACACAGAAATGCAAATAAGGGGCCAAATATTTCCTCAGTAGGCATGGATGTGTACGAGGCACAAAAAACCCACATTAATCACTTGTGAGGTATGGACTAAGTGGTACAGAAACACCAGTCTGGAAAAATAAGAAAGTCTAAAATAAATAAGCTTAAGAAAACTGAAAGCCACCCATCAAAATCACCAAGAAACGCATCTTCAGACATATTATGCTGCAGAAAAGAAAGTGCGATACGTGTAATCACCACTTGGATGAGAAGCATGCTATCGCCTAGCCCTCTGATGAGAAATAAGTATTTCAGAAAGCCTGTCCTTGAATAGGATGTTCGTGAGATGACTCATTTACTGACAGAGGTTGCTGATGGGATTCAGAAACATGTACACTTTGATTCTGTTCTTCACTGATTGGATGGGAAGGACCTGTACCTTGGCTAGGGTGAGACTGTTGACTTGATTCCTGAGTCAGTTGCACGTGCTGAGCTGGATGTGAAGATCCTGCTAAGTGAATGTCTTCATTTTGTCCTTGATGAGCATGGAGATGTTCTAGTGCTTCCTTGGAAAGCGTGATGACATGCATTTGTTCAGGTTGGGCAGCCTGTATTTGGTTTGCAATCACATTGATACTTTGGATTTGTTCCGCTTGCTCCTGCTGAGCTGAAAGCAACAAGTTCTGCAGCTGCTGTGGTGGCTGAGCAAGCAGCGTGAGGTTAGCAGCCTGCTCTGTCGTCATATTTGGGGCATTCTCCGCAGTAACAATACTAATGCCTTGATTATGACTAGGCATAAAGTTTATATTGTGCACTGCGTCCGTAACCAGTAGTTGAATTTCCTGCCCTCCAGAGGTGGCAAGTTGATACTGCTGCAGCTGAAGAATGTTTCTCACTTCTGAACTAGTGTTGGTGCTTGGGGCAGCGCTGGCTTCCTGAAACTGCTTTTCCTTGCTATGAATTTTCAAATGAGACTTCAGGTTGTCCAGACGAGCAAACTGCAGACTACATTCTGGGCAGGAGAAAGGCTTTTTGCCTGTGTGTAAGATACAGTGTCTTCTCTTAGCACTGGAATCGGAGAAGGATTTTCCACATATACCACAAGAATATGGCTTTTCTCCTCTGCAAAAGAATGTATTTGATCTCATTAAAATATTCACTTTGACAGCACTTTCTGCAACTTCTTATAGAATAAAACACTTACATGGTTATTTTGCTTTGCTAAATCATAAGCACTTAAGAATAGTGATGTTAAAAGGATCTCTATTTGACTTCCTAATTATTTTTGACTTCACAAACTGTACACCACTTTCATTAGAATACAGTATATACTCAAGAGCTACAGAGATGACATAACTGCCCTCCTGTCAATACACCAGAGGTACAAACTCCTTGCTGCTACACCTTGACAAGAATGCAACAACTTACTTTGCACAACTGTAAGCACTGACCATTTTAAGAACGTTTATTAACAGTGTGGGCTTTAAAACAAAAAGTGTCCAAATCCTAACTTTCTGCCTGACTCAAAGGGACAAGAAGTTTTACTGGAAATGTTTTCTTTTACATAAGGCCCACAACAGTTCTCCAATGACTTAAAATCTGACATGCCTTTATGCAATACATCACACTGACACAGGTAAAAGATAACTAATGCTATTAAAGAGACGTGATAGACTACAGGAAAACAGGACAATGCTCCAATAATCTTATTACACCATGGCTACTGTTCTACTGTCAAACAAAAATTCACAGTAAAGTTTTTACATAAGTAATACAGCAGTCATTAAACACTGTCATTAAACAGACACAATACACCAAAGAAGAATCTCACAATGTCTTGGCACGCTAGTATTGAACAGTGCAGTACTTTCCACTACCAATTACTTCTTTAAAGAGATGAAGCAAAAATACCAGTCTTTAACCACCCATCCAAAACACAACCAAGCCCTGACCATTCTATTATTGAACAAGCACTACATATGGGTGTCAGATTAGCAGTGACATTTTTAAGGAATATAATGAAAGTTAGACATACTCTACCTGTGAATTCTAATGTGAGTCTGAAGAGAACTTTTAGCTGTAAATGATTTGCCACAAATTTCACAAGTGAAGGGCTTCTCACCTATCAAAAAGAAATTTGCCATCATTTTTTATATAGCACTTCCTATCAATATATTAAAAAGCATTTTATATTTTACAATACACAGTATCAAGTCTGTACCGTCAAACCCTCACGCTTCTGCCATGTGTCAGGACAGATACCTGACATTGAATTCACTCACTAGTTAAATGAGGGTATGGTATTTTAAACATACATCTCTGTTTCTCCCCCCTGAAGATAAAGAATTAGGTGATCCAAGCCCTGAGAGCAACAAAAAACCGTGCCTATGATACAGATGCAGGTGTTCCACATGGAACAGACAAGTTTGAAAAAGGCTGACCCTGAACTAGTAGGCATTAACACCAGGCTCATGTGCAGCACCATGCAGATGAATGAGCCCGTATTTCCAAACCTGAAAAGTGAATCCATTAGCTTAACAACTCAGCTGGCTTCCTATAAGGGTCCATCATCCTAAGCCTATGATATCCTGGGAACAGCAGTTGGAGAAAAATTAAATTATGGTGGGATGAATAAATTATGGGTTAGGGGTTTTTTACTGCATTTGGAATTCTTGTGTCTAATTGAGTAGAAGCAGAGGAGCCAAATTAAATAACAAAAAGGTGCACAAGAAACAGTAACTGCCCAACAAAAGTGAATCCTAATTCACACCCTAACACATCCTTTTTGCACTGAGCTTCTTCAAGACATGAGAATCTGGATCACCACTGTGGTAATTCACACCATCAAAGCACACTGAAACCAGGGACAGGGCAGCAGCCAGCTTCCAAGGAAGCTTCACCTTTAGTACAGAACTGCAACACTCACCAGCTTTCAGAGCGCTTCTGAGGGCGGGGGCAAAGTATGAGAGAACAAGAAACCTTTGTCAGAAGGGACCTCTAGTCATCTAGTCCGAGCTTCCTCCTGAAAACAGGAGTAGCTTCCTAAGTAGACACTATTCTTATGACACAAAGCAGTTACAAAACTGCTGCCAAAGTAGAACGGTCATATCAATGTTAACACCTGTACCCCAAACGCCTTAGAATTTCACTTCTTGCTTTTGAGGTAAGATAGATCAACCAGTATTTCTGCACTGATAATACTGCTATCTTGCCTGTCTTTTCTGGAAGCAAAATTCATTGCAAGCCAGTTTCTGCTAGCACTCATCTTCGTTGATCTATTTTTGCAACTTACCTTGCTTTCTCTTCTCATTTTCCACTACAATTATAGAGCTGTATCAGCTTCAGATACAACACTGTTTTTATGTGTCAACAAACACTATGTTCTTCTCAACAGAAAATGCAGTATTTTAAGTATCGCAAGTTAACACTATTCTGGATACACCAAAAACTCCCAAAAGCACAAGTTCTGACCTCATCATATCCCAGGGAATTTAAAGCTGTGTTATTTTCACTGAGAAAGAGAAGAAAATGAATGAGATACATAACTTGATCTTGTGCATCCTGTACTATAACCACAGGCAACGTACTTAAGAATAACTTCATTTGGGGAAGAAACAATTGCCACTATTTACAGCTATTTCAAAAGAAAAAAATATTTACAAGTCATCTTATTTACTCATCTTTCAGAGAACACTATTTTAAGGAGCTTATTCTTTGTTATCACAAAAGGGTACATTTTTATGTCTGCTATCCAGCCATTCCAGTATCACCTTGCCCTTTAAATCTCTTAAAACATCCTCTGACACACTTGTATTAAATCATCCCTTCCGGCCCATCTCCTGCCAACATCTGGTTTATTACAGCATATTAGAAGGTAAATAAAAATTCTTATTTCATTTTTCATAAGCATCCATCCCTCACAAACAGAGGTGCCCAACTCATTTAGGACATACATCTTCTGTTACAACTTAGCTTACTTCAAGTCCCATATACACTGGACGTGGCTGTCCTGATAAACTGAATTCCCAGTCCAGGATTCTATCACAGAAGAGCTTACTGGCATCTTCTGCAGTAGGCATTATAAGAATGGGGGCGGGGGGGGAAAGCTCTTACTATAGTAGGCACTGCTTCTGCACTGTTGCAATACGAGTTTTTTTGTGCTCCTGCATTCTTGATGTTAAATCTCTTTGTTAGCAATTCAGGCATTATTACGTACAAGTAGAGCAGAAGCTCATCCCACAAAGACAAGAGTAATTTGCTTAACATTGTTTTGTCTGTGTTACTTCAAGAAAAAAACCCAACCAGCAACCACAAAACATGATGGGTAATATTACCTGTATGTGTTCTTAGATGTTTCTTTAACTGAGCTGCATCCATGAATTTGCGACGACACTGGTTACATTCCGGCAGTGCATGGCCTTGTCGCAATAATAAAAAAAGTGTCAGTGCATAAGTGATCCCCTGTATCTCTTCAGTGATCTTTGTTAAAGCACTTTCCTGTAAAATAACCACTTTGATATAATATAGAGATAAAACACACGGCAATTCACTGCCTCCTCCCTATCTTAATTGCCACACTCCTATTTCCCTATCTAATATTATCACGGGAAACGAGGGGACCGACACCTGCTCCTTCCCAAGAGCAAGCGTGTTTGAAGCTTTGTAAATCCTAATTTTTTTCCACCACTTCCTCTGTGTGTAGCTTAATCTCCATCCTGCTCCAGAAGAGAGGACGCTTCTTAAAGCTTGTTTGCCATTACTAGTCCAAAGTAGTGGGAAACTATAAGGCAACTTGCAAAACAAGCAGCAAACACAATTGTTTATACAATTCCTAGCTTCCATGTAACACAGACAGCAGCCTAAAATAATCAAGTTGTATATCAAGTAGAGCATGACTAAGTTTTAATCATCATGAGTCCTTCTCAATTAACTGTTTTTCTACACTTCTAATTTATTATACACCATTCCGTCTTTTTCACCCTATTCATTGTTGTATCAAGATACCACACATCAGGGTAGCAGAAACTAAATACATCAGTCAAGAAGAATTTTCAGCCTTAGTCAATCTTTGGGGGGACAAATCAGCAAGGACTGTAAGCCAGCTCTTCAACCCAAACTTGTTATACCTGTGTGTACTCGATAATGGCTCTTGAGCTGTCTCTTTTGGCTGAAGTATTTCCCACACTGGTCGCAGGTAAAATCCTTCTGCCCTGTAAAGAAAATCACTTATTAAAATGTAAGCCACATTTGTTTATTTCCTTAAGCTTGCTTTGTATAAATAAACCATATACATGAGAGAGCGCAGAAACACCTTTTTTCAGAAATGCAAATTCTTGGGGGAGAGAGATTACCTTTGTCTTGAAATATTTACCTGTATGTAGACTCATATGCTCCAGAAGCGAATGCTTTGTTGTCAGAGCTTTATTGCAGATGGTGCATGTGTATGGCCTTTCTCCAGTGTGCATCCGCTCATGGACTTGAAGAGAATGCTTCTGAGAAAAGCCTTTGCCACACTCGCTGCACTTAAAAGGGCGCTCCCCTAAAAGCAAAAGATGGTATTTTAAAGTATAGATGCATTATTTCTCACTAGATATTCTAAGCTGTCAGATGCATTGCAATGTTAATAGCTACTAAAAACGGTTTTTGAGTAGTGATAGGGAGAATTAAGAGACAAGCTTCACACAGCAATAAAAGAATTGCCATGTAATTTAACATTTAAACAGAGAAATGCTTAACTAAACTGCAGGCAAGGTGAGACATAAAGGCTATGAGATCTGCTGACAAAAATAAAACATCGAACACAGGAAACACCACCACAATTTGGATCAGTATGCTATTTTGGACAGTTTTTGCTGGAGACAAGAGCTCAACAAGTAGCTCACATTTAGCAACAAGTCACTAAACCCAAACGCAGCAGTCTCTCACTGCCTACCTGTATGACTTCGCTGATGAATAGCTAAAAAGTGATTATATTTAAATACTTTGCCACAGTCTTTACAGCGAGCTTCAGAACCTGTACGTTTTCTTTTTCCGTCAGTTCTCTTTGCCAGTCCTTTATCATCCTCATCACCGAGAAGTTTATAATCTTTTAGTTTGATTGATCTCCTTATTCTACGTTTGCTGTAACGGCTCTGAGTGCTCTGTATTCCTTCAGATTTGGGATCATAATTCTCATCTTTCTCAGCTGACAGATTGACAGCAGCTTCTGAGCCACAAGCAGGTTCATTTTCTTCTGCATCTTTACTCGCTGGAGCCTGCTCGCTGGCAACTGTTTCTTCTTCTGTGGTGTCTTTTTTCATAAAATTTTGCTTATTTTGCATGGAGTTGTTCTCTCTCAGCTGCACATCTTCAGCAGAATTCGCTGCCAATTTTTCTTCTTGGACATTCTTGACTTTCCTCGGTCGCCCTCGTTTTCGCTTTGGTGGATCTTCATTTTTCTTGTCGCTGGCGATAATGGCTACAGAGGCTGCACCGTTAGCTGGAGTTGGTAACGCATTACTCGGGCTGCGGCTGGCCTGATAGTCTGTACAGGCCCATACCAAGTCATTCACTTTCAGCAGCTGTGCAGTAGCCAGAATTTGTTCTGTGCTTTTTTCAGTGGCACGGAGGCAACCAGTGTAGATAAATTCTAGCAGTGCTCCGAAGGTGTCTGCAACCATTCCCTCCAACATGTAAATTGACTGCCCTATTTCAACCTCATCTACAAACATCATTGAAAAATATTCACTGCTGGCAGCAAGCAAAGCCTTATGGGCTCTGAATTGCACATTCTCCACTATTAGAGTAATGTCACAAAGAAAATCCTTCTTCCTTTGTTCTTCAAAATTAGCTAAAATGGTATCTTTGTGAGCTTTGGAGTGGATGACAACCAGTTTCTCAGAAGCATTAGGAGTCGTTTCTGCCATTTTTATTGTGAATATGAAACGAGGTGCCTACAAGAACAGAACAGCTTTAATAAAGAAATAGTTTAGAAGTCTGCATTATAAGACACCAAATATCATTTGTTTTACCAGTCAACAGAGTTCAACAGTTTCTGAAGCAATTCTGAATCCTGTGAACTCTCTTTAAAAAAACAACACTAATGCTGACACAGATTTTCTTCAAAAAGTGTGTTTACATCCTAAGAAATGGCTACAGATAGTTTCTGCTTAGATCAGAATTACTGCCTGTTATTCCACTTGTTTATCTCTGATGTACCGTGAACTGTGCAGCATCTAAAAAACCAGCTACCCCTTCTGAAAACTCTTTTCACAACTAAAACAATTGGACAAAAAGAACTCTTTGTTCACAGCTCCTAAGTAGAAACAAATAATTAAAAAAAAAAACCAACTTGACTGCAGCTTCATCACTGCAGACACCACATTTCAGATTATTCAGGGACAAGGCTATGAAAACCTGTAATTAATGATAAAACTTCACTGGTATCAATGTTGCAGGACTCCATGCCTTCTTTTACCCACTTCTACCCTTCTGAAAATTTCTCTTTCACAACACTTACCTGCTAAGCCTATGGAGATAGGCAATAAAAGCAGAGAAACAGTAGCATTTTTTAAGAGCTCTGTCTAAAATAGAGCTGACTCTGCTAACTATCAACCATCAATTTGGCTTGCTAAGCTTTTTCAATTACAAATATGCAAAAATTAAGAACAAACAAACAAAAGTGGCAATTTCAGAAGAATCCACCAAATAAAACTAGGGAAGAGACAGGCCACAAAATGTCCATTTCAAGAGGATCAGCTGAGCCAAAGGTAAAACAGATTAGCTACCTGCCATCCTAATCTATAAAACTGTCATATTAAATACAAATATATATTCGTACTTGCATTTAGTGAGCACAACAGCTCCAATCACCTGAAAAAATGCCGTAGGAGACAACATAGACTACATACAGATGATACCTAAATGTTACTGAGGTGGCCAACAAGCGGGTTTTTTTAATTTTTTTTTTTTTTAGCTCCATTCAGCTACCGAACAGTTCATGCCGGAGCCAAATTGTTTTATCTGGGAGCTTTAATTTCTGGAGGATGCGAGGAGCACTTGATGCTGCTGGAGCACCTAAAGCTCAGCGGCAGGTCGCCCCGGCCTTGCCTTACAGGGGATCACAGGACCTGCTGAAGAACTGCTGCCAACTCTGCCTGCAGGCATTCCCTAACATCCACACGTGTCTCACGCAGGGTAATAGGTGTTTTGTGGGTTTTGATCACTGAAGGACTTTGGTATTCGATCACGAGTTGACATCATTACTATCTGGACTGCAAAATCCAAACCAGCATGCTCATCTAAAAAAAAACAAAAAAACAAAAACCAAACAAACATAAAACCAAACCAAAAAGCCCTAGAATGGGGCTGCACACGAGGGGCGGCGGGCGGGCGGGCAGGAGGCGGCCCGCAGAACACGCCGCTCGGCGGGGAGGAGACGCCAGAACACCCGCGGCGGGGAGCGGAGCGGGGACTGGCGGCACCGCGACCCCCGCCGCCAACGGGCGCCCGCCCCCGGCGCTCCATTGAAGCGCCGAGCTCCGTAACTCGCTCGCGCGGGTACCGGCCGCCCCCCGGGGAAGGCCGCTCGCCCCTTCAGCGGGACGAGGCGGTGCCGGCGGAGGGAGCGGGCGCTGACCGGCCTGAGCCACCGGCCCGGGTTCTCCCGGCCCGGCAGCCGCCACCATCCCCCAGGGCCCCGGCGGCGGTTGGGGGTGTGTATGTGCGTGTGGGGGGTGTCTCCCGGCGGCGCCCGGCACTCACCGCTCCGCCGCCAGCCCCCCTCGGCGCAACCACCGCCGCCGCCGCCGCACTTCCGGCCTGGGCAGCAGCGGCACGCCCTGCGTCCTGACGTCAAGCGCCGCGCACGACGCGGCGGCGGGCCCCGGGCGCTGAGCGGCGCTAGCCTCGCCCACTGGCCACCTTCTGCGCATGCGCTGGAACCATGAGTTGCCCCGCGTGTGGGTTGCTGTAATAAACGTTAGATGAGGCGTGACTTAAGACAAAAGTTATTTTAATTGTAAGATTTCGTAGCTAAGAAACTGGTCCTACAAAGCATGACGTTGTTCACCAGCGGCATTCCAGCAACATGGGCGGCTGATGGCGACGCCCCTTGCACCTGCTCGCGCTACACAAAACTGGGGCTGGCCTCTTTCAGGGAGAGAAAAGTCTGCAGCTTGCCGTCAAAGCCGAGGGGCCTGCGCCGTGGCTCCCTGTACGGGCCGGCCATGGCTGTCCCCAGGTAGGGGACGAGCTGGCAGTGCTCCATGAACTGCGCCAGCTTCCTCTGGTACATCCGTCGCGCTGGCTCCGAGCTCCTGGGGTTGTGCGCTGCAAGAGGTTAAGCAGTGTCTTAGCGTCCCCTGTTAACTGGGTGAATTACGCTACAGAAATTTTCAAAGGGATCAAGGCTACGCCAGCTCTTTTTATCCTTGGTACAGATAAAAGTGCCGTAGGTGGTGCCCGTTGATGCCAAACCAACAAAAAAAATCAAGTCTAGTATTTCAGAGGTTCCTAACTCCAAAAGGGTAATGACCTTCAGAAAGATCAAGGCTTTTGTAAACTAATAACAAACATTTGCTCAACTGCCATCAACTTCCCATCCCTCAGGCCGTGAGGGGCTCGTGATGCCCGAGGCAATGGCAAATTTGGATAATGCGGCACATACCCTGCGATGGCGCTGCATGGGGATAGCCCAGGCACGGCGTGGCTGTCACTGGGCCGCTACGTCCTTGACACAGCTGTCCTATGACCTAAATGCTTTGCCCATAAAAAAAAGAGCTGACTGATATTTCAGAGGAGGAGAGAAACGTCAAGGCCAAGAACTTTACAATGAAGATAGTACTGTTTCTTTTCTTTCTTACCTCTCTGCCCCAAGCCGTATTTGGGCATACATTAGTATTGAGTGCCAGTCTGCAGCGTATTCTGTATTATTTTTATCGTCACACTGAGGCCAAGGGGAAGGAGTGATTTAAGACAGCCAAGTCATAACCGCTTTTTTTCCCCTGTAAATGGTACTTTATGTCTCATTACAAAAACTGGACAGCATGACGAACTGTGCTATGAGACACTTCAGCCCACTAGCTTTAAATTGTAGACAACTGCATTTAACAGCTTATGAGTATTTTTTCAAGCATAGGTGTATGTAGAGCTCTCACAGGGGTCAAGTTTGAAGAGCACTGAATCACTCTAATGATGTATGGTTTCCTACTTTTTTTTTTTCCAGGAGTAAAACTCTCTGCATTTGTGATTGATCACCTGTACTTTCTCTTCCTGGATACTCAAAGCAATCCAGCGGAATTAGAAAAGCTGCAGGAGCAACTAAACCACTGTTTCTTGTCCCCTATGTAGATGTGAGATTAGAGAGTGACATAAATTGAAGATGAGAAAGTTTTAGTTCAGATAGAAATAGGATGCAACAAATTTCCAGAGGACCACAACGTGAAGCACTTTGATCAAGTTTTTGATCAGGGTCAGCGTGACTACTCTGAAGAGCCATACAGTGAGAAATAATGCTATATTTGCAAAGGACATTTTTCACTGTACTGGAATGCTGTATCTTAAAGTTGGAAGCAGTTCTACCCAGTATTAGAATAATAGATAACTTGTTTTCCTGGATTCCTATGGTCAAACTGTTTGTCACTGCATGAGAAGAAGAGATTTGTGCACTTGTGTAACCTTTCCATTTCATCATCCAGTGCTGATAAAGGTTTAATGATGCAATATATGAGCAAAGCATTCCTAGCATGGACATTGTTATGTTAGCAAAGCTGTGCTAACAATAGAATGAAAACAGTCTTTGTGGATGAAACAAACTACTGTATCAAAGCAGTTTTGCTGGCTTAAGAACTGTACATTTATACAGGGGCTTATCATGTGCCTACACTGTTCTGTGGTCTTCTTTAACAAAGCTATGCTAGCAAAAATCCATGATAGTCCAAGAAAAATTCCAGAGGGCTCTGGAAACTGCATGAGGAAACGCAGGATGTGAAGAATGTTAGACAAGTAATAAAGATCACCATTATCTAAAAGAATAAGCAAAAAATTGAAATAACAAAAGGCAAGGTAAACTTCACCCACTCAACAGGTTGGCTTATAAAAGACAAAACTGGTGGGTTGAAGAAATGGCAGTCTTGTTCCAGAAATCTTGGCAGTACTGGAAACCAGACCAAAGCTACAGCAGAGCTGCAAACTCGACTGTTGAAATCTCGAAAGCTGGCACTATTCAGGCTGATTGCAAACTATTAAAGATTACTAGCTGCTATCCTGGACTGAAAAAGAACAACCAACCAGCCAAAAATTCTAAAAAAATAGCAAATATAAACACAAGAGACAAAGCTTGAGCAACTTCCCTCACTGAAGGAGTAGTCCCAACCTCTGCTAGCTCCATGATATGTTTTACTTTATTTTGTGGGCTGAGTACAAGCCACCTAATTTTAGTTGTGGACTGTTTATCTTTGTTATGGAAAAGTCAGGTAGTCAATTGGACTGTCGATTAAATAAAAAAAGAAGTTAAGAATAATCAACATACCGATACTCCAAATCACATTAATATTGAGATCTTCCCAGATAATTTCCCAAATAAGCAGACTGATAAATAACATTTCATTTCTCTGTGCTAGAAACTTAAAAGTCTAATTAAATCTGCATAGATATCTATTCTTTCATACTGTGTAACTTAGCGTATTGGTACTGAGCCCATGCAAAAGAAGGGCTTTTTTGAAAACGACAGGTTTCCTATGTGCACTTAGGCTGCTTTTCAATACAATCAGACATCTCATTTGCATATTTAGCTGATGTGTTGTTGGAGATGTGTATAATCAGAAAATTGTCTTCAGGGTATCTGCAAGGCAAGGTTTGTTAATACGTTTTATTTGACCATCTGATACAGTTGAAAAAAGGCAACTATTCAGGCACCTAAACCTTTACCCAGATAGTATTTATCACCCAGCCTTTTATTAAATGAATTTTACTTAATTTTTAAGAGAATTCAGGTTTTCTATGATTAGTTTAAAATGGAGTACCACCTACAGGATAACATTCTACTTTCTGTTTAACAACTCCGACAATGCATGTTAGAATGCATGTTTTCAAGGCCATCAGGTTGATGGTGATAAAATGTCATTGAAGTCTTATGAATTGTGAGAGATCACTTACTTATCTACCTATCCTGTTAACCTTATTTTCCTCCCTGGTCCCTACATGTTTCCAGGAAACTCGGCAGCATGTACTTAAGTATATAATAGTATTTTCCCAAGTTGGACATAAGAAAACTACACAAATTGGTTATCAATGTTGTATCAGATGATTCACTGCATTTATATAATTCATTATTTTTATAGCATATTATTTTATACGCTACCTTTTAAATGGCAGGCAACAAACAGCAGAGCAGTTTTTTTTACACTTAGAAATGGAAACTTTGGCTTTAAGGAGCCTACTTCATTCAGAGCTTTTATTAGAGAAGTTGCTACTCCCTAAAGAAAGAAAACAGTTTTAGAAGACCATTACAGAAATCTAAAACAAAAATATATTCAAAGCCTGATCCTGCTGTCATGAAAATCTAACAACATGGGATGATATCTAAGTTGGCGAATCGTAGAAGATAACAAATAGTATAAAATAGGGAGCGAAGTGACCATGAATCATTTTTTATTTCATAGTCATGTCTCAAAATGTAATCAACTATCCTTAAATGATTCCAGATAGGCTTGTGTCTATCCTGGTGTTAAAAATCAAAGCAAATTGTAATCTTACTAGATATGATAAACAAAAGAGTCAGAAAATCCATCATATAATATTGCAGTTTTTTATTCCCCTACGATGGCCTTACTTGTATTTCTTCCATTAAAGCTATAAATATCTATTATTTTAAAGCTTTCAAAAATTCCTCTTAATTGTATGTACACAATTTTCAATGTAATACAATCCCATTAATAAACATAAGACTCATGCTGCATTAAAAATGACAGAAACTGGGTGGGATATACTATATATTGTAAAATCATGTTTTAAGATAGAAAAGCAAAAACTGGCCTGTTCAAGGTATCCAGCCAAAGGAAGTGCAGTGAGTAGTATTGGCTCTTTTATTGGAGGGAGTTTACATGGAAGCTTCAGATTCCAGTACTTCTCTGGTAACCTAACCAGATAAAAAGTAAGCACTTTTAAGATGTATGAACCATGACACGATTAAAAATGAAAATGCAGTTAGTATATTCACCTCATAAACTTCAGAAGTTTTTCTTCACTTTCAAAAATATATACCTTATCTTGATATTTTGCTGCATACTCGATGTTGCCAGGCACCAAAGCTTCATATCTGAAGAGACGGAGCAAGAAAGACTATTAATTCACAAGACATGTAAAACATCATTTGTGCTGTGTAAATTCCGGAGCTCCTGGGAGCCTTCTGAAAATTTAGCAAGTATAGGAACTACAAAAACGTAGCAATTGGATCATCCAAGTTGCCACCACATGACTGTCAGTTACAAGTCTCAAAATGTGAGAGAGTCTTTGCCTCACAATCTGCTTATTAAGGGGCTTTTATAGTGCTTCTTTAGAGCTCCTCTAGTTAAAGTGCCAATCGTAGCTGTTTAGGAGATTAAGAGGGGACAGCATAGAATTGGCTATTATGGTTCTACCTTGATGAGAAATTCCTGCACACTGTGGGGGTTCCTGCACATTTGGTGGGACTTTATGGTGGAGCTTTATGGATCTCATCAAAATCGTAATAGCTAGTTCTGCATCTACTAAGGTTTTGTGAGATTTATTTGAACTTTTGAAGGCTTATGATAGAGAAAACTCAAACGATATCCGAGCAGTCTTCATCACAAAAGACAGTAATCCAGCAAAGATCTTCATGGCACCTGTAGCTATATAAGTTTCAAAAGGTGATTTTACATTGATTTCCAAAGCCACAGGCACAATATAGAGAATGGTACTTGGAAAGTATTTCTTCATTAATGTTTTAATATAGGACGCACGGTCTGTAATTCAGATTTTGAAAACCGCAGTGATGTACCTCTGTTTTCCATCGAGGTAAGTGACTGGACAGTATCCCTGCATTTCAGCACTTACAGGGAATAAGGCCTTCACTTCTGCCGCAGTCAGTTTCTTTGGTAGCATATCTGGGGGTGGGAGAGGGTGAGGTGCCAGTGGTGGCACATAAACCTCTGGTCTGCTCAAGAATTTCTATAGAAAAAGAAATTAAATGTCTTTATAATGAAAGAAACACGGGAAGACTGTTAGTCAAACTCCAGAGGACTGGCTCACACAATTTAGATACTTGTTTATTCTACACCTCTCTTAGTGTGCTGGCACTGCTGCTGCTCCTAAGTAATTTGTTTTCCAACCCACTCTCAGTTGAAGTCATCACTATCCGCCCACCCTC
Organism: Aramus guarauna; assembly: GCA_013400195.1. Taxonomy (NCBI): domain Eukaryota; kingdom Metazoa; phylum Chordata; class Aves; order Gruiformes; family Aramidae; genus Aramus; species Aramus guarauna. The sequence continues at coordinate 2,210,457 of VXBL01000373.1, read as the reverse complement.
CATCACTATCCATTGCTATCATTAGCCACTCTCTACCCCCAGTCTCCCCAAAACAGATGGAGAAGGGAGGAAATGGTTGTTTTAAAATGGATGTTTGATCGATGACAATTTGTAAGAGGAGCTTTGGTTTGAATGGACTCTCTGCTGCATTTTGTCTGCCTAGATGTTTGATAGCAGAAGGGTACAGAACAAAAGCTTGAATGCTGACAACACTACGGGCATGTAGTGGTAGGACAAGGGGTAATGGCCTTAAGCTGAAGGAGGGTAGATGTAGATTAGATATAAGGAAGAAATTCTTCACTGTGAGGGTGGTGAGGCACTGGCACAGGTTGCCCAGAGAAGCTGTGGCTGCCCCCTCCTTGGAAGTGTTCAAGGCCAGGTTGGATGGGGCTTTGGGCAACCTGGTCTAGTGGAGGGTGTCCCTGCCCATGGCGGGGAGGGGGGGTGGAACTAGATGATCTTTGAGGTCCCTTCCAACCCAAACCATTCCATCATTCTATGATGATTCTATGAATTCAGATTACATAGTGCTGCTTTCTGTATTGAATCAAAGAATCTAAGCAACAATGTTCCCTGTTTCCATAATCCCTTCCCGACCTGCTTTCTGACACTTACGTCCAGTTCTTCCTGTGAAGCCATTTTGTAATAGTGTCCTCGAAATTCTGCAGCAAACTGCAATGATGATGTTACAGAGCAGTCAACCAATTCACCCTTTTCTGCGAGGCTGACGGGACAATACTGGCCAAACTCCCCCAGCCGATACTGCAGCTCTTCAGGAGTGATACATAAATCAGCAATGCCAGCTGCTTTCCCTGGTAATAAAAGCAATTAATAATACTGTTTTATTAATGAAAGATATAGAAACATCAAACATGTTTATTCAGAAATGTTACAGTTTAGAAGATTTTATAATTCATCATGTGAAAATGAGATGAAATAATGAGAAAATAGCATTTTTATAGGTTGATACTGAAATGAAGTTGCAACCCATTTAACCAGTTAATTTTAATAAAATTTTTCTTGCACTTCAGAAATGTAATAATTATTAATGATGTGGCATACTCCGTATGCTTACTAGTCTGTTTTCACTGGGACAGTTTTATTTATGATTTATTATTTTACTCCTTTGTGTTGCTAAGGAACATTTTGGGTATTATTTTATTTCTTTACATTGGTGAAAAAGAGTACAAAGTGTGATGAAAGCCTCCCATTTATTCATTCCTATCTTACAAATGCTAGTCTGTCTGGATTAAATATATGCATAATCTTGAATAAAATATCATATAAAACCCAAACTATTTAAAAACTGTGCTCTTCAAGCTTGATGTGAAAAAGTTAAATATATTTTAATTTTTTTTTTTTTGCTTATGACTGCAATTTTTAAGAAGTGTGGAGCCACGTAGCTGTAAAAGTTAAAACCAAAAGGTGGATATAAGATAAGGAAGTCTGATTGCCCATCAGAAGAATTCTAGTTAAACTATACAGGCATGTTTAAAAGGCATATTTAATCCTGACCAATGCTGACACACAAAAATTCAAGTGGGAATTGTGCCAGTTTACACTAAAGTGGTTTTCCTCCCACATCGCAGAAATTAACTTAGATGGCATATTTAATTCTGAACTTATAATTAACATTTCCTCCCTCCTTCCCTCTTCCTCCACTGACAAGTGAAGCTGGAAGTCATAGTTCCCCTTGTATACTTTGGGGTACGCTTTGTGATTTATAACCCCGTGTTGAGACCTCTGTCTTCTTTCAGCTGTATTCTGTTACCCTGCTTTTTGGAAGATGGCCTCAGACTCTCCTGTGGTTGGTTTTGTCTTTGCTCTCTTGAGGTGATAGATCTCTTCAAGATCTCTCCAGATGAGATTGAAGAATTTGAGGGTACGTATGTGCCCAAGAATTAGCTTCATCCAAAGCAAGTGGAAGGTGAAATCCACTCATTACATTGCAACTTTTTAAAGAAACAAATACTATTTTAAGAAACTTTGTTTTTCTTTTACCTTGTTTTATTCTTTCCAGGTATATCTGGATTTCTTTAACAGCGACTTGAACTTCCTGCAGTACTTTGTTCCAGATCCACCACTTGCTCTGAAAGGCATCAATCACACACCAGTTCTGATGTTCCTTCTCATAATAAGTCCTAATTGCACCAATGTGCTGTTTATAGCAGGAATTTTTAATAGCTAGAATCTGTGAGCTGTCATGTTCAGGGTAGGGAGGTCTGAAGAGAGTGAAAAATAACACTGGTTTAATATGAGTTTGAAGATTAGATAATTTCATTGAATTTCAGGTGTAAATTATAGAGTTCACTTTAAGTCCTTTTTACAAAATTCTACTTATTTGAAACTGTAGAACATATTTGAGAAATACAACTTTCTTATTAAGAATATTACCAGTTACATATGACAAGCAGCATACTTATGATCAGACAGTTATGTTCAGAAACAAAGAAGAAAACTTTTGTTATTTATGTCCCAAATACAACTCAGTAATTTTGTAAAGGATTTGGAATTTATTGGCACGTGTTAACTGACAAACCCTACCAGTACACCATTAAATGTACTCTAGACAAAATGCTATGAGACTTTTAAAATGAAAGTCAATTGTTTATTGAAAAACAGGCTTGATCTTGAATTATGCTGTTGTTTGAAATCAAGAAGTAGCCATAATCCTTGGATGTATTTTGAAAACTGTCTGTCATATTTACATATACCTATATGAAGAGAATCCATCTGACCTCTAAAAATATTATGCAAGACCAGAAGAAATATTTTGTCTAGAACATAGAAGCATTTCCTATTCTGGTTCTTAATTTAAATGACACCAAAAAAAGATAACCTTCTGATTTAATAGGATTAATTTCTCTGTAAGTTGTACCTTTCAGAAATATCTGATACTGCACATTTGATTTGTATTTAAGCCTATGAAATGTAATTAGCTTGGTATTTAAAATGAAAAGTTTAAAGTAAATACTTTCAAAAAGACAGCATTAATTTAATTTTTTGCAATGCAAATTGTCTTTAGGCTTTCAGTAAACAATTAAGCATTGTACTGATTACTTGATAAAAAGAGAGACAAAATGAAAGAGGCATACAATAATGCTCTAAGCTATCTGGAACTTCTTAGAAACACTTCCTCTAATGAGAACCAGGTTCGTATACAATTTAATTTTAAGGTGAATGTTCTGTTCTTTTTAATTCTCTGTCCATTTATAAACTACTTACTGCTCTTCCTCAAAAACAACTAACAGCTCTTTAAACAGAATATTTATCTCCTTAGAAAAACAAAGAAGAAGGGAGCAAGCTGAATTGAAAGATTTAGATGAGTAACTCATAACCTGTATACATTATTAAAATATACATTGTTTCCATCTTTTAAAAAGAACTCCAATTAAGATTTAAAAGAGAGCTTATTAGATGAAGTATAATTTCCCTTATGATGATAATAATTGAAATGATGAACAATAAACTTCAGCAGCAGAGTGAACTAGTAACATTTCTGATGGACGGTTTCATTAAAAACAATTAAACTAAGCAGCGGATGCACAGCATTGCACATCTGTGACCTCAGTCATGCAATCAGGGGATCTGGCCATGCCACAAATTCCTCATGTCTTCATTTCTGGTCTATGGAAATCAAAACATTAGAATGTAGAGGGACTGGTGCCCATGTCTTTTCATATGTGGAGTTTGGAGGTGGCTGGATTATGCATCAGGTTAGATACAGCCTCTCTGGATACAGCACAGAGGCACATAGAGAAATGAGAATATTGTGTGGATAAAAATACTGCTGTCAGGGAGCATCACTACCTATTCATGCTTTCCTTATCCAACAGTGCTCTTCTGAACACTTCCTTTGCATCCATTTGTAATTCAAAGATTTTCACTGGAATTATCCTAGCTGATTCCAAGAGGTTTACTTGTTTTCTTGTTACAGGATATCCATCAATTACAACTCTGCATACAAACAGAAACAGAAAGACAGTTTTCCTAAGAAATCAGTTTCTAATTGACCATTAAGACTATATATATTCCTAGTACATTCTCAGCAGAGACAAAAGTCTACACCCATGCCATGAAGTTATCACTCCCTTGACTTGATAAACACAGTCCTCACTCCTAAGAATTTACAATCAAATAAAAAAAAAAATCAAGTAGATATAGAATAAGAAATAGTAAAGAGTAAAGGAAATACACAAAGGGCAAAATTGATAGGAATGTAAGTGGATGGATCTGACTTGTAAAAATGGTGGACTTTAAATTTCTGACACATCAATCATTCAGAAACATAATTTTAGCTATGGGAAATCTCCATATGGATTGGGAGGAGTAGTTTTCAAAGTGAAAAGTAAAATGATTTACAGTACTTTTGAAGAGGTTTTTTAGTCATTAATTTTCATACATTATTCCAGAATTGCTTTTCCCTGTAACAATTCTCCTTTTGGGGGAAAGGAGTTGAATGTCATGAAATCATGATCATGAAGCTTTTTAAGTCTGCTCAGTTTGGAAGGTGTTTCAGTGGCAGAAAAAGGGGCTAGGAAATCAGGATCACATATGAATGAGGTGGAAAGACTCACTGGTTTCAGTTCCTCCTTAATAATTTAGGTTGTTAATAAAACCAGTAAAAAACCTTTAGTACTGAACCAGTCTGAATGACCAAAGAGAATCAGATGTGTCCACGTTGTTACTGGAGTTGGTATAAGAGATAAAATGGTAGTTCTCAAAGGACAATAGAGAATATTGCCTTATTGACTGATAAAAGTTAACTTTCTAAAGCATTTTACTTGGATTTACCGGAATATACTTTCTTGAAAATTGCAGAAAATTATGCTTCAGTCTGGTTTCCCAGAGTAATGTGAAAAACCTCATTTTGTACAGATTATTTTCTTAATGCATAAACCATTGATGTGTTTTAGTGAAATTGTTTTAGAGTGATAACATGGGAATCACTGCCTACGAAGGAAGTGGCATGTGTTGAAAAATACCCCGAAACCCAAACAAGACTCTTACCCAGTGGTATTACACACGTGATTCATCAGAGCCACATCTAGAGCCTGGATGGCCAGTTCATCGGGTACGGTCAGTCCTTTGTGAAGATGCCACTGCAGCGTAAGTGCCAACTTGGTCTCTGGCTGATTGTTTAACACTAGCCGTATGGCATCTCCCATACTCAGGCGCAGTAACCCATATACACTTGCAAATTTCTTGGCAACTACAAAACATTTTGGTTTCAACATAGAACTTTTACATAAGCAACATCACAACCTAGCAGTCTGTTATCAGTCAGTCCTTAATATTAGAAGCTAACTGCTTAGCTCATTCCCTGGCTCATTTCCAATGCATCATCTTGGTTAGTGGGTACCTAACCCTGCTTAGGCTCCTAAAGGGCCGAGAACTCTGCATATGTGCAGAGCGTGCCTGATGCACTAATGGCATTCAATTCGGCACAAAACTCAACAGCAACAGTCAATGTTAGTACAAAATATCTTAGAAAATATGCTTCCACTGCTGCCTCTTTTACAGAACAGCCTAGCAGTTAGATCATTTATCCAGGAAATGGGAAATATGGTTAAAATTTTCTCCTTAATATGACATAATTTGAACCTGTCTCTTCTTTTTCTAACACCCTATTCTAATCATTATGCTACGGTGTAAGCTGAATGTACTTCTCCAGTTAAAGGCTGAGACCTGTGAGTTGAGAGTCATGGAGGAAGAAGGAAAGGGGAGAAAGATGGAAATCTTGGGTTTTTAATCTAGAAGTTTGGAAACAGAGTGGGGAATGTGGAGTTTTGGTTTCTGGTCCTTGATCCTAGGGATATTTCTTCACTTTACATTAAATCATATTGACTGAAAGAGATAAGAAACAATTAGAAAGTAATCAGAAATAATACAAGGGGTATAAATAGTGTAAGTCCAGATTTTCTAAGTGCTAACTTAGAAAATGCTAACTTAGAAAGTGACCTGCTAACAGGTCACTAACTTCTTAAGAAGCTAGGATAAAATTCAGATGGACAATGCATAAATATCTGACTGTAAAATGAGACACTAGAGAATGTAACTAAAGGTTTCTATGCCCAGCAAGAAAAGCAGGAAGATGAACAATGGTTTATAATTTTTTAATAGCAGTAATGACAGATACAACTTCAGTCATTAGATAAGGTTTTGCTTTATAGATAATACTGGCTCCTACCTGTAGTCTTTCCAGATTTTGGAGGTCCCACAATTGCAATCTTAACAGACACAGCTGGTTTAGGTTTTGGCTGACGAATGTATTTGATGGGATTTTTCATAAATATTTCTTTATTTTCTTTACTTGAAAAGAAATAAATATATTGTCGATGGATTACAGGGAAGACTGTGCTTTCGTGGCTTTGTTGTGGCTTGATTACATCTCCTTCACTTAGCTGTAGGATACATAAAATGGGAAGTGGTTGATTAGGTTTGACAAAGCCTCCTCCCCCTCCATCCTACAGAAGTGGCTTTATAGGCAGGTACAGGAGTACCAACTGTATGAAACAAACCATCAAAGCATTCTGAAATTCATACATAGGGACATAATATATTGACCAAGTCTGAGGAACTTCCATACATATGTAATTCTTGTATAGAAAGATGAAGTGAACATTGAAGAGAGAAAGAATATTCAATGTTTCCAGTAGGTGGTACCGTAACACTTTCTATCCATCAAGCGAGTGTAGTGAGAGAGGTATAACATAATACTTTTTTTTTAATCTTCACAGAATAAGGAAAATAATTTTATTCCTCTGTGAATTAAAACCACTTATCTGCCTGACAGTAGAAGATATACTGAGGATATGGTATTTGGCAGAAGTCATGTACAAGTGAAGAAAACAGAAGAGAATATCAATACTTACATTGTGGTGAAGTGTAAAACCACAACAAGGAAAGTCAGAAAAGCTTTTGGTAAAATACATACGCCGCTGATGATATAATGGGAAAAAAACAACTTGGCTTCTTGTAGAGGGAAATCATACCTCACAAATCTATTAGTATTCTTTGAGGGAATCAGTAAATATGAAGATACATTGATCTGGTTGTTACAGTAAGAGATGAGACTGTTCTACTGCGTGGCATTACTTTGCCAGACCCTTCTCTGATTTTTAGGTTCCTATTCCTGCATCAAGTCATTTCAGGGTGCTTGCCCTCAATTTATAAGATGTCAGGAGTCTGTTCTACTGCATAGCTGCTCCCATTCCTCCCTCAGCTCCTCATTTTTATTCTCTGCTTAGCTAATCAGTTGCATAACTACTTCCCCCCCAATTTAGACTAAAAGTAATTTGCATATACTCTATCTGCCTTTCTACAAAAAACATCCAGTTCTTAATCAATTTCATCATTTCTATTATACCCTAAAATATCCTCAAAATGATCCTATTTCCTTTTCATTATTGTCGGCACATACCTTTCCACTGTCAGCACACCACTCTGATTTTATCTAATAGCTTTCTATGACTTCTTTCTTGTAACTGAATTGTACTTTTTGGTTGGTAAAAAACCACTACACAGCATGAATGAAAGAATTGGGGAAATGAAATGACAACATATAGTGAAATCTAATAGAACAAAGTGCAAGGTCTAGCTTGTAGGGACTAATAAGAATTTCACATATAAGATAGGGTTGAGTAATTGGAAATGACAGAGGAGAAGAAATATCTACTTCTATTGATATGTCCCTAGATTATTAGATACCAATTTGGTGCAGCCATGGAAAAGGCAATTCTGATCCTAAAACAAGTAAGTATTTTGATTATATAAAGCCATAATAAAAGCTGATCTGTATACAATTCTGTTTGCCAAGGTTAAAGAAAGATAAACATAATCTGGAACAGGTGAAGACCCAAGACGATGACTATACAAAAGGGCATAAAAATGACTTGATTAATTAGCATAGTAAAATGAATGCCAAAGTATGTTTCCTTCACGAACTTCCTGTTTTCTATCTCTTGTTCACTGTGGTTTTTTTAATCAATCCTCCTTTTTATTTCTGATTTACTCACAATCCAACCTGCCTTTATTTCTAGCATAAAAGCTGAAAATTTACCTCCTGACATTTTACTTGCTACCTCTAGAACCTTGATCTTACCTAAAATCTTGCTACCTCAGCCCACTTTTGGGGACAGACATGAGTACTTTCTGACCTCGACTTCCCAGATCTCTGTAAAATGCTGTGGAATTAGATTTGTTGCTCTTCAAAATGGATGGCCAGGCCCAAAGAATTGTGGTGAATGGGGTTACATCCAGTTGGTGGCCAGTCACAAGTGGTGTTCCCCAGGGCTCAGTACTGGGCCCAGTTCTGTTTAATATCTTTATCAATGATCTGGATGAGGGGATCAAGTGCACCCTCAGAAAGTTTGCAGATGACATCCAGTTGGGTGGGAGTGTTGATCTGCTCGAAGCATCGGAAGGCTCTACAGAGGGATCTGGACAGGCTGGATTGATGGGTCAAGGCCAACTGGAGGAGGTTCAACAAGGCTCAGTGCCAGGTCCCTCACTTGGATCACAACCCCATGCAATGCTACAGGCTTGGGGAAGAGTGACTGGAAAGCTGCCTAGTGGAAAAGGACCTGGGTGTATTGGTCAACAGCTGGCTGAATATGAGCCAGCAGTGTGCCCGGGTGGCCAAGGAGGCCAATGGCATCCTGGCTTGTATGAGCAATAGTGTGGCCATCAGGACTAGGGAAGTGATCGTCCCCCTGTACTTGGCCCTGGTGAGGCTGCACCTCAAGTACTGTGTTCAGTTTTGGGCCTGTCACCACAAGAAAGACATTGAGGTGCTGGAGCATGTCCAAAGAAGGGCAACGAAGGTGGTGAAGGGTCTCAGGCACAAGTCTTATGAGGAGTGGCTGAGGGAATTGGGGTTGTTTAGCCTGGAGAAAATGAGGCTGAAGGGAGACCTTATTGCTCTCTACAACTACCTGTAGCTAGGGGTGTGTGGGTCTCTTCTCCCAAGTAACATGTGATAGGACAAGAGGAAATGGCCTCAAGTTGCACCAGGAGAGGTTTAGATTGGATATTAGGAACAATTTCTTCCCTTAAAGGGTTACCAAGCACTGGACCAGGCTGCCCAGGGAAGTGGTTGAGTCACCATCCCTGGAGGTATTTAAAAGACGTGTAGATTAGGGACATGGTTTAATGGTGGACTTGGCAGTGCTAGGTTAATGTTTGGACTCAATGATCTTAAGGGTCTTTCCAAACCTAAATGATTCTGTGATTCTAAAATTTGTAAATCTTCACAACAAAGAATTATTGCTGATGAATTACATACATGTAACATTTGTTGGTTTACTTTTTTGCCACTGCTAGGGGTGGTGGCCACCTGTGTGGCTTCTTACAAATTCAAACCCCAAATCCTTTCAGTTTGTTTTCACTGCTTCTGGAAGTCTTTAAGACCACCTCTGTTGTCCAAATCTTTCTGATTTGGTGGCACCTTTAATTGTGTCACTAATGCTAATGTAACAGATTTTACTAAATGCCTCTCAGCCTTAATTTAGCTGCAACAGTGAAAAGACCAACATCTTTTATCATCAATGCTTGCTGTATTTTGTGTGTATTCAGTGATGTAGTTTTGATTCAGTAATGTAGTTTTCATTAAATATTTCCAGTATTAGTTGCTACTGTCTTATGGTATTTTTTTATGTAAAATCTATTTTTAAAAATTATTACTTCTTGAAAATATTCTTCAGCTATTTAAGAACATTACCTTGATTGGATCCCACTGGCCAAAAGAACTTGGAAATTTATATGAGAAAAATAGCATCTTATGTGCAAGTGGCAAACTTATTGGGTAACATTTCTCAAAAATGCTTCCACGATTTTCCATTAGAGAATTCAGCTTGCTATATATTTGGTAGTACACAATGTGAGGCTTCCGTCCTCCATTGATCTCGATTTGTGGTATAAGCAATTTTTCAAGTTCTTCCTGGTTAATGAAAACACAATGAAATACTAGAATCATAAACACAATCAGATTTTTAATAACGACAGCAAGATTTTCTGTGAATGATCAAGGATTTCTTGAGCATGTTCTCAGTCACTGTAAATCAGCAAAATTTGATTTGAGGTGAGAATTGGTCTTCCTGCCCATTGAAGTTTAAAGTACCCAGCCTATATTAAATATCACACTAAAAAAACCCCAAAGGACAATCTGACAGTTAACTTTGAGGAATCTACCATGATAAAGCTAAAGCTTGAGAAGTATCTTTTATTAAAAAAATAATCAAATATCACTTTCCCTACTCCAAACAACTTAGGATGGCTTATTTAGTTACTCTAAAAATATTGCTGCTCTCTGGTGAGTTATTATTGCCCATTTTATTCAAGTAAAATATAAACCTGATCCATTTTCTGCAGAGTTTTTCCTAGCAACCTAAGACTTTTACAAGTGCTACTGTGGTTTAATGTCATCATTTAGTTTTCCATAAAAGACCAAGATTCCATAATGTCAAAGAGGACCAACAATTAAAGAATCAAAGAACAATAAAGAAGAGTCTTGAATAATGAATCAGAAGTAGTAAGTTCTTTAAAGTTATTTATAAAGGCATAAATGTTCTTGGAATTAAAAAATAAGGGGAAAAATACTGAGTAAGCTGTAACTAGGGGTTATTAGTCATATCTAGTCCCAATATGTAATTCTATTATAGGATACTACTTCTATGTAATTCCTCTATTTACATATCATATCTATATAGAACCACAGTCTTGGATCTTTCCACTTGCTGTCATAAGCAGAACTCAATATAAAAACCAATTCTAGAACACTAGTCACCTCTCTTGGGCTGAGATTTGTGTACTTCTTGAGATAAACAAAAGTTACTGACTCTCTTAATTGCTATTCTTTTTCTGGTCAAATTTTTCATCAGTTCATTAATGCAACAAACGATATGCTGCCAAATCACAGAAAATTGCTTCAGGAACTATAGTATTCCACTAGCTTTAACTTGAAACATTGTATTGTCCATGTAAAGAGCTAAAGCTGTTACTGGGATTTCATGTTTATTTTCTGTCATGGGCCTTATCCTAAATTCTTTTCAATTTTATTTTGCAAATTCAATTTATACTCAGAAAACAGAAATTAGCAACAAGTTTCATTCAGAACCTTTAAAATTATTTTTGTGGTTATCATTGGGATACATGATTATATGCATTGAATAGTTGAATAAAATTATGACATTTTATGGTCACTTTTGAAAGTTGAATGTATTTTTAATTCACCTTCTTCCAAAATTAATGAAAAGGTGAATCTCTGAGCAAAAACCATTACTCTTTTCCACACAGCTTATGCTTCCTTGCAATGAAACCTATGTTAGGAGTTTATTCTTGATTCATCTGTCATTTAATCCATTAATTATTAAAATAATAAAAATAATAAGAATAATTCTAATAATAAGATTTTTGTCTTAAAAATTATTTCATAATACTGTTGATATATTTATGACTGTGTAGTTTGGTTGCTTGCATCAACTGACCTATCAGAAAGGAATAAAGTGGCCCAAGATGGGGTAGGTCTACCCAAAAGTTTCCTTTGTTTTTTTCCCCATGATAGTAGTTTTATAAATTATATACTTTTTAAACCTTTTCACTACAGCCTTCACCTTGCTTACATATTTAGATCACGAGTACAGCAGCATGATTGTTTAAGCACTATAACTTTTGAATGTGACAACTAAAATAAAACTGAAAACTCTTCTTGCATCATGCAATCATATAATTTAACAAAATAAGTGGTGGATTAGGTACCTGTACACCTTGTAAATCTTCTATTTCTGAACCAAACTTTTCTGCAATTTCATTTTGTATGCGGTCAACAGCATCGATCTCCTGTTCTTCTTCAGCCTCTTCTTCTTCTTCTTCTAATAAGTCTTCCTCAAGTATAGCTTCAACATCTTCATTTTCATTCTCATTTTCCTCCTCAGTGGCTTCATAATGCTCCTTATTTGCTATAGTCTATAAAGGTAAAATATTTTGTTGTGTCATGTCTATGATACAGATGTTTTGAAGGAACTTATGGTATTGTCTCTTTTTTAATTAGAAAAATCATTAATTCAACAAGACTTCATTATGGGGTATCCTTTACCGTAAGCAAAAATCTAGTAAATTCTAGAATCATATTTCAGAAAAAAAGACAGAATTATTGCATAATGCATACAGTGAAGCACTGTACAAGTTCCAAGAGTGCTTAAAAAACTGAAGTGCTATGCTGTGGTTTTGATAAGAGGAATATTTTTTTCATACATGGTGTTGTAGTTTGGCAGGGCTTTGTTATAAACAAGCTTGTTAGCTGAAAGTGTAGTTGACTGAATTTTATGAGCAGTCAAGTAGTACATTAATGCATTTATAAATATGCTATGTAATGGAGATTGGGCAGAAATCCTGCTACAATCCTGTTCTGGATTAACCATGGATTTGACAGGGTGCTTAAAACACATGCCTAATTGCAATTAGTGGGGCTACTCTTATACTTACAAATTAGATACATATAAGATATTCCTAAGTATTTTGCTGAATTGGAGGACATATTGAGAATTTTTTATAAATTGTTTTTAGTGTTCATGAGTCAATAGTTTTTAAAACAATTTAAACATCAAATTATTTTTGAAAGTAGTTTGAAAGTTTCTGACAATCTATCACATTTTTACTATTCTTCATTGCCGTGAAGACTCTATGTCTTAGAAATTTCTAAGATATGAATGCAACACTGCTATTTAAAATCTTTTTTATTAGCTTGTTTTCTTACCTCCTGCTTCTTTTGTTTTTGTTCTGCTAAAAGTTCTTCTCTTCTTCTAGCAATCCTCTCATCCTGTTAGTCAAAAAAATATGTAAGATGACAATGATATTTGCTAATAAAAGCTCTTCTCTGAGTATCGGTAATGTGACTTACAATCAATGTTGTTCTTTCCACCTTACAAGTCTGTTTCTAGTTGCTTCTAATGTTAAAAAATACTATCTGTGCAACTTAAACATTTGCAGACCAGATATACCTCTCTACCAGGTGAACTTACAAGTAAATTTTAGTAAAGCTAACTTGGCAACTTCTGAGATTGAGATTGGGCGAGGGGGGAAAAGACTGTGATTCTGATCACATTGAAAATATAATATTTTTATTGGTAAGCTACAGAGTTTGTAAATTTATAGGTGGTTTCTGCCATTTGTCAAAGGGGTGACTGAAGATAGTATTAAAAGTGTGCTGTTCCCTATGCCTTTTTTAAAGCTGCCCAATTTTGACCAAGTTATAAGCATTTGAAGTATAGTCCCCCATACATACTCGGTAAGTACATGTCAAATACCTGATGGCTAAACCGTAACTCAGAAGTAATATGCAGAAGCATTCTATGTAAGGCCAGCGGGGTTGCTGGGGATTCAACCTGTTGCACACTGTGATGCTGTCACCTGAACTGAGATCAGAAAAACTGAGTATGTCAACATGCAGGCAATGGCGCATTTTTAGAAATCCATGTTAACTCCAAGCGAAGTGGCCTGGATACCAGAGCATTCTAAGCAGAGCAGCAAGAAACTACACACAAACTCATTTTCTCTACTCTTGTGACTAAACTCCACTGTTCCTGAATGACATGGCACTGCAGGTGTACTCATTACTCTCAGTATCCTGTTGCCAGCTTCTTTCAGTGGAGAAGGAAACTAGGGTACTGTTCGACTGGTCTGTCTGCCTTTCCCAAACTCTCTGTATGTCCCCCAGCTTTAGTAACAAAAGGGATAACAGTACACCCAGCAATGCTGCATTCTCACAGCACCATCTGACTTGCTCATTGACTGGATGCTATGGAAAAATACTCAATGTGTAACTAAAAGCTATATTGCAATACACATAAGCATAAATACCAAATTACTGTTACTCAGGAAATCCTGTTTCTGACCTTTCCTTACTTCTTAATGCCTTTATCAAGTTGTATCACTGTTTTGTGTATGTATTTTAAACAGGAAACTGTTCTTTTCTTTTGTCATCAGGAGCCATATTGATGCCTACATTGTTCATTAGAAGTTTGGACCCTAGGATCCGTAGCACAGGTATTTGCCACTTGAATTTCAGAGTAACTCCATACAGGGTGATCTTAGTACAGCAGCATAAGCTTTCCAGCAAGATTTCCAACTTGCATCACAAAGGACTAAATTGAAAAAATGCTTTAACTTTCCTAGATGATATGCATTCTCAGAGCCAGCCTCTGGCACAAGCAGTTCAGAAAACTCACTGGTATTGTATGAGCCTTGTCCCAAATTCTGTTGTATGTGTGTCAGCGGCTCTGTAGTAACTTATGCTCAGACCTTTTCTGCTAGTACGTGTGAAGTACTTTATCTCACTTTATAGAAAGTTAGGAACCTTGAATATATTGCATGTGCTGATTGTAAGTGTCTGCATAGAGGTTTCAGGTTACTTCAAATAACTTGTAACCTGTTCAGTAGTAGGCACAGCTTTGTTCAAATGGGAGACTGCGCAGCTGCAACAGCACTGAGAACGTGCCTTAGTGCTGTTACATTTCTGTGCAGAGTATCATGGTTGGAAGCACAGACACATACACCATACAGTACCTATGGGGGATGCAGATCAACTCAATAACCCATGCTCAGGGAATCCAGGAAGCAAAAGCAATACCATGCTTGAGCTGTGTATTTAATTTTTTATAGCCACATTCACTCTCTAGTTGGCTTTTGTCCAGGACTTTCCAGATGTCTGGCATTCTGACAGACACTTTTCTTGGTCTGCAAGACATCTAAACTCCTGCAAGAATTAATTGCACAGATGAGGAAAGGAGTCCTAAATTCTTTTTGGTTCCCATGGAAAATCTAGGAATGCTGTGAATCTGTGGGGCTGTATCTCATGGCTCCTGTAGCTGTTTCTCTGTGTGCTCTTCACTGCTTTGGGAGTTTTATAATCTGTGTTCAGAACTGTGCTGCTGAAATTGCAAAAAAGTAGATAGGACCGAAAACTTACCCTTATTTTTGCTTTCAATTCTTTCAGTTTCTTTTTATTTTCCATTTTTTTGTACTGTCTTTCTTTCCATTTTTTCAGACGTGGAGGAAAAAGACGATCAAGAACATCACTTTCTTCTACTTGAATATAAACCACAACATCAGGACAGAGTCCTCGTTCTGACAAATACTGGGCTTCATCTAAAGTACGAGGGAAACCGTCCAGTATGAATCCTGTGGACCTAATTGGAAAATAAAGTATTTATCATTACATAATATAGTTTAAAGTGCAACACAGTGGAAATGCAATTAATTTCAAAAAAAATGCTAAACTTTCTTAGTAAATGTATATGTTAACAGTAAACTTAAAAAAATATTTTCAGTTATTATCTTCTGACAATGTAAAACTGATACTTCACTATGTATTTTAATTGGTGTACTAACAAATGTATTTCTTCTGATGTTGTAATGTGCAGAGATTAATTATTTAAAAATAACTTTAAAAAAACAAAATAAATTGTGTCTTCAGTATTGCCTGTGTGACTCTAAAAACAGTAGTTCTTAGCCACTGCTCTCAAAAAAATAGAAGGTGCCCCAAACATGATTTTGGTAACATCTGCCACAGAAAGCTTGTGGCCTGAAAATTTATTTTTCAGAAATGCCTGACGGTTTCTTCTCTAGTATAGAGACTTTTGCCACTCAGCATGACCTACATCTCCCTTTCTGCAGCTATTAAAAACAGGTCAGATATGTCTGGAAAGCCCTATGGCCTTTTGGAGCTCTTACAATCTCAAATTAGATAAGTAGTTTTGCAAAGCTGAACGTTATGTTAATAAGAAGTTAATATTTCTCTTTATTACTTTAGACCTTAATAGGAAATATTGTAAAACTGCAGAAAACCAAAGAAGCTACAAGTAGTGGGAATGGACGGAAGGAAAAAGTTGGGTGGAGGATATAGATCATGATATATATTGTGATGAAAGTTCTGTTCTGCTATACAATCCCTGATGAAACTGAATTTATATAATATAGTATCACAATACGTGTAATGCTGAGTAATTTTTTTGTCTTTTATCCTAAAACTGATGTCCCTGTTTTTACGCCACTAAGAGAATGTTGTCCCCTACCTGTAGGCTGACAGGACAAAAATTTATTTGAGGATCTTGTTTATTCTTTTTAAGGCATTTCTCCTACTGTTATGAATGGAAATCTAATGGTTAAGCTGCCAGCAGCTATGATCTGGATGGAAAGGAATGGAATAGATAGGACGTGGAAAAAAGGATTTTCGCTGCTGAAATTGCATCCTAAAAAGCCAGTCTGCTTTCTAGGAGTCGATGATCTTATTTATTTATGCAACAATAATCCACATTTATCACAGTGTTATGGACGTACTTTCTGATATGAAAGGACGTCTGTTGTGGACACATCACTGGAGCGCAGATTGTGATGAATGCACAAGATGACCATATTCTGTGTTACTTTGGAGACCACTGATACTTTGGCTTCGCTTTCTGCACAATATTTACAATACATGGAAACCAATAGTTACAGCTCTCCATGTTTATTCATTACATGAAAACATGAAAGGTTTATCTACATATCTATCCTGTAAACCCACAAAAACTACCTGGTTATTCAGAAGATTTAATCCAATTCAATTGCACTAAGTACTTTTGTCCAGTCCCATGTAGAGCACATGAGACATTACGTTACTGTCAAAATATCAATCAAAACAGAGCAACAAAACCAAGACTGAGAGGTAGGTCATCATTCATAAGAAGTATAAAAGGATTGAAATAATCTCTGGAGTAGTTATTTGTATTTGTGGACACAATGGATGATATACTTCCTGAGATTAATTAAAGAAAGAGAGATTCTAATTACATTTACCGGAATGGCTCTTTCCTCCACCAGTCAAGAACAATGTTATCAAGGATTTCTGGAGGCAGTGCGTCATTATCCATTAGATTTGCTTTGATGGCTTCTTCCTCATCAGTTAACTCCACTTCCTTTATATAAAGAAAATCCACAAAATAAATAAATAAATAAATAAAAACCCAGAAAGAAAGAAAGATCTACCCAACACATTTACTATTTTTTTTTTACTAAGTAAGATACTGTCTTCATTTGATTTAAACCAGCAGAAACAAAGTAAACTCATTTGTCATATTTCACTGTACCACATCATAAATTTGGGATATTTTCCACCTGCTTGGGGTTGGGTACTTCCCTAGAGTTGGGGGAATTGCTGCTGTATGAATTTCAGTGAAACCTAAACCCAAGCACAAGTGTTAAGTATTTAGTTATACGTATGCTCAATTCAGAAATGGAAATGATCACAGCTTCTCCTAATTGCCTACAAGAAGTTTTCCACTTAGTTATACATGTTCTCATGTTCTACATCAGAATGGGTTTCTTTACTTTTTACAAGCAACTTCTATCTGTTGATGCAATCCAAGAAAAGATGTCAAAGAAAGGTATGTAAGGTTACTGGGTACAGGCTCATGACCAGAAACCAGAAAGATAACATTCTTCTACAGAGCAGTAATAGTATTAATGATTAGTCAAATGCAGAGCATTCAAATACCAAATCTAGCTGTTATGTTCTTGTGAAAAACTGTTTTGTTTTTTTTCAGAATATGTAATTGTATTTGATAAAAGAAAAGAAACACGAGATGTATATTCTGGGTACAGAAAAGAGGACGCCCCACATAGTGGTGGTTCAAAGAACAAGGTCGCTTCCCAGACCTGTCAGTGCTGCAAGGACTTTGGTTGACACATACTAAAACAACCAGGATGATATAATTTTGTGAAACTTCCAAGACTGCATGCTATGTTTTGTTTGCCTTTAGTATTTTTTGCTTTGACTATTATAGCTGACATTTACCTTAAGCTTTGATAGATATGCTTCTAGTGTCTTGCGCCAAAGTGAAAGAGAATGATACCAAGGAAATTAAATGAAATTATTTTGGAGAGGTAGTGGGTCAGTGAAAACCAGGATAGTTGGATGGTCTGGTAGTAATCATACTCAGAAAAATGCTTAGGGAGTCCATAACCTTTTCCTCTAGAGTCTTGTGCATGGATTAATGAATGGGTTTCTAAACTGAACTACAATTCCATCAGCTATGCTTTGGTCATGCCATCAGATAAAGTGCTTTACAAGAAGTGCGAGAAAAAAAATACTAAGGTAGAAGAAGATTGTTTACCAGCAGATAAAAAGATGAGGAGAAAAAAATACTAACAGAAGTGCCTTTGTGTAAGACATGTATTGATGCCAAAAAAAATAAAGCTGAGTGAGAGCCAGCCATAACTATCAGTGCCAGGAACACTTGCCATATTTTTGGCTGTGATGACCGAGTTGTAAACTGACTTGCCAAAAGAACCTCCTCTTAGATTTAACTGATGAAAGCCAGAATTTTTGTTCTAACATCCATGATTTTGATCTGTACTTTATCTGTGTTGAAGCATTTGCTTCCAGTATTACCTGCTTTTCTGTTATTTCATCAGGAACACTACCTTCCAGTTATCAGGGACCTCCTGGGCTTTTCAAGACAATAGTGAGTGGCCTTGAATGCACCTTTGGCAGCTTCCTTGGCGTCTGTGAATGCACTCCATTGTCTTGTATATGTCCAGATTACATAAATGATCTGAAATTTGATCCTATTCTGCTGTGAGTAGTACCACTCTTTACCCATGCTTTCCTATTAGGCACAGAGACCTAGAAGGCCACAAACTAGACTGTATTTGTAAAGACCGCAGTGAAGGTGGCGTTGAGCATCTCAGCTTTTTCAGTGTCTTTCATCAAAAGGTCACCCACCCCACTCAGTGGCAGACTCATATTTTCTAGGTCTTCCTTCTTCTACTGTTGTTCCTGTTGCAATTCTTCTCACTACCCTTCAGATCCCTCCCTAATTTCCACTTCCATTGAGCGCTCATCTTCCTAACACTGTGCCTGGATGTTTTTTCTGTATGCCTCCTCTGTACCTGCTTCCTCTCCTGTGTGCTTCCTTAGATCCTGTAGTAGGAAGCCTTTGAAGGTCTTTGATGACTGGTAACTTGAAGGAACATGGCAGGTAACAGAAGCACAAAAAAATGGCTCTTGGAATGTGATGCAGGAATTTATTTCTTCCTGGAGCTTTGAGAGTTGGATAAACCCTTATTTGTATTGTCTAGGAGGTAGATTTTAAATTTCTTTGTACTATGCACCTTTGAAAGACTTATATGCTGTGTACCTGTGTTGAGACTTCTCCACACAATAATGGCTTTTATCATATCCATTGCTGTCTAAAGAAGAATTCATTTGCGTTGAAACCTGGTCTGTTTTTCCCAGTACATCACTCTCTAATAAAAGAAATCACTCTCTCCTTATAAACGTGTATGTAAATGTTTATTGTTCAGAGAAATTACACCCTGTAAGAGGTGGGGTTTAGAATGTATAACAATTTTGAACCAGTATGCAGACTGATTAAGAAAAAGAACTAATTTTCTGAAAACTATCATTCATGAATTATTTTGCCAGTATCATGAATATCTGTTTTTTTGAAATGGTTCTTTAATGGCAAGGCATATTTTATGCTACTTAAGAGTTTTTTTCTGGTTTGAAACTCTGCTGCCAACAGACAAAGATAACACTACAATGCAGATTACAAAACCTACTGTATTAAAAAATACTAACTTACCCTATTACAAACACTGAAATATTTCTGATTTTTTGACAAGGGATAATCAGGCTGAAGGGCTGGTAGAGGCATTCTATTCTTTTGCCCCATGAGATTGCAAAGAACACTGCTGGTGAACATTTCTAAACTCCTGTGCAATTGGAGCACGTGCAGCAGACTGAACCTGCATATTATAAATACTTAAAGGAAGCCATACCTTCCCATTATTATTCTGACCTTTGTTATTTTTCCCTCAGTTTGTCTTCTTTGCCCCATTTAGCATCTATCTCTAATATTTAGGAAAAAACCTATACATAATTCTTGGAAATGTTTTGAAGAATGTTTGTGGCATTCATAAGAAAACATTGCCAAGAACTATTATTTCCAAATTTCATCAAGTAAATAATTTAATATTTAACATACCAGGGTAGAATTTTATAGGAAATTCCTATTCAAGTCTAAAAATGGTTATTTTGTGTATGCACATAAAAAATATCAGATTATTACCTGTTTGATTTTTTGGGTCTCAGTTTTAGTCATGGTCTGAGAGAAGTCTTCCAGCTCCTGTGGTAGAATTGGCATTTTATTGTCATCTTCTTCGGGTTCTTCGTCAAAATGAGGCCCAACTTTCTCTTTAGTTTTGGGTAAGATCAATTCCTGTAGATATTCTTCAAACTGAATATGGAAAATGCCTAATTTGTCTGCTATCTGTCGTGCACATGTAGTTTTACCTGCTCCATGAGTCCCAAGTAAGCACACCCGTAAAGGAGGAGCCTATAAGAAAAAATTGGAATATTTTGTAACAATTTGGAATCTACAGTGCACCTCCTACAGGTTTTCACTTCCAAATTATCATTATAAAAATTGCATCAAAACCAGTCACATAATTTTGTATTTTATTTTTTGCAGGCTTTCTATGGCAGTTCCAAACAGACTACCTGCTCTCTGGAAATACTGAACAAATACACTACAGCAGTTGATGTCAGTAGGTAAAAATGAAACTTCATTAGACAATTCTGGTAAATCTTCCCTTCTTTTACCCTTCCTCCACTTACAAGAAAAATAGTTAAAGATAGTAAAAAAAACCCAATATGTGTGATTTGTTAATCACATCTTATGATTATTGTTTAAGCCTTTATAATCTTCCTCTCTTTTCTGCTTTATTTGCATCATTAATTCATTGTGTTAATTTAAATGCACATTGAAAAGTCACTAGGGTAGCAATGTGTTTTATTTGTTTCAAGGACTTGCCTGATGTATTTGTTACCCAGAAAAAATCTGCAATAATAAACAATTATAAATGGGAATGGAAAGTAGTGATTTTAATCTGTAATTATCTGCTTTAAACAATTGTGAAGATTCTCACTTGTATCGGTTCATTGTGAGCCACATACTCCTCAGGGTTCTTCAGAAATTTATCTCTGTACTCAGAGGTTGAAAAGTAATAAATCTTTTCTTGATATTTAGCTGCATGTTCATAGAGTCCTGGGTAAAGGACAAAGTGCTCTTTCAGACTGACTGGACAAAAGTGTTTTGTGTCTCCCATGTGCCTTTTCTTTTCCTTAGTTTTTTCTTCATCCTGAAAATATTATGAAAATTTTCAAAACTATTTGAATTCACTATTTCACTTAGATTAAGTAGGTCAAGTAGATCAGGTTAAGTAATGTCAAATACATCAACTGAGCATTGAATGAGAATGGTATTATCAAGATAGTTTGAAAGCTGAATATAAGTCTATGAAAATACACACATTTTAGATTCAGAGCCAGAAAACAAACTGTCCAATCTAGTGAGAGAATTATTGAGAAAAGAATGATGATTTTAAATTTGAAATGATAATACCGTAGTTAGCTGTTGAAGACCAAAATTAGGCTAGAAGTATCTATGTTAAAATCTCATCCTGCTGTGTTGTTGAAACTCACTTTCTGTTGCTTATAAACGTGCAGAAATAGACCTCTTCAGAAAAGGCAATGAGACCTGGTATTATGAAGTCAGATTACTTATCCAGTAAAATTAATTTCTAAAAAATCTATTTAGTACTGCTCCAGTACAGTACATGGATATCCTGTACTGTTAAATTTGGGGATGGGAATCTTCCAGTATAGGATGAAAACAGAAGAAAGATGGAGCTAGATCTTTAATTTCATTTAAGTGGGTGTTTGAAAATTATGAACAGATGAGATGAAACAGAGGATTGCACATTAGGACTCTGCATCTTCTGATGTTTACATGATGGTTCACAGAATCATTGTGAGTTGACAGAAATCAAAGTTCACATTTATTTCTTTAATAAAACCTCTCTTTGCCATCTGGCAAAACTAGGTGCATTCATTCTCTCTATTAGCATGGGGTATTTATGCTTCTCGCTGGAGTAAACCTACTATCAGCCAGAATATAGGAATACAATGAAAGTATTCTTGAAGCATATGATGATATTTATTCTGTAAGAAGGCTGAAACTGGATCACGCAAAATCTGACTTCTCTGGGGTTATGTTCAAACTGAAAAGAAATGAGTTAAACTAAAAGCATAAACAGACAAAGCCAGCAAGCTTACTTCTTCATCTTCGTTTTCCTCTTTAACTTCTTCATCTTCCCCTTCAGCAGCTAGATCTTCTGCTTCCTCATCTAAGTCTTCAGCAGATAATTCCCAACCGTGATATTTAAAAGGTTCTGAAAAGTTAATTTTTTTTTCCTGTTTCAATATTTTTCATTTGGCTATGCCAGAATATATTCTCTTTGTCCATAAAAGTAAGCACATATGTGAAAGTAAATCATGCCAACTGTATATTGCATTTCTCCTACTCATAGAACAAAATGTTCTCCCCCGATGTAGGAATTAATATATTGCTTCCTACAAAAATGGAAATTCTACTGGGTTTTTTTGGTTGAAGTAAATTGGTATTTTCAATGGGAACTTGTAGTACAAAAGTATTATACAAACACATGCAAATAGTGTCATTACTGTTTGCAACAGTTTTTTCCTATTTTTCATTGGGAAAAATCATCAGTCAAATTTTATTTGATTATAAAGCTAACACAATAGATGTTTTGGTTAATAAAACACTTGCATTGTAGTAATGATAGGAAAAATGTAGTATTAATATTATTTATTCAGTACTCAAAATTGTTAGAGATTTGAGTCAAGAAAGGTAATTTGAAAGAAAAAAAAAAATCAATACTCTAAAAATCCAGTCTTGAAACACAATCTATGCAGGTGGGTAGATTAGATTATTGCACACCCTGAAAGTCTCATTGACTTCAATGAGTATTGTACATTAGTGACTCTTTGTTATCGTTCCATTTCTCAAACCAGTATCCTGACATGAACCGATAGAACAAGTAACTGGGGAAATGTGCTGTCAGAATGTTTAGGGAGATATTATGTACATATTTGTATAGCCATATATATTTTTGTTCGAATATATATATTTGCCACTCTTCCTGTGTCTTACAGGCTGCTGGTGTGCTTTTCAGCTCAACCACAGAACACAGCAGCATGTCCTGTTCCCACTTCATGTGAGTAATACAGAACTTAGTATAATCTACACACACACACTCCTCTCCCCCACCCCCCCAATGTATTCATCATACAAGCTCTCCAAAATCTATCTCAGTAGGTTAAGTGTAAATCACATAAACAGTATTACTTACTTTCCATAACCAGCACAGTTTGATTAAGCAGACTTTCTGGAGTTTGCTCAGCAATCTCTAAAACAACAACCTGAACTAGAGATGACTGCTTGATTTCTGACTCCACTGTTTGCCAGTCATGCATGAAAAGGTCAATCTTCCTATTAATTATTTCCATTTCTGGTATTTCTGGAAAATCATCCTCTGTAAACTCAGGTAGTATGATTTCTGAAAATCAAATAGTACATAAAAGGCAATGCTCCTCTAAAATGTATTGCATTTAAAAATTATCATTATGCTTTAGGATTAATTTCCTTAAATATTTTTAATGCTGCTTCCCCCCTCCAATTATGAATTATTATATTATTAGTTTACAAAGACACTTTGAAAATGCCAAATTAATTATGTTGATATAGTATATACTGATGTTTCTCCAGGAAAATAAGATCCAATTATTTAACTAAATTTACACATGGTTATTTAAATCAGCACATAAATAAATAGAATTATTCTTTCTACAAAGATGGATAACATGGATGATGGTCCATCTACACCAGAGGTGTTGCCAGTATCAGAAAGGCCCACCCCCCATATCACAAACACCTCCAGCAGGAAGAAAAGGCAGGTTATAGTTGTAGGTGACTCCTTTCTGAGAGGAACAGAGGGTCTGATATGCTGGACAGACCCTCCTTTTAGGGAGGTCTGCTGCCTCACTGGGGGCTGGGTTAAGGACATCCCTAGGAAACTTCCTAGCCTGGTACGGCCCTTCAACTATTACCCATTACTGCTCTTCCATGTGGGTGGCGAAGAAGACGCAATGTGTAGTCCAAGGGCAATCACAACAGACTGCAGGACCTTGGGATGGTTGGTGAGGGAATCTGGTGCACAGGTTATTTTTTTCCCTCTCCTTCCAGTTGCAGGCAGTGATATTGGAAGAAACAGATGGACCCAGTCTACTAATACATGGCTCCATGGTTCCCAGTACAAGACAGACATGGACCTGTTGGACCAAGTCCAGAGGAGGGCCGTGAAGATGATCCGAGGGCTGGAGCACCTCTCCTATGAGGAAAGGCTGAGAGAGTTGGGGTTGTTCAGCCTGGAGGAAAGAAGTCTCCAAGGAGATACTATTGCGGCCTTTCAATATGTAAAGGGAGCATATAAGAAAGATGGGGACAAACTTTTTGGTAGGGCATGTACTGATAGGACAAGGAGTAATGTTTTTAACTAAAAGAGGGTAGATTTAGACTAGATAGAAGGAAGAAATGTTTTACAATGAGGGTGGTGAGACACCGGAACAGGTGGTAGATGGCCTGTCCCTGGAAACATTCAAGGTCAGGCTGGACGGGGCTCTGAGCAACCTGATCTAGTTGAAGATGTCCCTGCTCACTGCAGGGGGGTTGGACTAGATGACCCTTAAAGGTCCCGTCCAACCCAAACTATTCTATGATTCTATGTCAGGTACACAGAGATTATGATCCGCCTTTTAAAAGTGATCTGTAATGGGAAGGTCTTGATTCCTGGATACCTCATATTTAATCTTTGCAGAGATACCGAACAAACTTTTGCCAGTTATATGAAACAGAAACTGTGGGTGTTAAACAGCTTGAAATTTTGATGTATTTGTTCAGAGAACTGGAATACTTCCATTTCACAACCAAGCCTGCCACAGAATTGAAAAAAGGAATTAATTTATTCTGATTTTCAAGCCTCATTTCTGTGATTTAACCACTAAACTAGGCCTCTTAAGAGTTATGAATGCATCTTTCCAACTGTGCATGTTATAAATGTGCAGAAATTAATGAAGAGATTATCTGTTATGTATTCAGAGACAATTTGGTCATGCATGTGTAATGAAAAAGTAAAGTTTACAGCAGAGAATGGCATAATTTATGCACTATGTATGCATTAAAAATATACTGAATATCATAAAAGAATTGGTGCCAATTTCAAAGAAAAATTCTTTTTCTCCTCATTGATAATAACTTTAAAAACTCAAAACAAAACAATACTTGAAACATCTCTTTGTACTTCTTCAATCTTAAAAGTTGTTTTCAAATACTAAGAATTCCCATTTAGAATAAGTTATCTGTTGAGACATTTTGGCTCTTCCTAGTGAAATGGATCAGCATGCAAAATTACTATGATAATGCATTATCCTGGAAGAATTGCATATCACCTCTATTTATCCTACTGAGTGTAGGGAGAAGATGCAGGTGTTGAAGGCTGAAGGTCCTCCCAAAAATAGAGGAGTTGCATTATACTTGAAAGTCAGTAGGTTACAGGATTCTCAGGAACAGCTTCTCTTAGGCTATTGGCAAAGCCCCTGCAAGTAGCAGCAGCCTAAGCTTACCATGTTCTTGGAGCGTGACTTTGTGTGCTGTTCCATCTGCACTTTCTTAGGTATACACTTATAGGGATCTTGAGAATACGCTTACTTTTGCAAACAATGGCATGTTATACCTATGACCTGCAGAACCCAAATTATTGGTGCTATGAAGCGATACAGATGTATGTATTTGTGGAGTAATTCTAAGTACCAACAATGAGATGAAAAAGTGTAACCCATTTTTCTAGGAGGCTAGATAGTTATAAAAGGATAAAGACTATGGATGTAAATCCCATCTGCCAGTCCATACACCCCAGGACAAGGAGTATATAAATGATGATAATAATAGTAATGCAAATATGAATGAATAAACAAATGAAAATGAAAAAAAAAACAACCCAGCCCAATTCTATCATGGCTTCCCTCTGTGGATACTTGAACTGAGAAATTCTCACAAAAAAATTTTGGCTTTAATGAAGCCACGTCTGCATACAATAACTTGTTTAATGAGTAAGGGAAAGAAAAGGCTTTAATCTCTTAAGGTACATTGTGCAGAAATTTGTAGTGTCGATTGTTTAAGGTCAGAGAAATCCAAGCCTGTGTCACACTGTCTCATGAAAAGTAAACAAAAGTTAGAGATTGAAAGAATGCATTAATATAAATAAGAAACTCACAGGTACTACTCATAGTAAACATGACAAAACCATACCAAATGTGTTGCCATACTTGGTGAGCAAAATAACAAAGGGATAGTTTCTTCTACTGCCATCCATTTTGCTGAAAAAGCCAGAGGGAATTAAAAACTTGATATTGACATATTAACAGAAAAGGAGAAAGATACTCATTGGTCCCTAGGTCTGCAATTATTATCCATTTAGACATTGTTAGGCCCTGAAAGTTCTGAGACAAAGTTCTGTCTCAGCTAGAAGAAGATACAGAGGCGTCCAGATGACACTATCACCACCTTGTCCTTACTAAATCATGAACAGTCTCCGGCAGCAGCAGTGTGGTGCTGTTGCTGCTATTCCCATTCCCTGCACTCGTATAATTTTCAGCCCGGATTTTCTTCTTTATCTTATCATTTTTCCTTTGTGTACTGTTTAATAAGTCTGACATCAGTGCCTTCAGCTAACACAGAAAAGCAGTTGAGAGCAATGACTTAAATGGTCTGATATAACTATAAGTTTGCTGGGACTTACAGTGTATGCTGTGTTTGTCTCTTGCCAGAAATGAAGCTGGAAGAAAGAGCTTGAACAGCGGATGGAGTGATTTTCTACTTTGCTATCATTTTCCCCTCGTCTTTTTGTTTCTGCCTTGTTTTGAATTTGAAAGAGTAGGAACAGATTTTGACACAAGCAACAACAGGTTCAGCCTATTCCAATGAACTTTTACTGATTTTTACAAAAAAGGACCATTACTACTATTTTTCCTTATATAACTCCCTGCACATCAAAAGGAGAGGTATTACTAAAAATTAAAGCCTTACTTAATGCCTTATATGTTAAAAGTTTTGACCATTTGCTTAAAAATACAGAAACCAAAAACATTAAAAAACAGTGTTTTATGGTTACTTCCTGGCATTAAGCAGGCCAGTGCTCACTATGTGAAATTGCAGCACTGTAACCTTCATTTCGAGTTTGCTCTAACCTGAAAAATCGAAACAATTTTTCTGGCTCATGAAGAGTTATACTGCGCTGTTACAATTTTCTTCTTTAAGAAAACTTGTATTTTCTCCCAGAAATGAATGTCTCTCAACCTTCTCTTGTGGATTGTTGAAGAAATCCACAAACACCACATTTAATTTTCCAAAATAGATCCAGATCAAAAAATGCTATCACTAAGTACAATGTCGGTGGATTTCAGTGAATAGGTACCAGTAAGATTCAGCAGGAAACAGGACTAAACATAATGGTCAGAGTAGAGATGGGGCCTGACTTTTATCTAACATGCTACCAACTAAAGCGTTGCCTGGAAGCGTCAATAGCAGCTCGGATATGTGTGTGCCTGCAGGACAAGGAATACATCTAACAATTTTTTCTGACTTGGATGGCTAAGCTACCTATAAAGTTACTTTATCAAAGGTCAGTGCCACTACTGTCTTCTAGAAGAAAGCAAGCCAGTGCCCTGCCTCCAGTGAGTTAATGGCCAAAGAGTCAGGGACTCCTGGCCAAATTTAAAAAGATGCAGGGTTTCAAATGCATGCCTCCTTTTGACATTCCTTCATGGCTCACTAAGGTTGGTCCCTTCCTAGTTTGCTACTTGTTGTGCCTATTTCTACAACCCTTAATTCCATATATAAAGCCAGGCACTTAGAAGTTAGTATGGAAGTTTTGGGCACTGTGATGTTTACATCTCCTTGTGGGTCTGGGTCTTAATGTCTAGTCCTCGAGATATATAGTAAATTTCTAGATATTTAGTGCTTTTAAGAATTTTGGTCTTCCACTTATGAGGCTGAAACTTTTATTTTATCGAGCGTACCCTCAGCAAATTACTGAGCGCACCCTCAGCAAGTTTGCCAACGACACCAAGCTGTGTGGTGTGGTCGACACGCGGGAGAGAAGGGACACCATCCAGAGGGACCTTGACAGGGTTGAGAAGCAGGCCTGTGTGAACTGCATGAAGTTCAACAAGGCCAAGTACAAGGTCCTGCATGTGGGTCAATGCAGTCCCAAGCACAACTACAAGCTGGGCAGAGAGCAGCCCTGAGGAGAGGGACTTGCGGATATTGATTGATGAAAAGCTCAACATGACCCAGCAATGCATGCTTGCAGCCCAGAAAGCCTACTGTGTCCTGGGCTGCATCAAAAGAAGTGTGACCAGAAGGTTGAGGGAGGTGATCCTGCCCCTCTGCTCTTGTGAGACCCCATCTGGAGTACTGCGTCCCGCTCTGGGGGCCCCAGTACAAGAAAGACATGGAGCTGTTGGAGTGAGTCCCAAGGATGGCCATAAAGTTGATCAGAGGGCTGGAGCACCTCTCCCATGAGGACAGGCTGAGAGAGTTGGGGTTGTTCAGCCTGGAAAAGAGAAGGCTCCGGGAAGATCTAATTGTGGCCTTCCAGTACCTGAAGGGGCCTACAGGAAAGCTGGGGAGGGACTGTTTATCAGGGAGTATAGTGGTAGGACAAGGGGCAATGTGTTTAAGCTAAAAGAGGGTAGACTTAGATTAGATCTTAGAAAGAAATTCTTTACTGTGAGGGTGGTGAGGCACTGGAACAGGTTGCCCAGAGAAGCGGTGGATGCCCCCTCCCTGGAAGTGTTCAAGGCCAGGTTGGATGGGGCTTTGGGCAACCTGGTCTAGTGGAGGGTGTCCCTGCCCATGGCAGGGGGGTTGGGACTAGAGGGTCTTTGAGGTCCCTTCCAACCCAAACCATTATATGAGTCAATGATTCTATGATTGCCTTAATATCCCCATTTACCTCTACTATATATATGATAAACTAACATTTGAAATACGTCAGGCCCTCTATAGCAGTTCATAAGTTGGCTCAGGGACCTGAGGGCACCCCCAGGCCTGGCTGTCCCTGTCCAGGCCTCCAGGGCTCCTCCCACCTGCCCAGGGCTCAGGACCCCAGGTCAACCCCCTTGGGGCTGTCAGACCCTGCCACAGCAATGCCGCAGCAGGGCTGGCCTCCAGCTCCCCCCTGCCCTGCCCGGTAATGGGCTCTGTGGAGCTGGGTCCACCCATGGGCCAACATCCCAGCCTGGCCTCAGCTTGTTCCTGTCCCCAGGGAGGTGCCCAGCACTCCTGGCTGGGGTGGTGGGACCGGATCTGGCTGCCAGGGCCTGCCCTGACAGCCATGTCACCACACTGTGCTGCCAGCTCCCTGTTTCTTTGGGAGCAGTTGGCCCTCACAGTGTCCTGACGTGCTGTCCCCAAGGTGAACTGCAAAACTTTATTTTAATTGAGACATTTTAAAATAATACATTAACAAATACGCATTTTGGCAAGTATTTTTGTGATCTTTTATAACAAAGAATACTTAATGCATTTCCCCTCTTTTTTTTTTTTTTTTTTACAGCTTTGAACAGCACAACCATCACACTGACACCTCAGTGGCTAACATTCTCTCTATTTGAATGATTATTAGTCTAAACATAAACCAAAAGTGCACAAGGGCATGTCATTAAGCAGTAACACTTTGCAGATTTCAAATAGTCTGATCTTCAATTAGAAATTAAATTTTTGTTGAAGATGTTTATAAACATTTGCATTTTACTAAACTACACATTCATTCTATATATGTTGCTACATTAGTTATCCCCTGCAATGACACTTCTGTCTCTTGCTGTGATTCTAAATAGGAACATGAAAATACCTTCATTTTTATGTACATTAAAAGATGTTGTGTAAATGCTACAATTAATTATGCTGCATTCTGCAGTGATGTATTCCAAATGAGACAGAGATGTAGCCAGGTAAAATCTGCTTAAATTTGGGCAGCTCTCATGCATTATGTAATGATGATTCCATTAGGAACACAGGTTTTAAGAAAATAAGCAAAGGATACATCAATAACTAGGTTACGCTAACTGCTTTTTGCATGTGTTATCCCTGGCGCATTCACAGTGTAGAAATCACATGTGCTGCCTTGTGAACCACAGCCCTATTCAAAGCAATAACGTATGCAAGAAGGTAATGTGTGCTGTCTGAATCTAGCCTTCAACAGATCATCTTTTATAGTCCTGTCCTTTAAAAACCTCTCAGTCCCGAGTAGGTCATGAAACTTGGGAAATATACAAGCAGAATAATGGATTTAAATGAATATTTGAAATTATCTGAGACACAATATCGACCATGGTAACAAATCCACTCAATAGAGTGCTTGCCATATGAACCTTAATCTCAGGAACACTTACAATCCATGTTATACCTTTCCTGATAGGCCATATTTAGCAAATGATGGACCAGCGTGTGTTCCAGCTTTGATTCTCTACTCCAGACACATAATTCCATCAGATTACCTCTATCTGAGAGTTTTCTTGGTTGAGGAAACTTATCCAGCAGCAATTACTGCATACTTACAGAGCTTTTAAATAGATTACACAGGCCTAAGCAAAGTGGAGAAATTTTTCCCCTAGAAAGAGGGCAGAAGTAACAAAGACATTCCTAGGGAAAAGGCACAACCCAAAAATTGGGCAACCCAAACATTATTTGGTTTTGGTTCAGTTATTTGAACCTTATTATGACAAAAATGTTGCCTCCCCAGCATTTGACTGGTTTCAAACTGGGTCTCAGGAACCAAAAATACTGAAAATAATTTTATTTAAGTAATGCAGCTGTACCTTTGCCATTACCTACATTATAACAGTTATGCTTGCAGAGGTGATTTACAGTGAGAAGGTATTTTTAAAGAAATAAGAAACGTACCCAAGAAAAATACTTGAAAAGACAGTAATTGTTTAAAAATAAATGGATCTAAAAATGCAAACAAGTTTCCTTCAGAAGAGGTGGCAGTCTAACAGTGCTGTTCTTAATTTCTTTTCCTTATCGCAGAAGGGATAGGAAACAATCCTCCCCAGCCCTAAATCTGGAGCTTTCTCAGGGAACACCTATATGGCAATCTCTCATATTCTTTTGCTCTGTGTCTTCTTTGCTTTTACTGAGCATAGTTACCATAGAGACAAACAATCCTCAAAGCCTTTCTGCCCCCATGTTCTCCAAGTGAGTTGCTGGGGAAGGAAAAGATTTAATATCTTTTTTTTTTTTTCCCCAGTGTTCTGCTAGTATTAGACATGACTTGTTCTGCCCTCAGCCCATATTCAGCAACAAAAAATATGAAAAAAAATTCCTTCTTTCCTCCCCTCTCAAACCCTGCCAAAACTGAGACAGAGACACCAGAAGCCAGCATGTCTTCGTCATTAGAATTTAACTATCAAAATAAACAGAAAGGCAAAATGTAGGATGACACTTCCATTCCTTGGAACTAATATGTATTTCATTATGTATTTTCATTTGTCTTTTTGAAACAGACCATGTAGTTTGTTTATACAGACTTTTCATTACTTACTTATTAATATATGCTGCCAAATAATTTTCAGCATATTACAGTGAAATGTACTTAGTAGAAAAATTTATATTGTGCGTACTAATTTATGGTGTTTGGAAAAAAAAAAGCAGTTCTGTTTACAGATTAAGTTGATTCTTTCTAATGCATAAAAATGTGTATATTTAACAACTTGTTATTTAAAATAAAATGCTTATGTTGGATACATTTCTCTTTGGACTTTAACTTATTCTAAAAATTCTAGTAGATAAAAGCTAAAATGTGTATTTTAAAAACTAGACCAGACTGTCTCTATTAAAGATGAGTTGCCTTCCAAGTGTTTTTTGAGAGAAGGCTATAGGATTTCGTATATCTTTTCATTAGCTTATGGTTCTATGGAGTTCCATGTGCTGCAGAATTTTACCTTACACCGAAAAGAAGACATGACTCTGTGTGAAATCTAGCAAGCTGTTAGCAGGACAACGGATGACTAAGGAAAATACAAGACATATTTTGATCATTCACATCCAAAGTTAAAATTCATCCATTCCCACTTTTCCCAAGATCCCTTGCCACAGGGAATGGACTACTAATTTCTGATTAATGTGGATATAATATTAATTTTAAAATGGTATGTAGAACTGGGGTTTGTTATAACCACATGTAGGTGTTTGCAAATACTGTGATTTGATTTTTTCCTGTTCCCCCCCCGATTTTTTCCTGGTATTTTCTTCATTCTACTTTTTCTTTTTTTGGAGGGGTTGCAATCCATGACAGTGACTTCCTAAAGTTTTTTTCCCTCTTATTTCCCTCCCTTATCACTTCATCCTGTAGAGAGTGATCATGGGTTTTGGAATACAAGAGGTTATGTCAACCTGGAATTTCAGCAATGCTTACTTTATTTGTTATCTCCATTTATTAATTTGGTATTTAGGCAGTAGAGACAATAGTGGGATTTTGTTGTTTATCAAAGTGCAAATACCTGGTGCAAGAAATAACAACATGCTTTTAATTGCATTTATAAGTGTTTAAATAACTTGAACCTGACTATTCCATTATAAACTTCTTTAAAAGAAAAAAGTTAAGGTAAGGAATGATATTACAGCTAATTTTCAAAAATAGTAAAAGCTTGCAGAAAAGGAAGGCAAACAATTCTTGATACTAGCAAGTAACAGAGATTATATAAGCTACAAGGCCAACCTGTAGGTTTAGATTCTTCTTTATAACCTGCAGAGTCACTGGACTGTTTCTGGGGCATTTGTTCAGTTTCAGGTGGAAGCTGCTCCTCATTGTCCTCAAATTCTGTTAGCAAAAATAAAATCATTAGTAAATTTAACAAACCCGTTGAGGGGTGATGGAGGCACTATAGAAATAAATATATTTTTGGATCACACTGCAAAACTTGTATTTGATCACCTGCAATAAAGGAGTTAGTTACTTTAATACTCAGGTATTGCATACTGACCAAAACATTTTAAGATCAGCTACCTGATCTGTGGGGAAAAGCAGACCATCTATCAAATATCACATGAGTGTGAATAAAGTGGAGAAATATTTTATTTAATTCAATGCTTTTATGTAAGAATATTTTTCATTCGCTATAATTTATCTGTTCTGTGCTCAAAATATGCTGCAAAACAAGACCTTGCAAAAGAGTGCACTTGGCGTTTCTACAGAACAGCTCCTATCGGGCAGAAGTGCTTCTGACTTGAAGAAGAGTTTGTGCACCTGAAGGCTGGTGTAATTTTTCTGACTGTATCAGTTGGTCAGTAAAGAATATTACTTTTTCCTACAAACGTTGTTTTGCTCATGTCCTCAGACTATTGTTAGAGTAATAAAACACCACTAGTACATCTCAACATATTATGATTACCCAAAACTCAAATCATATTAAACAAGAATGTATTTTAAAATCTGAAATGACGGCATTTGTTTTCATGTACATCTCTATTTTTGGCAAAGAAACCACAAATGTCATGAAAACCAGGTTGAAAACATTGAATTTTTGATTTATGCAGAATCCGGAAGCTTTATCTTGGAAACAAGCATCTTCTTATATGGTTAGCAGATAAAAACCCACAACCTTTAGCATGTGTCAAATTGAGAAAATTCTTCACTTATTTTAATTCTTTATTTCCTTTTGATATATACAGGAATACAGTCAAGCAAAATGAGTTTTGATGCTCTGTAATAAATAAATCAGGAATTCATAATATACGCAGAGAGGAAAATGGCATGCAGAAAAATATGTGCAAAATGGAAGATATTTTGTTAAGGCTGTCAACATGCAAATTCTCACACACATATGTAACAATCACAGACAGTCCTAGAGACTTCAGTGTGAACAGCTGTGGCACAGAAGCATGTCTAAATTTTTACAGTGTGTCTAAACACTTAAGAGATTTAATTTACAAGACTGGTGCTGGATAGGGTCAAGGAAGACAGATGGACAGACAATAATCAAAGTAAATTAAGAAGATGTCTTTTTTCATACAGATGTTCAGAAAGTGGCAAGAACTTTCAGAGAGGCTGATAGCTCTAATCATAGGCTGCTTTTTTTTTTTTTTTCTGCAAAGGAATGCATAGCTGTACTAAACCAATATCCCTTAGCCTTTATTTCTCTGAATGAGAGACTAAAGGAATTTAAGAACCAAAGGTATTTGGGATCTAATTGAGTTGTTCATAACCTTTCTGTTTCAAATTTTCAAATTTCTCTGCCTCAAATGTTGTGACTACAAAAATTAGAATGTAATTATTGTATCTGGCTTATGAAGGAGGACAGAAAGTGGCTTTGAAGATCATGCAACTTTGCTCCAAGACTGCATAAATTGTGAAGTTAATATCACTACAGCTTGCTTTGAAGTTTGTAGTACAAGGAATTTGCTATCCCTTGTCTGCAGATTAATAAACTGTCCTTGTCCAAACTCTTTCACTGAAAAGCCTCCAGTTAGAGGTAGGAAAAAAACAAATCAGGATGCAAGCCAGTCAAGAAAAACAAAGGAAATCTATTTAGAGGCTGTAGGACTGAGCACACATCAACTGCCTGATACATGTTATAATTACAATTGATTCCAAAAAGCATTTCTCTTCAAAGACTAAAGAGGAAATGTCCTAACATGTACACGTTTAATTATTATTAGATTTATTTTTTGTTGTTGTTTAAAATATCTTACTGAATTTAACACAATGATAAAAATAAAAAAGCAAGAATATAAAATAAAAGCTAAAGAGATGGGTATTGATTTAACTCTCCATCATCTGTAGTACAAGAAGGGGGGAGGGGAAGACCACTATTAAAGAGTTTATAACAAATATTGATATTAACAGCTGTGAAGGACAAGCACTGGAGGCAACGGCTGGAGTTATCAGCTCCAGCTACCCATTTATTTCTCGCAAGAGCTTCTGCCCAAATAGCAAGGGTAGTGGAAGAGACACAAGTGAAGATGGGGTTGTGCTAACACACCGCCCTGAGCTATGGTGACTGAGGCATAGGCATACATGGGCTCCAGTTGAGTTTGCTATAGGAAGGGGGTAATCTCTGGCAGAAAAGCAGGGCTGACAAATAAAGTAAATAAATTCTTAAACCGTGACAACTGTTTGCATCAGTGGATAAGATCAGTTGTAGGGGATATTTTATTGCTGAAAAGTGGCAGGAAAGAAATATGCCAAATTTTACTTCAGGAAGTTTGGAATGAACCCATGGATCTACCTGAAGCTGCATAACTCTTCTACAGTGCCTGAAATATATTCTTATGAAGTCATATAGCTGTCTCCTAGTATAAATAAATCCACACTCATGCAAAGCTGCTGTAAAAATGCTTAAATACAGTAAGAAATTCCTGAAAATAATTTAAGGTCAGAATAATTGTGCTAGGGACATGAAAAAAGATGTGAGGCTATAATTTTCAGCTCGACACTACAAACAAGAGTTACCACATAAATTGTTTTGTGTACCTTCAGCAGACATTTTCAGCATTGAATTTAGCTTCCTAACTCACTTAAATACATTTGTTAAATTTACCCAAGTCTCCTTTTACTTTCACTCTCATTAAGACATATGTATGTAGCTTGCTCATTACTGGAACCATTTTTTCCTTTTTAAATACAAATGATATTATAAATTTGAATATGTTCAATCCTGAAGCACTCCCTGTTACTTCAATGTCACACTGAGGTTTCAGAATTGCAATTATTGAAATGCACGTTTATTTCTATAGACTAGACTAGACTATTTCAGTTGGAAGGGAGCTACAATGATCATCTAGTCCAACTGCCTGACCAGTTCAGGGCTGACCAAAAGTTAAAGCATGTTTTTAAGGCCATTGTCCAAACACCTCTGAAACACTGACAGGCTTGGGGCATTGACGACCTCTTCCAGTGTCTGACCACCCTC
Organism: Aramus guarauna; assembly: GCA_013400195.1. Taxonomy (NCBI): domain Eukaryota; kingdom Metazoa; phylum Chordata; class Aves; order Gruiformes; family Aramidae; genus Aramus; species Aramus guarauna. The sequence continues at coordinate 2,174,522 of VXBL01000373.1, read as the reverse complement.
TCGGTAAAGTAATGCTTCCTAATGCCCAGTCTGAACCGCCTGTGGTGCAGCTTTGAACCATTCCCGGGTATGATATAGGAGACATCAAAAGAACATGAGTGGGGCTCTGGAGTATTGAGGTTTTTTTTTTATTCCACATCTGCTGTATTACAAACCCTAAACCTGTGAATATATCATTCATTTATATTTTTGTAAAGATATGTCACATGGGAGAAAAGCTGCAGTCAATGTGCTGATGGCACTGCATGTGAAATAAAACAGATGTCAGGCTAAGAGCAGCATGACTGAAGTGTTTTGGTGAGTTGGTATTTGATTATTGAAATCAAATGTAGGCGTAGGAAAACATGATTTTCTCTGAACAAGGACATATCACGTGTTAAGAGCACAAGTGTGTATACGACATTACTTCTGTCATTAATAATTGTTGTTTTGATGTACTCAGATCAAAATTAGTTAGATATTCAAAACTAAGATGAACTTTGTTGTTTGAGACAGAGATAATAGAGCATCTGTGCATTTATATTTAATACTTTAGAACTCATTCACTCTGGAAAAGAGCTATGTGTTTTATTAGAAACTCTAAAAAGGTACAATGTAGATTTTTTTTAAGATTATGTGTAATTTAAAGAACCCTAAAAAGCTAGAGTATTTTTTCAGACAGTAGATGAAATGTTACCTAATTACAAATTAAAAGCATGTTATCATATTCAGTCTACCTTATACTACCTTTATGACCTAGGCTTGTTATATATAGGTAAAATAACAAAAGAAAGTGAATGTGAGATATATTGACAATGAACTTAAGCTTGGTGATAATATTTTTCTACAGAAACCAGTATGTTATGTTTCAAAGGAAGACAGTAATAGCAGTCTAGGCCCCCAATGCTGAGGAAAAAAAAAAAAGGTGGGAATTAATGTACTTCAATTTTTTATTTCAGCTCCAGACCTTAGGTGCTAATTTAGGCTATGATGGAGAAACCTTGAGATCTCATAGCAGAGGAAGAAAATACTCTGAAGTCCCCAACCTAGTTCTTAATGTAGACACAGATACTCATGCATGGTACTTCATCTTGACACAAGATCCAAATCAGACAGCAACATTCTTCTAAGAAAGTAGGGAGCGATTAAAGAAGGCAAAAAGGAAAGTACAACCCTGCAACTTTTCTGACTGTTGAGGTTCAAAAACATTGAAACTAACTGGAATTAATTCTAAACCTCGACTCAAGTGACAGAATTGTCTGAGGTGCAAAAATCCAGCCCAATTGTGACAGTGGGCCTGCCCCCAAAATCTCACTTCTCACCGATTATTCACTCCTGCCCAGGACAATTATATTTTCATTGCTGGAAACAAAGTGTAGCACAATTCTGATATAAAAGTAGGATCTTTACAGGAAATAAAGAGTGGCTAAACAAAAATAATATACAGTTCTGTCAATACAGAAAGAAGCAAAGTAAGAAAGTCTTTACCCAAAATGTTTTATAAATATTGTTATTAGGGGAGAAAACTCGTGTAATACACATAATTCTATTATTTTTTTATGTTATTAGAGGAACAATGACAGGTGGGGGAACCCCAGTAACCTAATCAGAACAAACATAACCTTGACTTGGCTCCCCTCAGGGTCACTATAAGAGGATGATGAAGGCATTGACTGGTTGTGACATCTGTTGAGAAGAGTCTACCAGAGAGGCTCTCCCTGGCTGAGGGGGATTACTGCCTACAGGGTATGAGATTCATTAGGGGATGCCAGGAAAAGCAGTTAGGGATTGTGAGAGACTTAAAATATTATGAGGCATTTCTGAGAAGGACCAAAGGCAAGGAGAAGGAGGGATTGAAGCGGATTGAGGAAGAACAAGCATGGCTAATAGAGTAAGAAGAGGATGAAAGGGGAAATGGGAATACATGCTCAGACACATTACTGCATGGTCCTGGGTACATGGAGCTGCAGTAGCCTCACCTCTACTGGGCTACTGGATTCAGCAATTCATAAGTATGTTGCTACCAGATTCAGCAATTCTTCACACATGTTAAGAGAGCCACTCCTGAAATAATTTCCATTACCCTGGCTGAGCTTCTTGGAGGAAGAAAAGAAAATCAGACAGTTCTGCAATTTTCTTATTAGCTATTGGCTAAGTTCTAACAATGTTTTCTAACTTGTATGGGGATCCTGACTTTTTGATGGGTAGGACGTTTCAAGACAGTTAATAACCCACTTAGAAAAGTCACTAGAGGAGATAAGAGAGTCCTGTCCTTCAAATTTGTTGAAAACCATAACTGTGCTGGTTGATTTAATACACGTCACTATTCTGTAATATCCATTAAGAATGACATATAGAAATGAGTGCCTGAATCAGTGAAGGAAGCAAAGATAGTAATAGTCATTTTTCTAGATGTCGAATGTTAAAAGGAAAACAAAACTGTAAAATCTGCATAAAAACCAATTGCTAAATGATTTGAAACACGTAATTAGATAAAATAGAAGTGAAATGATACATACTTTCACCTTTCTCCTCAGTAGCCTCTAGAGATTGATCTTCCTCTGATGTCAGTATTTCTTGCATTTTTCTTCTGTAAGTAAAAGATTATTCATCTTAAGACTTACATAAATACTAGTGAGGCAAGTTGCAGATATATTAAATGTAAAATAAAGATGTACAAATAGACTGTTGGAAATTGAAATATAATTTGGGTTGTACAAAATAAAAGGTAAATATATTTTATCATCTAAAATGTTATTGTCTCCTTGCATCAGCAGGCTGGACTAATGAAAGGCTAATGAAAATGCATCCAGCAAGAGATCTCCTACCACTATATTCACTGATCTAAATGAGATATTCCTCAAAGTTAACACATTTTGGATTATTTCCTATACATCACAACTAGTCTTAGTGTGCTGGTTTAGTACATTTGTGTTGATAAATGCACTGATACCTTTAACAAAAAGTAAGGCTAGAATTTTCTTGTGCTCATTTTATACATTCAGATATTTGGAATATTTTACCTTACTTCTTCTTTCTTTTCTAATGCTTCATCTGTTAGTCTTTTCAAAATCTTAGAATTAATTTCATCCTTATTTGCTAAGTATGCTCTGTGCAGTATACAGACTCCTGCAGTACAATTACACAACAGTAATGAGTTTTATGCATCTGTATAAAATGGAAGTTGAGTTAGGAAAATTATTTAATACATGATAGACAACGTCCCTACTTCTTTTTAAAGACAAGAAAAGGCATATATACCACTGAAATGTTACTATACTGTTGCTTTCTAAGATTTTAGAGCTTTGTTTTCAATTTCAAGCACCTAATAAACTGAGTCTGGGATATGGGAAGGTTATGATGAATGCTATAAGGGGAGACAGGGAGACAGCACTGAAAGAATTTATCTTATATTTTTGTATATCATGCATTATTCTGGCACTTACTTTGTTTGTATGTGTATGAAGAGAACTATGAAGAAACAAATGAAAATCATTCAAATAAAAATATCAAGAATGTACATACCTATACTACTACAGCTGGCTGACATAAATGAAGAATATGCTGTTCCTACTAGGAAGTCTACTGACTTATTTACTTTGGCAAACATATTTATGATATATGGCTGTATGGCTGAAATCCACTTCCATCAGTGGAGTTATGTGAGTTTAGACTAGTTCAGGGAATAGCTTACAAAGTACTGACTCAAAGTACTGAAAATGTAAACTCCACAACTACATTATTATTTAAGCAACATAAATTAGTGGGAATCAAAGAAAAAGTTGACACAGTTGCCCAAATGGAAAAAAAAAAAAAGGAACAAAAAGAAACAAAATAGCTAAATTCAAGAAAACATATCCATAAGCAAAATACTACACTTTTAGCCAAACCATATAGCAGACATTGTGATCTTGTCTCTTTCACCTCACTTTACTCATACTTGTTCCTCCCATATCTCACGTGATCACTATCATCATCTAACATAAAATGTATTTTTATTTAAATTTTGACTGTGAGAAACATGTCACTTAACTGTTAGGAACATTGGTGTTGATTTGAAGCAGATGATAATTTTGTATTAACTGTTTATATTTTAAACCAATAGTTTCAATTAAATGTGTTTTTGAAAAAGGAAGGGAGTGAAGGGAATTTTTAAAAAATATAGTTTGTAAACTCATCTCTGGATAATTCTGTTTCGGTATTCTTCTGCAAAAAAGTGTGAGCATTTTCAGTGGCTTTGCCTGGTGGCCCAAGCATGCACTTTCTCATCTTTGTGTTTTCTCACAGTATTATGAAAAGCAGCAATGCCAAAGAGCATTGATTTACTTCGGTATGCAGAGTCTGAATGACATTGAACTGAAGTGAAGCAGCTTTAATTACAGAATTATCATACACAGAACATCCAGAAGAATCACAGTTACTATACTATTAACTAACCATTCTTTCTTCCTTGAGTACCAGCATATGTGTTTCTTACTCAAAGGAGTCAATATTTCATTTGATGAAGGAGTTCAGTATTACTTGATCAAATTGAGCAAGTGATCTATAAGCCTTTAGAATAATGGATAATAAATTAGCAAAGTCCTAAGTGGCTGACCTGAGAATATCTGCTACTGGTATTAACCAGAAATAAGCTAGCTTGCTAGTGGAGCAGGTTTGTATGTAGCTCAGCTGATTCTGGTTGAAAGAACAATGTTCTTGCAATGTGCTGTTTTAATGCAACTTGAAGACTGTTAAGAAAGTCTCTATGCCAGTATTATATCTCACTTTGATTTGTTATGATAGGCTACAAATAGTACGATTTGTATTTAACTCGTGCGTGACTTGTTTCAAGCTGAGACCATAAAAATATATGTTTTATTATTTAAAGTATGTTAATGCTATTATTTAAAGTATGTTAATTCATTTCTTCCCACCAGTGAATGAAACTGAAGAAAAATAAGTTGACATTGATTCATTTGAAAGCCTGATACAGCTCCAGGGATAAAATTCAGGTATAGACTCATTATGATCTGAAATACACTAAAAATGGGAATGGTGGATTTCCTTCCAAGCCTGAAGTCTACTTATACATAGGGCCAAATGGGTTGTAATTAAGACAGCACTTTTTTGCTGTGTGATATAAAGACTATAACAGTGTTAGTTCAACCAGAGGTACCATCAGGGTTGTGATCACAAAATTTAAGTTTCATGAAGCACCTCTCTTCTTCTAGGAAAGGCTTACACTTATGCTTTAAAGAATCTGCTATCTATCAGACTAGAGAAACAGAAAGTGATTGTGTGGAAGAGATGGCTACCAAGCGTATAAAAGATTGTTCAGATTAGAACAAGTAATTGAGAGCTAGGTTTTGAGAACTAGTGGGAATGGCAGAAAGGTGTACATTGCAGGAAGGAAGCACATAATTTGAAAGCCCTAGAGAGGTCTTCATTTGAAAACCTCTGCTATGGACTTCCAAGTTCTTCCTTTCCCAAAAGAAGAAAATAGGGCAGTTACTATTGACCACTTTTCAACATGGTTCCCATAAAACTTTATCTATTCCAAAAGTGTCTGATGTCTGATCTAGAATAAAACCTTTCAGGGATGATGAGACAACTTTTTTTTTTTTTTTTTTTTTTTTTTAATCCAGTTAATTCACTAACTTGTTAAATTCTGAGAAGTGAAGAGAAAGTTAACATAATTCCAAATGCATCTCTCCCACCTCAGTCCTGTCCCTGCGGAAAAGGCTAGAGCTTCACTCCTGCTGTTTGTTATTTAGTGCACTGTATTAACATTACATTACCGCATGACAACTACATGAATAAGATGCTTTTTGTGGTTGTAAGAAAGGACAATGCACTGTGTCTCAGAAACTAGTTTCACGAACATTTCAATATGTTTGAAATGTCTGGGAAGAAAAAATGAGGCATGGAAATGCAATTTGTCCATAAGTTCTTTCTGGAAGTAGCTGAGATGAGGTCTTCTTGAATGATAGGAACAGCAAATACGACTTTCTGACAAACACTGGATGTAGAATTTTCTCATAGAAATGTTCAGGTTGTATTTAGTCTGTATATGAGCTCCAGCCATACTGGAAGATTTTAGTTAAGATGTTTAAGGTGTTACAAGATTTCACAAAGCTATATAAAAAAGTAGTGTAGGTAGTGTATCTGAGTTGTGAGGATGATTAGCTGATCAGATGATGATCTTTTTTTTTTTTTTAAATAAACCTGTTCTGAGTAAACTGTGTAACCTTGATTTACTCAGGTTGATCTTTACATTTGGGGACAAGGGTTTGAAAAGCTCTCTGAACTTTCTAATATCAGGCAGCTACTGAGCTTTCTTGAACTAAGTATGAATAGACCTATCATTCCTTTCTTGAAGGAGAGTTTCTACTACTGAAAGACCTTTTGATAATGGACTGGGTTGAACAAGTAATGATCAAACATTGCCACAGGGCAATGAAACTTGTAGTACGTTATGAATCAAGCAAACATAACCCATTAAGACATGATTTGGCAGGCAAAACTTTTTTCATGCCTGGTACCAACCTTCCTTCCTGCTTGAAACAAGGAAGTAAAAATCCCTTCCTTTGAATTCATGGGCACTAAGCTATTGTATCAATCTGGATAAGAAGTTGCTCTCCTTCTTTTGACCCCAGGATGGGGAACAGGATACACCTGCATACAGGTATTTCTCCCCACCTTCTCTCTCAAGCAGAGAAAGTTCCTATCTATAACCCTATTTTGCAAGTGGGGAAACCAATGTGAGGTGGGGAAATTTGAGTGCTGCATCGCAAGCGGGTGCCCAGCCAGACACAGAATACAAAAGTCTGCAAGTGCAAGAGTCCAGTGTTATTTACTGCTGATTGTAAATAGGAGGAAATTGTAAATAGGATTATAGATGAGGCATTTTCTTTACTGCTGTTGTAAAGCATTCCTGTTTTCAATTCTGTGTAATTCCCTTAAGTCAAATTGTAAGAAATTTGGGGTACCCTTGTTGATTCATTGGATTCTTCCTTCTCTAGACCCCTGAAATTTTATAAATGGGACATAACTACTAGTTTTTCTTATAAGTGTGCTTTATATATAGCTATCAACACAGAAAAAAAGAAAAGAATAAGCTTCGTTAGTGTGCATTTACTAACCATTCTTTTCTGTATCCTTCAGACAGACAACAGTGTCAGGTAAAAGTCCTTTTTCTGATAAAGCTGACCAGTGATCTACTGACAGAGGGTAGTTATCCACTACCCATCCTCCTTTTTCTGGAGCACCAGGAAATCTGTCTTTGTTCTTCTTCATAAGCTGTTATAAAATGTCAGATTCAGTAATATAAACACTAAGAGAGACTGTGAGCTGTTCAAAAAGACTGCACAATACAAAATTATTTTCTAAACATTATGATTTTTCCCTATTGTCATTTCAGGTCAATGAAAAGTAAGACATTTATAATATTATATATCTGAATGAAATGAAAACATTTTAATGCGATTTTTTTAAGGTTTCCTATAAAGAATTTAGATTGCAATTTCAATAGTTAAAAACCAGTGAACAAATTTAAAACAATTCAAGATTCTTGGATAACCCTTCATATACAATTCTTTTTAAACACCTGTATCTGGTGTTGAGCTCTTTAATAGTGACTAGGAGTGTAAGAATAAGGCAAGCATACAGCAATACTTCCCTCAGATAATTCTCACAGCCTTTAACAATTTGTAGCCCAGGTATTTTGCAAGACAGAAGTAATTTGTATATATATATAGCAGTCCAAATAGATTTGTCTTTCATGATCTTGCTCAGTCTCTCCTCAATCCTATGTAAGCTTTCAGACTGTGTGATATAAACTAAACTGATATTTCAAATGGAAAAATTGGGTATGTATATTGATAATGTAGGAACTGTTACAGGTTGCTCTTAGAAAAAAAGTGCTTTGCTATATAGTACTTGTAGTTTTACCTCTGCAATAGCTCTCTCCAGTACTTCAGCATATATTTCAGGTGACAGTGTAACTTCAGAGACTGATGCACTTTTTATGGCTTCTTCTACCATCGCTTGAACTTCTGGGTGGTCAGCAGTTATCTCTGATGTTCCTAATAATACAGATCTTTTAAAACGCTTCACAGAATTCTGAAATATTCATTTCCTCTGGTCAGGAATAACTGCTAGGCAATTAAATCCAGCTGCATCATAATTACAGTGCAGCAGTCATTTTAAGCTGCATTTTAATTACACAGTCATACTGAGAAAGACTCAAATAACAGTTTTTCTGAAGGCACTTCTAAAGGGTATTTCATAAAGATAAGTTTTAAGATCTTGGTTTGCTCTCTCATTACAAAAAAACCCAACTTTTTAACTGTACAGTATTTTCTACCACTAAGTGAAATGTTGTTTCAATATGAATGGAATGACATTTGTGTACTAGAACAATCAGGCATCTGCAGCACCTGAGAATTACCTTTTATTTGATTCCTCTTTGATTACTAAATCAAAATGTTGACCCAGATTACTTTAAAAATCAATACAAATCATAGATCATGACAGTGTATTGTCAACAATCAAGAAACCTGCATTCCCTAAGATGCACAAAACGTTCATATTGGATCCATAATTTGTTATTAATTGCTGACACAATAGACTATAATTTAAATTTTTTTTAAGGAAGACACAGAGTTAGTTCACAGTTTACATACTAATTTGATAAAATTTGGTGAAGAACTGTTTTAAGCAACTGCAATATCTACTATGTGAAGAGTATATTTTGGAAAAAATGTCATGTTTACTTTCTGTAATTATGCCAAGATTTTTCACTGATTGTGTTGATACATTTTACATGCACAAATTTACACATTATCAGGTTATTTTTGCCAAGTTACAAGCTCCCTGGGAAAGGGACAATATCTTATGAGGTGTTTCCATTCTGTAAAAAATCTCAGCTCAACTCAAACCCCAAACCAAACAGACTTTACAGTTATCATAGCTAAAGATATTCTACCTCTCCAATTCAAGAGATAGATCTTTCTTTAATGCTCTCTTCAATATCTTTTGCTGGTATAGAATGTCATAAATTGAAGGAAGAATATAATTGAAGGAACAAATATTTTTCTTTAAAAAGACAAAGAAATTTGTAAAAACTACCTCACAACCCACATTTATTTCATTTCCATTTTAGATATTTATAAATTAATGTCCATTAATTGTATCTACCTAGTCATCTATCTTCCTTGGTGGAGATGAAATGTCAGTCTGTTCTGCATGAAAAAAATACTACTATTTGTAAACCATGTCAGGCTTACAAACATATTCATTTGTTTAAATATATTTCAACAAGTTAATAAAAATTTAGCATACTTCTAAGTTTCTCATATTCAAGTGGCAAAAACTCCCACTTCTGAATTCAGATCCTCTCTTCACTTTTTTTTTGTATGTGAATTAACACCTATTCTCCTTATCTATTAAAAATTCTGAAACAATCTTTACTATAAAAAGATATATAAGTGAAAATACCAAACTTTTCATCGAAATACAAAGGTCAGTGGGAGTTTTCCCCCTTTACATAATGTTGTATTAATGGGTTAATATCTTTCAATGACAAAATCAACCATTTCCTTTTAGGTTTCTCAAAACGACAGTATTAGCAACAAGGAAAAAAGTTTTAAATAGTCCTGCAAGTGTAAATGAGGAAAAAAGAATTATCTTTCACTTTTTAATTTGCAAGACACACTGAAGGCATGGAATGACATGCTTAAAATAGCTAAGATTTACTGTTTACTTTTTTGGATGATGGCAGATTTTATAGTATTCCCTTCTTCCAAGTTTATTCCCTCTCTGGTTTGAGTGATTTCTTCAGAATCATCTGCTTCTTTGGCACTACTATGTTCCTGCAAGTCTCCTATAGTTATGAAATTGTATTAATTAACAGAAAACTAGATCAGTAGAAAATCCTTTAATACAAATACTTCAACAATTGAAAACATTAGTGCGTTATCAACATTATTCTCATACTGAATCCAAAATGCAGGTTTAATCCATCTGATTAAACCAGCTACACATCAGCCTTCTCTTTATCTGCCACCCTTCAATCTGTGGAATCCCCCAACACACCTCCTAGGAATCACAAGCACTTTTCCAGCCCTCATGAAGGCAAGACTGGTACCCATCAGCCTGTGAGACACAAATGGCTCTCTAGCAGGACCAGTTTTTATATGCCTCTTTTTCCCCTTAAAAGAAAAGAGATAAAAAATATAACAAAAGCCAGAAAAGAGTTAAAAAATAAACAAGTCCTGAACAGTTCAACAGATTTAATACCCTCCACTGTTTCCCCCCCAACAGAACAATGTGGTTGATTGAGCTGGATGTCACCTGAGCACATTAACAGACTGGGACCCTCTGAGCATGTATATATTACATTCATAGTTTGAATCAGAAAAGTATGTTTTAAGTGAATCTCCTGATCTTCCCCATGCTTTGGTACACATGGCAAAGCACTCTTGGAAAATGCAAACTAATTGATTCCTTCCAGACGCACATTTACTATGCGGAAACCATTAAGTGTTCAGCCCATGAGATCACAATGCAGCTAGTCTGAAAGTCCTCTGTGCATGACATGGATATTGAGTCCTGTCCTGGCTTTGGCTGAGACAGAGCTAATTTTCTTTTTAGTAGCCAGTATAGTGCTGCATTTTGGATTCAGTATGAGAATAATGTTGATAACACACTAATGTTTTTAGTTGTTGCTACATAGTTGTAGTGTCTACACCTAGTCAAGGACTTTTCAGCTTCTCATGCCCTGCCAGGTGCTCAAGAAGCTGAGAGAGCACAGGCAGGACAGCTGACCCAGCCTGACCAAAGGGATATTCCATACCACAAAACATCATGCTCTGGATATAACTGGGGAAGCTAGCTGGGAGGTGGGATTGCTGCTCAGAAACACATTAGATATCAGATTGGGTTTTTTGTTTTTTTTGTTTGTTTGTTTGCTTTTTATGTGGTGAGCAATGCATTTGTGTATCACTTGTATTATTGTTATTATTGTTCTCTTCCTTTGTTATCCTATTAAACTGCCTTTATCTCAACCCATGAGGTTTTTTTTCCATTCTCCTCCCCATCTTCTTGGATGGGAAGGTGTGGCTGTGTGGTGCCTGGTTACCTGCGGGGGCTAAACCATGACAAGTCCTTAGGACCAACTGCTTCCATCTCCTGACCTACTCTGACAGAAGACAGAAACTCTGTGGACTTCAGTGGAGCTGAGTAGCCTCACTGTCTATCCCTGAACTGGACTTGGGAGCACTCAGGAAAGTCAGGGGGCTATTTACCTAATTAAACTGATATATGTCTTTTGCATAATTTTTTAATGATTCTCTGTAATTCTCTCAAGAGGCAGAATTTACTAGGTAATTAATTAATTAAATAATTTTGTTAGGAATAGGAAATACTTTCTGGGATAGTTACTTCTACATCTAGATTCAAGCTTCCAAAAATTTTTTCTTTCCCCTTCTGAAGCTTTCTTACTTTCTATGACAATTTACATCTTTCATCTGTTTGTAGTTCTGCTTTTCAATAAAATTGCTTGAGCTCTCCAAGGTTATTAATTAGGATTAAGTTCTCACATCACTGTCCTCAAAAGTACTTACATAGCCAGGAATCTGGAACATAACACTGTTTAACGATTTTAATTTCTGTGTCATAGTTCACCATTATTTTTACTGCAAAGCCAATGGGTTTTGTATCACTGTGAGCTTCTCTTTTGCAGCACCAGAGGAATATACTGACTTCTTGTTAGATATGTTTCTACCCATGAGTAATTAAAATACAGTGATTCCTTGTTTAGCTGAATAAGGCAAAATGGCCTGATTGTCCATTTGAACCGTAACTGGAACTAACTGGAAAAGGCAGTTCCAATTCAATGGAAGATTCTCATTTCAAAAGAAATAATTTTGAAAAACACCCACAAAATTTCCTTCAAAAAGAAAATCCAAATTTTGTTTAGAAGATATTAAAAGAACATCTTATTTTCACCTTTTCAAAATATTTTCTGAATTCATCAAGCTGGAAAAACCTGGACAGCTTAAGAAGTCTAAATGTGACCAGAGTTGGAGAGTCTTGTGAATGTGCCATCTGAGACAGCATTCTTGGAAGGCTGCTCCAAAGTGGAAAAATCTGTTGATTGTGTATTCACATCAGCCTAGCTGACAAGCTGCTTTCTTGAAGAAAATTCCAATTTTGCAGAGATATAACTTGTCAGAAAGTCATTCAAATTGAAAGTTTCCAACCAGTATCAGTCAGAATCAATTTCTTCTTTCGAAAAAGAGTTCAGAAAATTCTTTCTTGCATACTTGTGGCCCTCAACTTCACAGATTTTATATGTGATATCAAAAATACTGAATTCTACTCAGCTATTCCCTTCACTGCCTGTTCTTTTAGTTTATATTTAATGCACAACAACCATAACAACTTCTGTAATATTTTATAAGTCAAAGAGACAGCAATTGCTCCAGTTGAATAACCTAAAGCAAATCAGATTGCTTCAAAGACCGTGGATACTTTATTCACCTGGTTCTCTTGACTGGTTTTCTAATTCCAACCTATTTTTCACCACTGTTATAGCCTTTTCTACTGCATCCTTTTGCACTTGCTCAATGTTTTGTTCTCTTAATTCTTCCATATGGGGTTGAATGAGTTCGGCCATATCAAGAACCTAGTAAAATGATTTGAAAAAAAAAATAAAATCACAGAAGAGAAATATAAAATCTGATCCAACTTCTATACAATGAAATGAATTTGGAAAAGCTCTGCAAATTTCAGAAAAAAATACATATAATTCAACTGCAAGGTTTTTTGTGGAAAAAATAGTTTCTAACTCGCATTTACATTTAATTAGATATAAAAGTTATTCATAATATTCTTATGCTAAGACAAATAACTGACACAAATATTTGTCTTACATAGAAGGTAAATAAAAATATTTTTTAAATTGAGCTACTTGTATATGAATTAATTTCACCAAATTAATATTTACTCTGTAATCCATATGTTTGCAATGTGTATGTTAGTAACTTAACAGGAGTAAGAAGTAAGCCTCAGCTGATACCCTTGTTCCTCAAGACATTTATAAACCTACCTTTCCTTTATATTTGTCTGCAATTAGGTTACAAATAGTTGTTCTTCCAGAGAATGGAGGACCAAATACTAGTACTTTACAAGGAGGAAGTGGCATTGGTGGTAACAGGTAAGGCCGTGGATTCAACATGAATGTTTTCAATGCCTCTGGGGATGATAGTAGGTACATTTTACCTAGAAAACTTAAAACAGAAGAGAAGCTAACAGATATAGTCTGTTATCTTATAAAATAGAAATACAAATAAAAAGTATCAAATTCTGCTAACCTGACAGCCAAGTCTGGGTTTCCCATTACAATATCACCTTCCTTTAGAGCCACAGGACATGCTTGTCCCCACCTGCTTCTACGCCATCGATATCTGTGTGCTATTAGTTTGTAAGATGACAGAACCCGGAAAAGTTCATCCTGTTTATTAAAACAGCAATAAGAGCATATGTAATTTTTGTCTGAAGCTACATATGCCTTGTTCTTAGCCTTTTTTTGAAATAGTCAGTTGGAAGATAAGCAAACCTAAAAAGAAAACCACATCATGCTTCTTGGAATCTTTAAAAAAAAAAAAAATTCAGAATTGTAGGACAGTTTTAAGGAGAAACTATTTAGATTTTCAATTTTATTTAAAAAATAGTTTCTGTAGGCTTAGTTTATTATTTTCAGAAGTTTAAAACAACAAGGAAGTACAAATCAGCCATTTATTGAAGACAACAGAAAATGGCCAAGATTTCTTCTAAAGGGGATGAAGAAAGGACCACAATCTGTGTGTGGGAACAACAAGGCCCAATTATCTGTTTTAGGCATGCATAAATGCCATGTGATAGTGTTGTCCCAAAACAGGAGATTTGTGTACCTAGTGTGCAATACACCAATATACACACAGAGCAGAGGTATTTTATTGCATATTTGTGCAGATATGGGTGTCTGTCCCAAGACAGCACCCTGAATCTACAAATCANGGTGTCTGTCCCAAGGCAGCACCCTGAATCTACAAATCAACAGTCATTTATACACTTAATATTAACATATTCATCTTTCTAATACATATGTATTGTTATTCTATTAAATGATTGGTTTAGATTTCTTCACCTAGCATGCAAACTAGAATGCATGCTCAGTTCTTTTCTGCGTCTTTAACTTTTGAGTAGGTCGTATAATTGGGGTAGGTGGTCCATGAGTTGGTGGTTGCAATTCCCCCTGCTGGAATTACCTTTCCCCTAGTTTTCTGGTACTTTTGGCAAGTCCAAATGGTTCTTCAAGGCTTGTTGGTCAAACTAGCAATTTATCAGTTACCTTCTGCTTCTTGACAATCACATCTTAATTAGTACATTGTTTGGATAAACAGTAACTAACACAGGGGTAGGACTATACAATGGTCATTCTTAGCAGCAATAGTCTTGGTTACATTTGATTTTGCTGTAACAATAGGAGTAAGTTTAATAAACCTTTTACAGAAGGTGAATAGTGAGTGAATCCTAAAGTTTATGGTGGCTCTAAATTATTCAGACTAGTACAGACAAGTGCTGGCTCTGAAGAACTGCAGGAGGACCTTCAGAATCTAAGAAGCTGGGCATTCAAATAGCAGTTTTATACAGAAAATGATGAGTTGTCATTAACTCTCACTACTCAGGAATAGATCTTGGAGTTACAACACATACTTCCATGAAAACATCTGGTAAATGCCCAAGAGCAGTCAGAAAACCAACCTGAATGTTAGGAACATTTAGCAAAGAGAGAACAGAAGGTAAAGATGGTTTTTTGTTGTTGTTGGGTTTTTTTTTATTATTCTATAAATCCTGCACTCATCTTTACTGCTATGTGCATTCTGCTGCCCTAATCTCAAAAAATATGCAGTAGAATTGGAAAAGTTTCAGAAAAATGTAATATGACAGATCAATCACTCAAAAAGATATACATGTAAGGAGAAATAAGATTCAGTAGACTGGAACTCTTCAGTCCAGGAACAAGACAGCTACATAAGAACAAGACAGAAACCTGAAATCATGAGTTATTAAGAGAGCAGATACAGAGAACAAAACTATTTACCAGCTTTTGCATATCAACAACTAGAGCTGACTGAGCTAAAAGTTGGCAAGTTCAACACAAAGGGAAGCAATTCTGTATATAATGTCTAGTTAAACTGCAGAACTCTGTGCCCCAAATACAGTAGATGCTAAAAGCTTACACACAGACTAGCACAAACACACAGACTAACTAAATAATAAATACAGATGACCTCTGACAAAGAAAGTCCTCACCTGTGAGTTTGTCAGGGACTAAGAAAACAGAAAAGTGAAGAGGAGAGTGTTTCTCTGAAAATGTACAGTGGGGTCTCCCAGTTAAAGTACTCTTCATATATTCAAAGTTTTGTTAAGAAATAGGAAAGATGACTGCAAGTGAATATAGGTGAAGACATTTATGCAAAGACTTCTGGTTTTCAGTTTTATTGAAAGGACACAAATTATAATTATCATGATTCGGCAAAATTCAGCACTAACTTGTCATGTTTCTAATTGATGACAGGAAATACAATGTATGTGATTTTAGCTATGCAGGATGTTGCTATATTTGTATTAGCATGCTGTTTCTCATTCAGGAAGAATAAAGACTGAGCTAAGAGTCAACTGCTGAGATTATTATCCTTTGGGTAAAGTTTCTTTATTTTCTTCGAAGGAATTCATTCTTCCTCTATTGCTAAAACCAAACGTTTTGTTCAAAATTTTATTATAATTGTCTAACTTTTTTTTTTTTTTTAATGACAGGCCTTTTTCTTTTCTTACTCTTTTAAGTGTATTTCAGTCCCAGAATTATCTTAAATTCACATTTCTGGAAAATCAAGGCTCAAAAAATGCCCTTATTGCATGGTAAAACAAACTGGTTGCTGTGAAACAAAGATGTTATAAGCTCACGGCAGAAAAGAAAAAATATTTTGATAATTACTACAGTCAATCACATTTTAGAAAAGCACACTTACATTTTCCAGTCCCTCCAGCATATCTTCTTGCTGACTTTGAAGTCTAGTTATAGGAGCTCCATTTCGAACACCCAGAGATTGAAGTCGAACTATCACTGACTGTAGAGAAAATAACTCTTGACTTAGTACCAATCAAAACTGCTTTTGTGATCCAAAAAGACTCCCAACGTATTTTTAAAATTGTAACTTAGCATTTCTATAATGACTACATATACACTAAGGCCCAGTTTCTAGCTTGGAGTCATGCTAGTTATTGAGCTGAGTTTTAACAAGCTATTTGGTAGATACAGGCAGTGCAAAATGCTGAATCACAGCCTTTGTATCTCCTCATTATGCCGTGAATCACAAGCCTTCTAAAGGAATAGGCTGTGAAGGATTCTTTCCCACAGAGCAGTGGAAGTATTCAGATGAGCTTCAATCTGAAAAGGAGGAAAGTCTCTTTAGGAGATCAGATTATGCACACTTGGAAGTAATGCAACTTCGGTTAATTTATTTAAAAAGATACTTAAACCAGATGCCAATGAGAATTAGATGATATTAAACTTAATTGAAGTATTCCCTGAATGTAATCTTGCTTGAATGCAAGTGTTCTTGAAATGAAAAAGCAAATTTTGTCATGTTTGGACTAATTTCATAATAGGTCTTTGCCTTACTTATAGGTAAAATGGTTGGAATCATTAGACAATTTGATTGCCTTTACTATAAATTTTCTGTTGTAATGTTCACAAATAGATCATAAATAAGGAAATTTTGTGTTCCAACTCTGCAAAATTAGTAGATTTTTCCCCATAGGGCTATACTTAGTTGTAAAGTTAAGCATAAATTGAAATAATGCTTACAGAATTATAATTGATTCAATTTGTTTCAAAAAACAGAGGGGAAACTGCAGGAGCAGCTCACTTCCTACATTGTCAAAGACAATCTCTCACTTTATTTTCAACCTCATACTTTAGGTTCTGACTTGAAGCAACTCTTATTTCTGAGGCAGAGGATAAGGTAATTTATCTTCAAATTTTATCATTGTATTTTTTTAATAGGGAAATGAGTTGCTATGTTCTGAGCTCAAAATCTAGACACAAGCACTCAGCAGAATTGTTAAAAGAATGAAGTGTCTTCTATTACACTGTAAAACTACATCAAAGTTCATAAAAATTCTGTCATTATTTTAGACACTAGCACAAAGTAAGACAATTCTGTAAATATATCATACTGATTTTTTTTTTTTTATTTCTCATGTTAGTAATTATATTTTACACTAATACACAAAATAAAGCACTAAAAGCAGATGGATACAAATCAAAGGAGTTTGTAGCCTGCCTGAAAATATTCTCACGTGACATATATGTAAGCCTGGGGGCAATGCAGTGAATCTTATTACTATTTTACTAGAGCAACAAAAGCAAGCATTTCAAAGGTCATGTTTTCTAATAGTAATTAAATGAGTTTTATACACAACTTAAAACTTTGCCAACACATTAATAAAGAAAACAATCCATAGAATTAAGAAATTATTTTCTAGTGGAGGCTAACTAAGTTGGTGCATAGCTTACTTACTACAAAGAGATCATCTGGTTGCTGATTGCCATCCAGTTCAATAAGATATTGACAATCCTGTTCAGCCATCAAGTCCTGTTTAAGAACAAAGACTTACTGATCAGCTGAGTACAGTTAACCAGAAAATGACATTGGAGCTCATTCTGTTCCTGTACATATCAAGGACTGGACTCCTGTAGACTTCAGCAAAACCAAGATTCGTTGCACTGATGACTTATAAGATCTTCTGGAAATAAATTTTTATTTAGTGATGGATAAATACAGAGAGAATTCCAAAACTGGAGTTACAATGGGTTCAGACAACAGATTAGATATCCCAACTCAAATGCAAGAGAGCTACAAAGAATCAAGATACTGTAATGTTCTGTGTATGAATTCAACTTCTAATTGTAACTAATACATTCATCATTAGGGAAGTCTAAGTAAGACCTAACAACTAGTGGGACATGTTGAAAGTGTTGAAGTTTGGTGTACATCCTGAAGTCATTTAATCTAAACAACTTTCCATTAGCTTGCTTACAAGAAATCCATGTGAGATTGTATAATGATTACAGATCTCATATTTTTTGCTTTCTCCTTCACAGCAGTAATAAGTTTGTTACTCTAGCAAAGAACATTGTACCAGTTTTACACACTTTAATCTACAAATTGAAATTGAAAGGCATAAATAAACAGTGATCATCAAGTGTGCAGCAAACATGAAGATTTGCAGTTGCTTGTACCAGGAGATTTAAAAAAAACCAAACAAACAAAAAACAGAAGAAGAAGAAAACCCCAAATTGTTCCTTTGGACCTGTTTGAGATTTTTGTTTGTTTTTTAGTTTTTTTGGGGGGCTTTTCGGGGTGGGGGGTGGGGAGGGGAGATACATGGTAAATCAAACTTTCCTGAACACAACAAGGAGAAAAAAACAATGCCACAGCTGTAGAAATAAACTACGTGATAAAGCAAACTGATGGGCTAATTATTGGGTATATAAATCTGCAGGCAATGAAGCAGATGAAGAAGGGAATCTATTGGAGTGGAAGGTGGAATGGATGCAAAGAGCAGGTTTCTTACAGGACTGTGTACTACAATGAACTCTGGTAATGGTGATGATACACTGGGCTCTTCAAATACTTCACTTCCTAGATTAAGGAAGCATCTGTGGGGGCAGGTATAGTTTCACTTTTAAAACTCCAAGTGGATTACTTTCTCTTTACTCCAGAGTGGAAACAACACCTACAGATGATAACTTTCTACCATTGATTTCAGTATGAATTTCAGAATTTAGGGATATGTTGTAGGATGCCTTGTGCCCACCTCCATACAATAAATCTCAAACTTTAAAAAAAAAA
>VXBL01000373.1:2138277-2155580 GCA_013400195.1 Aramus guarauna | reverse complement strand
ACTCAAAAATTAAAAAAAAAAAAAAAAAAAAAAAAAAAAGAAAATAGTGCAAGATATTTTAAAAGTCTTTTGTTATGCATAATCATATTATTTTGCTTTTTCTTACTTCTAAAGGATGAAGCATTATATCCTTATATGTTTCAACTTTTTCTTCTGCATTTTCAAGAATATCTTCAGGTCTCTGCACTAATTGATGCAAAAAATCTGACATCATAAGTGGATCTTCTGCAGTCTGCAGAATGAAAAGTTAAATATTTCAAGAACAGAAATAAAATAATGTACTAAACTAATTTTTGTCTTTACTCAAAGGTAAATAAAAGAGCTTTCCAGAGTATTGCAATGAGTATTAGCCCAGTGATTGCTGACCGTGATCCTATCCTGATGAAGTATAGTTTCTGCAAATTGAAAGGAAGGTGCCTAGAACTTGTATTGATAAGTCTCTGGCCAGCATTGTAAACCAGAACAATTAATCTTGAATTAAAAATTAATACCTTTATAAAAAAAAAAAAATCCATTTCTAGTAGTATAACACCAAAACCAATAAACAGACTAGTATCCTGTGAAACTAGTAAAACTTGCTACAATAAACAAAAATTAAGAAATCTTTTATTTGCTTAGACCAAGAAACAGACAATACAGAGTTGCCATTCTCCTGATACACCCTTTTAACTTATGGCAAGAAATAGTTCAGTGATTTCTGAGTTAGAGACTGAATCCAGGTTATGCTATACAATAATCACCATTTGCTGTCATTTAAATCTACCATTTAAGTATTATCCCACAAAGCAGAACAGAAACTGAATTAAGATTAGAGTTCAGCAACATTAATTCATAATTTAGTATGGTGATATTTTAGAATATTGAAATTTGTTCTGCTTCGTACATTATAATACATTGCGCTATTTAGAAATTAGCAATGTTTACCTCTTCTTCTTGCTGCTCTTCATCTTCTTCTTCATTCTCCTCTTCATGCTCATCTTTCTCTTTCTTATGCTTTTCAGTAATGTTAGGATCCCACTGGTTTCTCTGATATACCTGCCCTGAATCAGGGTGTTGCCTTTGTCCTGATATTCTTTGGCATAAGTCATAGTCTGAACACTAGCAAGAAATAATTAAAAGGAAATAATGTGTTTATTGTACTGCTATAATAATATTATTTTTACTGAAACTGCAGAATGAGGGGTAGGAGTCTGGCAAATATTTGAATTCATAAACTTCTTATCCAACAACATTCTCAAAAGCAGCGAATACTAAAGCAAGACTTAAACCCTTGCACAGTTTTCCCCATCAGCATTTTACATTCTATATCAGGAGCATACGCACTACTTCAGCACATTTTACCTTGTACTATAACAAAGGTAAGTATAGTTTATGCATAAAAGTATTTTGCAGACAAGCTTGTGATTGCTCTTGCAATTAATGCTAAAGCAGTTTGGACTTGAGCAAGAGGTCTCAGTTGACTGCAGGTTAGCAAATGTGACATCCATCTAAAAGAAGGGCTGGAAGGAAGATCCGGGCAACTACTTGGCCTGTCAGTAAGACCTCAGTGCAGGGAAGGTTATGGAGCAGATCATCATGAGTGCCATCACACGGCACATACAGGACAACTAGGTGATCGGGCCTAGTCAGTATGAGTCATGAAAGGCAGGTCCTGCTTGACTAAACTGTTCTAATCTCCTGTGACAAGGTGACCTGCTTAGTGGATGAGGGAAAGGCTGTGGATGTTGTCTACCTGGACTTTAGTAAAGCATTTGACACCACTTCCCACAGCATTCTCCTAGAGAAACGGGCTGCTCATGGCTTGGATGGGCTTACTCTTTGCTGGGTAAAAAAATGCTGGATGGCTGGCCCCAAAGAACTGTGGTGAATGGGGTTACATCCAGTTGGTGGCCAGTCACAAGTGGTGTTCCCCAGGGCTCAGTACTGGGCCCAGTTCTGTTTAATATCTTTATCAATGATCTGGATGAGGGGATCAAGTGCACCCTCAGAAAGTTTGCAGATGACATCCAGTTGGGTGGGAGTGTTGATCTGCTTGAAGTGTTGGAAGGCTCTACAGAGGGATCTGGACAGGCTGGATCGATGGGCCAAGGCCAACTGAATGAGATTCAACAAGGCTCAGTGCTGGGTCCTGCACTTGTGTCGCAACAACCCCGTGCAACGCTACAGGCTTGGGGAAGAGTGGCTGGCAAGCTGCCTGGTGGAAAAGGACCTGGGGGTGTTGATTGACAGCCAGCTGAATATGAGCCAGCAGTGTGCCCAAGTGGCCAAGAAGGCCAACAGCATCCTGGTTTATATCAGCAATTGTGCGGCCATGAGGACTAGGGAAGTGATCGTCCCCCTGTACTTGGCACTGGTGAGGCCACGCCTCAAGTACTGTGTTCAGTTTTTGGTCCCTTGCTACAGGAAAGACACTGAGGTGCTGGAGTGTGCCCAAAGAAGGGCAACGAAGGTGATGAAGGGTCTCGAGCACAAGTCTTATGAGGAGCGGCTGAGTGAACTGGGGTTGTTTAGCCCAGAGAAAATGAGGCTGAAGGGAGACCTTATTGCTCTCTACAGCTACCTGCAAGGAGGTCGTAGCCATGTGGGCGTTGGTCTCTTCTCTCAGGTAACAAGCAATAGGACAAGAAGACTTCCCACTCAAGTTGCGCCAGAGGAGGACTAGATTGGATATTAGGAACAATTTCTTCACCAAAAGGGTTGTCAAGGCTTGGACCAGGCTGCCCAGGGAAGTGGTTGAGTCACCATCCCTGGAGTTTTTTAAAAGACGTGTAGATGTGGTGCTTAGGGACATGGTTTAGTCATGGACTTGGCAGTGTTAGGTTTACAGCTGGACTCAATGATCCTACAGGGCTTTTCAAATCTAAATGATTCTATGATTCTAAGATTAAGTAATTTTAATTCTGACCTCTCAGAGCTCTACTATTACCCAATAGCATAGTGCCATTGTCTCAGAGGCTAAAGGAGTTCAGCAGTTTGGAGCTCTGGAGGAGTTAGCAATGGTCTTTCCATAAAAAACCCTGCAGACAGAAATTTCATTTAACATTAGACACAGATAAATCTGGATGTGGTCTGTGGTGGTAAAATTATTAATATTTAAGATTTGAGAAGTCTGGCTAAGAAGTTTATTCTAACTAAAAGAACATTCCTTTCAACTAAAAGCTAAGATGACTTGATCTTAAAGGTCTTTTCCAACCTAAATGATTCTATGATTCTAACAGTCTGTGACTGTTTTTACTTCCCCACTTCTGAGCTAAGACAATACTCCTATAGGCTCCGCCAAGACCCTTCTTTCTACATTATCACATTACATTGTGTTTGATTCCTTCTTAGAATTGTGGCTGTTAGCAAGCTACTTAAGGAGTCCATCTGTTGCAGGGCTGGATACCTGACTTTGTTATTACTGAAAGGGTTGTTTTTCCTCATGTCTTTTTTTTTCTGAAACAAAAAGCTGGTTGGGTCTCTGCAATCACTTAGCCGAGAACAGGGGACCAGAAGGGCAGATGCTGTCTGAATGTTTGCTCACTATGATCATAGTTAATAAAGCTTCTATCTGACCTGTCCTAAATTGTACTTGCATTAATATGCACTTGGAATCCCCGGATCTCTGGCAGGTCTTAAGATGGGCATCTTATAATTCTAATGTGGAATTGGGGGTGGGGCACAACAAACAATAAATAATCATTCTTCCCTTCTAAATCACTAACATTTACCCTTCAAACACCTACATAAACCCTGAGATAAAAAGAAAATATTGTAGTTGTTAACATCAAATTGTTACAGAAACAGAGAATTGATTTCCACAGAAAATACAGAGCCTTTGAGATCACATTGCTAGCAATAGGCACACTACACTCATTTCCTGAGGTATCCCTTGAAGTATTACAATACTTTAGGATATTTCTATATTTCTATGGTGAGTCATACAGCTGATAGAAACACTATATGACATAGCACATTGTGAAATAGGGAAGGAGGAATTTGATCAGATATGGTTCTTTTTTCAAAGGTGCATCTTCTGTCCTTTTTCTTGGAGACACAGAATTTTCCTAAACTGTTCTGCTCATAGCAGTATTTCATTATTCCCAGCATTATCTAAAATCTCCCTTCTTCCTTCATTTTTGATATAATGAAAATGGTTACAATTCTGACATATCTTTGAAAACAGCTTGAACCCACTGAAATCAAAGGCAAAATTATTCATTTGACTTTGGGGCAAGGATTTTTAATGAGCATTCATTCTCAGTCTTCTTCCCAGAGGAAAAGATGATGCAACTACATGAAGTCAAGAATTCTGTTTTCTTTCTAGTGTAGTAAGTATCACTCTTCTATTTGTACTGTTGCACATGGAACAATATATATTCTCAAGAACTGGGATTTCTCACTATCTGGTGTGAAAACAAAGACTGACTTTCAGTAGCTGAAAAAAATCAAAACTGCTTGAAAAGCAGCACAAAAATATGTTTCTCTGATGTTTTAACATCTTTCCATGAGCATAGAAAAAAAGATTTGAAGCAGGCATTCACAAATTTTCATAATGCATGATCAAAAAATTTAAGCCTCAAAAGTATGGAATTAAAACAAACATGGACTTAAATCTGGCAAAGTGATGGACTAGGTCCATGCACTGAAGCTTAGTATCTGACAAACCACATAGATATGACAACTAGAACAAAAATCCCAATGAGAATGGAGCATAACACCAGAGGCTGATTATTCAGAGTTGCCTCAGCAACTCATTCTGCACATTCAAAGTAAAAGACAGAAATAACCCAGCTGATAATAAATAAAACATTGCAAGGAGAAGGGCCTGAATCCTTGTTCATGATTATACATACTGTTACTTTCTCTGCATGGAGCCTGGCAAAGTTTGGCATGGGTCAGCTAGTATTCTCCATGGTGAATAGCTGGGCACAATCTAGAGAGTGGCACAGGCCCAGGGCCTTTCCCAGCGGGCAGTTTGGACACCCTCACCCCATTCTGACTAACAAAACAGGTCAGCCGTGTTCTGCCAAACCAGTGGCCTGATGTCAGAAGAGTCACTCTTGCCTTGTTTTATTTTCTAATATAGATGTAGCCATCAAGTGCATTCTTTTAAGTTACATTGAGAAAATCCTCTTAATCTTACACTAACAGTGATTTATGTTTCTCTGGTTATATGAGTGCCACTTTTGTAAAGTACCTGGTATGTCACATTACTGCTCATGAAGAAACTGAGATTCATAAATGAGATGAATTAATAGTAACTAAGAAGCAGATTCACAATTAGTGAGTAAAAAAATAAAAATACAATTTGCTTTCTAACTTCCATATGTGAAAAGTTTCTTCCTGAAATACATGAATGGCAGATGTACATGTATCCAAAATCTCATAATAATCCTGTTATTCAAAGGGGTTTTTTTTTCTCGACAACCTGCATCTTCTAATTGGTAGAGGTGCAAAGACTGTAACTGCTACTGAAGTTTCAGGAAATGTTCATTATGTTACATGAACAATGCTTATAATGGAGCAAACTAGCGTCATTCCATTCCAATATAACATAGAACAATTTATTATTCCTCAATAAATACTATACTCATATGCACAGGGGAAAATATTATCTTTTGACTTATGCAGCATATAAAGTCTACTAATATTTAGGAAAATGACTAGCAAGTTACTGAAGATCACATTACCTTAATGTTAATCAGGAAATCCGGTTTTAATTTTAGATTCTTTATTTTCTCTATTTGCTGTGAAATAGTCATGTATTCCTCTGAGAGAGAAGGAAATCCACTGAGAACATAACCTGCCAAATACATTTTAATAAATATATCTTTTAGAAGGTTATGTCAAATATAGGACTAGTTATGCTCATCTCCTTTAAACAATATATCTATTTTGTGGGGCAATTTTAAACCATGCACATGACATAACGCTATTAAAAAAACTGTGCACCCATGTCTACTTCAATGAAATACAGACAAAAAAGTGTTTTCAACTTGATATTGGACTCTCAAAGTTTAACTCAGTTAAGAAACATAAGAAACATCTAGACATTAAAGATCATACTCAGACCACCTGCTTCATGTGCCTAGCCCAGATATTGTAGGGCCTAAAAAGTAACAACCTACAGTAACCATTTTTACCACTAAAAGACTTTGTAAAAGGCATTACAAAAAGTAGCCACTCTATGATACAAAGCATTCAAACTAGGAATCTAGGCTTTTTATACAACCTTTAAAGGTCTTTCCTTCTATGGACAATAAAGGGAAACTGAACAACTCTCTGGGATACATAGTGCTCCTGCATGTTAAATCCTCTCAGAAGGAGGCACCATGCACATAGCATGCATACTGAACTTGGTAAGCAGCCATTCGCTCAGGATTCACAATGCTGAGTCCTCTTTGGCACACAGACACATACTGTATATGACAAGCATGGTGGCAATAATACCTTTCTCTTAGTATTAGAACGCTCAGCCCCACAGGCAAACTCATGGCTTCAAGTTCCTAGGAGAGTACTGCAACTACTAATGGCTGCATGCAGTGTAGTAAGAACTACGGTATAGCAAGGAACTCAATATTCATGAGGCCAGAATGAGAGAATAAACAGGAATCAGGTGGATTTTTTTAGCCTAAGAATGAGAACATTCCCTTAGAGAAATGGTGTGTGCTCCAAATGCTTAGAATTTTATGTGATAACATTTAAATGAAAGTCCATGCAGCACAAAAACATAGCAGCAGTCTTTGCAAGAGGTATTAGGACTGAAGATTCCTCCTTCTTTGGGGAGCTACTATCCATAGATGCAAAATTTATAGAAGAGGATAAGCAAGAGAGAGCATAATGTAGCGTCATTCCTCTAGGGAATGAAAATCCTGGATTCTAAGTTCTTGATACCTTTAGAGAATTTTAACAGGTAGTGAGACGTGGGGAGTCTGCACAGCCTCTGCTTATCAACACATCCCAGATAACAACAGCTAACGTGAGAGGCATGGCAGTGTAACGTGGGAAAAGGTTATCCCAAACTGTTTGTTCTTTGAGAGGGTGTTTGCCCCCAAACCGATAATCTTGTGAGGAGACTAACAATGATGAAGTTTACCTGAGGCAACCATCAACCAGAACAATAGTAACCAGGGGATTACCAAGAAACTTTTGACGAGAGAAGGAGCCATCTTGAAAAGCAGCATTAAAATTTGTGCTTGAGGGAAGAGACCTTAGAGTGAGAAGAAGGTAAAAGAACAGCAGCCAAACCAGGTTTGAAGTGTGAGCACTACAACCTTCTGCCTAGGCCTGGCAGAGCAGCCTCCCTGTTGGATGCTGAGAGTAACCTGCATTTCAACTACCTGACTGACAGAACAGGGTAAAACACACAGCGACCCACACCTCAAGTATGTGTATATGAGCTCACACCTTGAGTACGTGTATGTGAGCTCACGGGGAGCTTTCTCACTGGTGTGTGGATTAGTAGACTGTAGGAAATGGCACACACAGATAGAGCTAGAGCACTCACATTTCCAACAGAAAATGTGCTTAAATAGGTGAACATGCATTCTCAGAAAAGGGAATGTGTGCTTGTAACTTCCACCCATCTTTGAGAGAGGTTTTGCATACATAACCATGCAAGTTTGAGTGTAGTCTTTGAATTAGTTTTAGGAGGCTGTTTAGAAATCTGTAGGTGTTTATTAATATTAGGCAAGTGCTTAGTGCTGTGGTTTGTCTGTTGTGTGGCTGATACTGAACCTCTTCACTGACTGCCAGTTCACTGATTGCCAGTTAATTACTTGCCATTAATAAATCAATAAACAACTTGGGTCCTGATTTGATTTAAATCATGCTAATTGAGCAGTTATCCCCTGTGATAATGACATAGAATTTTCCTTTGCAAATATTATTTAGGTTAACATGATAGGAACTTCTGTTTGTTTTCTTGATTTAATTAAAAAAAAAAAAAAAAAGCAAGCATATCAGCTACATAGAGGTTATAATTCTGTATTTTCTTACCTACAATGCCCTAAAATACAGGTATGCTTGTTATTTTCCAGTCCTTCAGTGCCTATGTTATTTTAAAGAGAGATACTGCTTATTTCAAGGAATAGCTTAGAAGCTTCATATCTGACCTCTTTGAGAAGTAAAAAAATAAATGTTTTTAGTGAATTACAATTTTTAAATATTATAATTTGTTTTAGCACTTCTGAATACCTCTGACATATCAGTCTCCAAGATAATATGTGTTTATTATTTAAGTCAGAAGAATATAATTGAAAATAATTCCTTATTGTGTGTACTGTTTAGAAACTTGTATTTTAGAATGTTAAAATTTACAAGTAAAAAACAGCCTCTCATACAACAATGTTTCTAAAATCTTTAATGAATAATTAATACTGAATTGACTGATTAGTTCCTGCTGAAAGCCTCACAAGGCTTTCCAAGGATTATATTAAGATAGTCACTAAACAAAAAGTGATTAGAACTAGAAAATACTTAACAAAAATTGCTTTTGGAGACAAATTCTGATTGGTAGGAAAACATAGTGAGTATTCTACTCATTGCTGCTTTTGGGCATCTGTAACATAGAAAATGGTTTGGCTACAGGAACCAAACTTTTATCAACTTTGTAGTCATGTTTACAGTCTCTAGGATCTCTGTGGTCCTCTGTGGTAAACACATCTTAGTCATTCATCATCAGACTGACTCCAAGAGGGAAAAATCAGATAACAACCTGAAGAGATGTCTGTGTTACTAAAGTCCTGCCATATGGATTAAGAGACTGGTATTTCTGATGCTAATTCCCTCAATTTTTTGTTTCCTCATCATCTCCTTTTTTTATTTCTTCCCCGTTTCTCTGTCTTTTGCCTACTGTTTTAAAAGCCTGGTTTCACCAGTTAAGGCTGCATGATTTGCAAAACTGTTGAGTCTTGGACAAGAGAAGGAACAAAAACTATTGCAACTGAAAGCTTATAGAAGCATGCTGGTTTTCAGAGCAGTAGAAATGTAATATTTTCTTGGCACTATACCTGTCTGTCTCCTATGATAGAAATTACAAATAAAGCTCAGCACCAGAAAAAGAGACTACATTTTCTTTTACTTTCTTTTGACTTAGCAGTATACTTGTTTTCTCTTCAGGAAAGTGGGTTCATACTCTAGCAAGATCTGCAGCACTAATCTTAACAGCCTCAGTTAACATAATCTTTCCTCCAAAAGAAGAATTATTAGTACTACCGATACTATTCTCATCTAACTTACTCTCAGTCACAAAATGCAAATGGAATAAACAATGTTGTAAGAACAAGTAATGACTGTAATACTTTGAATTTTAAATAATCTGTTTTCCTTGTTTTTCATTATTTTATATGTTTAAAGTATTTTTTCTGGTGGTTTTGTTGGTGATGATATTGTTATAGAAGTATTCAAGCAAAAACCATCTGTATTTTAATCCTAAAACTTTTCTAGCCAGATAATATTGTCAAATGAGAGTCATAGCAACACTTACCATTTGGGGCAAATTCATTTTCTCAAAATTAACACAACATAGGATTGGTTTGACACTTTCTGCTCTCCCAGATTGGTAAATTAATCCCTAAATACACTCTCAGTTTATGGACATTCCACAGCCCCACGAGCACAAGAAAAGATGCTACCATCTAATACAAAATAAATTATATTTGAGCAGTAATGGATGCAAAGTGTATCAAAATTATAGCTAGCTCTTTCTAAGAAGTTTAGGCTATAAATATACTTACCAAAATGAGCAACTTCTGGTGAGTCAATCTTTTTCAGAATCATTTCTGTAACCAGTTCTTCAGAAATACTTTGACCTTTAAAAAGCAATTCTTGACACTACGGTAAAATGTAAAACATAGTCTTATATAATATGTGTTGGTCAAGAATATGACAAAACTTACTAGAAGATTAGGCCTTTACCTTGAGCCCATATTCTGTTTCTTCATTAATATTCACTTGAATTACTTCCGAAGCTGAGAAAGCACATAAGACAGAATAAAATTAAAATAATAAAAAAGATTTTATATACAGACATGTACATGCAGAGATACATACATTCACACACACACAAGTATGTACGTGTGCACCAAGCAACTAGACTGCTTTTGAATGAACAGCCTTTACATTTAGAGCCATTATTATATTTTGTCCATCCAGAACCTGGTGCCTTCTGGCAATGTCTGGGTAGAAGATTTTCCCTGCAATTTAGCCCTATATATGCTACAGACAAATGCACATCATCAGCTGTGCAGGATTATTTTAACTACTGATATATATCAAGTTAGCATTACTGCTGTGTAATTCAGAGATGAGTATTTGAGCTCAAACGCTTCCCAAAGTTCAAAATCAAGTTTAAGAAAAAACTGTTTAGACACACAAAAACAGTTGTGTGTCTAAAGGGCTTTTAAAAAAGGGCTTTAAGGGCTTTTCAAAAAGCCCCTAAAAACATACTCCTTATATAGTTTAATTATCTAAAATTAAATAAATACTAAATTTGCCACCCATCAGATTCAAAGTCCTGACCTCTGTGGACAGTGACATCATAGCAGAATGATCCTGGAAGTCTTTCACACTTCTATACCATTGAAATAAGCAGACACTCACAAAAGTTTTCAGGAATGACCCTTAAGGCTACATCTATATTATTAATAAAGCAGACCAGGGAAAGGTCCTGAAGCCAGGTGGTGCATGCTTATACAGGTAAAATCTTTCTTCCCAGAACATAGTGGCTGTTTTCTAACTGCTTGTACTATGAATGGGTGTTTGGGAGAGCATTATTTGCCATGGGCCCAAACAACACAGACAACTGAAAGTCAGCACTGTACGTGTACCCTGGCCTCATTTTATTTATGAGTATTGACCTAATTATTGGATAAATGGATAGAAAGTATTTTGTCAAGTTAAAAAGACTGTGAAAATCTTTCCTATTTAATAATTCTCTAACTTTGATTATTTTTTAAAATAAATAACAAAGCACAAGACAGATACTGATACACATATCTGGTACTCCTCCAGTGGAGGACACCAAGATGACGAAAAGTCTTGAGCATACTAGGAGAAGCCAAAAGAACTGGCCTTGTTCAGCCTGAAGAAGAGAAGACAGCTCTTATTGCTGTCTAAAACTACTTAATGGGAAGGCACAAAGACAGAACCACTGTCTCCACAGAAGTGCAGATAGGATAGGAAGCAACAAACACAAATAGGAACATGACAAATTCCAATGGGGTAATTAGGAAGCATTTTTTCATCATGAAGGTGGTCAAACATTGAAAAGCGTTGCCCAGAGAGGTGGTGGAGTTTCCATCCTTGGAGATATTCCAGACTCAACTGGACATAGCCCTGCGCAACCTTCTCTAGTTGATCCTGCTTTGAGTGGAAGGTTGGACTCAATGACCTCTGAAGGTCCTTCCTGAGCTATATTATTCATGTTTCTGTATGTTGAATTTCTTTGTTTCTTTCTTTTTTGATGTGGAAAATGAAAAAAAAAAACAAACCAAACAAAAACAAAAACCACAAAACAAACACCTGTTAGCAAAAGTTGAAGAAATGTGTGAGTGTACCCACATATGTGGGTATATTAGACGAAAGAAGATTAAAAGAAATATGAGCAAAAGAATAATAATTCTTTGAATCTACTAGAAACAAGGCATAAAAATGCAGTGAGATTTACATCAATCATTAAGAAAACTTTCTAATGGCAAAGACTGTGTTACAGAGATAGACTGTCTAGAGATTTTTAAAAAACAATTTGATAAATATTTGTCAGTAATGGTTTAAATACATTCAAACAGTGTGGATTGGCTTAAATACATTCCAAAGGTCCCTTCAGATTTTGGTCTGATCTATGTTTTGGACCAGGTATTAATTTGTTAGACAATCCTACGAATTAAGAATTCTATATTTATGTAAGTCAAAACCCCACTTTATTAAAACTGAATTTTACCATATTATAATTCCAAATCTTCCCTATAAGATAAAGATACTTCATTTGATAAATGAATATATCCTGTGTATTCACAGGAATATGAAGTATTACACCATCCACTAGGGGGCTTTTATTAGGACAATAAAAAATACCAGGAGGCACATCCAAAAGAAAAAGTGTAATGCAAATTGATATATAACTAGTTCATAACCAGAACTAGTATACATATATACCATATATACATATACACCATACATATATACCATATATATGTATACCATACATCATACATATATACCATATATATGTATACCATACATATATACCATAAAATCAGATTTATAATTTAGTGTCCCCAAAGAGGAACTCAAAAATTGCTTCATAGTTAAGGTTATTATGTTGTTTCTTTTCTTCTACTTAAAAAGATTACATTAGCCTTCAAACTCATAGGACAAGTCTGGTGGAAAAGTTTTCTTTTTTCATAAAAAGTGAATGAATCAAGGTTTGTGAATTATAATGTCACAGATACAAAAATACGATGAGGGCTTTAAAAAAATTACAGATTTTAAATTTTTCTTAGTTACTGCTGACAAACTTAGTACAAAAGAAAACTGCCAGAGAATTGGTTTTTGTAGGAAAAAAAAAACAACACCAAAAAACCCAAACTCTCTAGCAATGTCTTGATAGGGAATAAGAAAATGTTGTAAGCAATAGGTTTTACTCTACAGATCTTCAAAAATCTTTGATGAGAGATACTGTCAGAAATGGAGCTGGATAGCTTAGAAAATGAAATGATATCTTGTATTCCAGTAAATGCATGGTGGGAGAAATTAACTACATCTTCCAAAATAAGCCGTCAGGTATTTTTGTTTTAGAAGTTTGAAAGTGCCAGCTCCCATTCCTTCCATTATTACTTATACTGATACAAAAGCTATGCTTCTGTTTCTTGGAGTACATCTTCCCTTGTATTAGGCACTGCACAAACAGAAAAACCTGTTTTTTCATGGTCTGTATTGGAAAAATCTCTGTGCTCTCTGGAGTTGAATGAGTTGCCTCTATGTGAACGAGAAAGGTCGCATGAATCACCTTACAGGACTGGGACTAGAACTTGAACTTTCTATAACTAAAAGGTCATTACTCAGCAATTGCATTTCTGGCAAAATGGTTACTTAGTCCTTATCAGTAGTCTTTACTGCAATCAGAAACATGTCATTTTGAATCACAGGGAACAGTGAGGATATTCTAAACTAAAAAATATTATGAAGCCAATGCAATGTTACAAAGATAGTGTACGTTTACCTTCTATGAAAATGCATTTCCATCTGTGCGCTAGTTTTCTAGCTAATGTTTTCTTTCCAGAACCCTTAAAATGAAAAATACACTTTTAAAAGAAAAACAGGCAGACAGAAAAAAAAACCCCAAAACTAAACGTATTACACAATAGAGAATATATTTTCATATGATAAAACCAATTAAAAGCTACCATTGGGATTAGGGTCTCTGAGTTATGCACTGGGCAAACACAAACACTCTTTTTAATATCATCCTCTGTTTTCTACTGCCTAGCATTGCTAATATACTGCTACTGCCCTTTGCAATTAATTATTTCCAAAGTAATTACACTGATTTTGTTTCTGAGTAACTCTGACTG
Source organism: Aramus guarauna (assembly GCA_013400195.1). Lineage (NCBI taxonomy): Eukaryota > Metazoa > Chordata > Aves > Gruiformes > Aramidae > Aramus > Aramus guarauna. The sequence goes on along the minus strand of VXBL01000373.1, from coordinate 2,142,024 downwards.
AAACTCAGCTACGATTTGCCCATAAATTCCTATGAGAAACTCTTCAGGATTGAAATTTATTATTTGCAGTCTCAAGGCAAATTATGATGTAAACCTGTTCAGCTGTTTCTGAGTAAGATACACAGGGATAGTATTCTTTGACTGAAACAATGAATATGTAAAAACTGCCCTTGTTAGTCCACAAATCTGGTTTACATACTAACAAAATGTTTATCTTATCACTTACATGAATCCTGAGGAACCAACATAACCAAGAGTAATGAGGTCTCTAAGAGTACAGCTACCTGAACGGAACTCTGCAAAACTCACCATCTTCCACTCTTAGCGTTATGCCCTTTTTTCAAAGGCATACAAAAAGACCTTTTTTTGACAGTCTGTTTGCCCTAGATAAATTTTGTGATTAAAAATAGTAAAAAACCACAAATAAATCACATTCCTAGTTAACAGCATACCAGCAAATACTCCAGCCTACTCATACCTTACATCTTACAGATGTGATGAGAATATAGGTATTTGGTTCTGCTTTAATGACACTATGTTTTAAACTTAAAATAAATATCTTAAGATAGATGCTCTACACATCAGCCATAGAATTAAAAGACATTATCATAAAAACAGAATATTTAATTCCTTGCCCTCTTGGCCAGGCCTGTGCAATTTCAACCCTTTTAAAATTTGTATTAATATCAAGCAATTAGTGAAGGCAATGATTTCAGATAAGAATATCTATTTCTTATACGTTTTTTGCATTGTCTTTCAATGAGTATTTGATACTGGTTTGGTCTATAAAAATACAAAGCTACCTTTTTCATGTAAGATTAGAAACTTGATGTTTGTTTGTTTAAAACTAGGCGAGCCAGTCCACTGTAGTCTTCTACTGAGCTGAACGCACTCTTTCAGGTCTCATGCTGAGCATAGGGCACACTCATTGGCTATCACCTTACAGAATCTCAGTCTGATGTTTGCATCTCTTCCACTTGCAGAACACTGCCTTGCCTCCTTTCTCAGATGTACAGATTTGCAGCGAAGCACTACCCAACAACTAGAGCCAAGGAGTAGGAAAGGATGCAGACCTGTGCAAATGTTAGGGGCCAGGAGCCTTCCAGCCTCCTGAAAGTCTTTGAAGAAAGGAAACGCAGCACTACAGCAATGATTTGGGGCTTGATTTGGTGGATCAACTGGCACTGAAGTTTGGGTTGATTGCCAGTTCTAGACACAAACCATTTATCTTTCTACCTGCTAGGCAGCACAAAGCAGATTTCCATATGGTCATTTCAGGCTCTGTTGTGGTACCTAATGGAATCACACACCAATGCAGCTGCTAGAGGACTGTGTGTTCACACTGGAATTCACGTGCTCTGAAGGCACCTTTCATGGGCAACTGCAATTTTCAAAAGGAAAGCAGCTCTCAGGCCACCAGTGGTGTGTTTAAGTGTATAACAGATTCAGTATAGACGCAAGGCAAACTTGCACCGAAAAAGAACCCCCTTCAGCAAACTAATGCACTAATGTTAAACCACCCATAGAGTCTCCTACGCTTGGGAAAAAGAAATCTGAGAAGTCTATAATTACAAACCATCAAATTTTCCTAAGTAAAGGAGGCCAGGAAAAAAAAAAAAGCTTTTTATAAAATACGGTAACTTACACATATGTAAAATGACACATACTTAAAAACGGAACTGAATAATAATGTAATAGAAGGTGATTTGAGAAGAAGAGAGACCTTGTAGTAAAAATATAGTACAAATCTCCTTGTCAGGACACCTTGATGAATTGCAGTTATTCCTACATATATGGCATATAATTATGTCAAAATTCATTTAAATATTTAATATCTCATGGCATGTCTATAAGTCAGTACGTTAGCCTGATGGTTCTTTCATGCCTATTGATGTCTTTAATCTGCCAATTTTTAAAAGTTATAATACTGAAATAACATAAAAACAACTCAGTTGCCCATGTGAAAAGAGAAGAAACTTTTTGAGCAACATGAGACTTTTAATTACAGTAATAACACTTCTAATTGTAATTGACTGGTCACTCAGGCCAAAAATCGGCCTCATTAAATGAGATCAGAATCTTTACCACGCTCTGCAGGATTTGCAAAGTGGAAAAGATAAAAAACTAGATCTTTGATTTTTTTTGTCAGCATCACTAAACTAAAGTTTTTAAAGGAAAAGTAAAATTGCTAGCAGAATATCTGAAGAAAAACCTTCTGTCAGACATCTTACTGGCTTTCCAAGGACAATAAAGCAAGCGGGCTTAGACAACAGAAAGGATTTTTCAGCTTCATCTTCATCGAAGATGTCTGCAAAGGGCTGAGTTTGTTTCTCCTCTCGTGAAGCCATAAATTATCTAAGACTGGAGGGAAAAAAAAAAAGCTTTTTATAAAATGCAGTAGTTTACATAAGTAAAATGACATACTTAAAAATGGAGCTGAATAATAATGTAATACAAGGTGAATTGCTTTGTAACAAAAGCTGTTATAAGAAAAAGCATTTAGAGAACATACACAATGCACCCATTAATAAGAGAAGAGTTGCTGCTGAAAAATAAGAGTTTCATAGAATCATAGAATCATCTAGGTTGGAAAAGACCTTTAAGATCATCAAGTCCAACTGCTAACCTAACCTTGCCAACCTACCACTAAACCATGTCCTCAAGTACCTCATCTANCCCAGGTCCTTCTCTGCCAGGGAGCTTTCCAGCCACTCTTCCCCAAGCCTGTAGCGTTGCCTGGGGTTGTTGTGACCAAAGTGAAGGACCCAAGTGTTGTGACCAAAGTGGTTTGTCAGAACCACTCCTGATCCCCAGTTACATCTATATGGATGCTGATAATGACTTCTTCCTGACTCTCAAACTGCCTGTAGCTCTTTTTTAAACAGCATGTTTTATTGCTTTTTCCTTCCTGTGCCAATTGCCACACAGTTGTAACTTTTCTCTGGTCCCTGAAATGGACCCTGCTAAGCCTTTCGCTTGAGAGCTTTGGGCACAGAAGAGCCCCATCATGGTCAACGGAAGTACTTGCTGCGTCCATGGCTAGGTACCCAGATAGGGCTTTGCAGAATTCCATCACAGTTCACGATCAGTTCCGTAACCCCCTCACAATTCCCAGTCCCTCCAGGACTGCAAGAGATTGCACATCCAGCACTATGCAAAGTGAAACAGAAACGAGTTTCTGATTAAGGTAAGCTGGAGGAAAAGATGGGTGGGCCTTTCAAACAAATGCAGTCCAAAAAGGTGAGGAGCTTGACGAAGCGTGTTTTGAAGAAGACAAACCAAAACTCCACTTATTTTAGAGGGCCACTTAAGTCTCACCCCTTCCCACCTCTCCAGTCATTTTAAAATTAAAAAATTCTACTTCAGGATGAAAATCTGAAAAAGCTTGTTTTGAAACATCAAACTGAAACATTCTAAGACCTGATGAATGATAGGGACAGTAGTTTAATATTAAAAAAAAAACCACTACGTGCAAACCAACCCTCTATTCCTCTCACAGAAACTCACTGACTGAACTTCACCTGGCGTTCCCGGCCGTTTCACTCCTTGCCAAACCTGTCCAATTACGACCCAATTTCCCAATTACAAAACCCCACCCCAACCAAACCAAAGAAACAAACCAAACCTTCTGCCCTGACTAAATACCTGCCGGGGCCCTGTTCCCCCCCCTGCCCCGCCAGCACACCCCTGCCCGGCAGCGCCAAGAGGTCGGCGCCCCTCAGGGAGGAGACGACAGCGGCGGGGGGG
>VXBL01000373.1:2062653-2136665 GCA_013400195.1 Aramus guarauna | reverse complement strand
AAAAAAAAAAAAAAAAAAGATTTGAATTAAGAATTGAAACAGCGTGGCTGAAGTGGTTACCACTCACGCCTGTTTATTTTTTTCTGAGAGATTTCAGTTCTCGTCAGCTGAATGGCTTGTGGAGCAACTTCCAGAGTTTTGGGGCTGACCTCTGGAAGTAAGCTGTCGAAGATTTTTAGCATTCTGTTGCAGAAACTGTAGGGATGTGCTATTCACAGTACATTTTGCGGTGGCCAAAGTGGACTGGAAGTTTATCTGGTAGTTGTTTCTTTAGCGGTGTGATGAGCATGCTACCGTGTGAGTCAGAATCCCATTCTTGGTGGCAGTAACCTGGAATAATATCACTGCGTTTATCGTCCTTCAGCTCCCAATCAAATGTCTTTGTGTAGTTTCTTTTGTTTCGTGGTATGTTGGTTTTTCACTTGAGGTAGTTTTGGACAGTTAGGTATCATGGCTTTAAGTGCAACGATTAGCTCTAGTTCTAAGTTCAGATGTTACCTGTAGTGATAATAGATAGTTTTTTACAGTGAAGTCAGCATAGCCTCTTGAAAACATACTGAAATGGCAGATTAAAGCATGCAGGATTATTGGTACCAGTAAATTGAAAAATTGACGTTACTCTTGCTTTCCAGAATGTCACTTTTTTCCTCCCTATGCATAAAGGAATTTTGATTGCTGCCTTAATGCACCTTCCTCCTCATTGCTGGAAAACACTGTTTGTTGTTTTATTTTCAGCTAAATTATTGCTGTATGAGAGAAGGGCAGTGGGGAAATATAATTCTTGAATTACTGAATTTAGTTGATCTTGGCTGACGACTCATGCTACTTTTCAGGTAGCTGAGATTCGGCTTTTTGTGACTGGCCTGCACTGATATCTTACTTCTTACTTCTCACTGAGCTTTAACACTGTTGCTGAGAGACAACCTGCTATTTACAGGGGTAATACTTCGCTTTAGGGTTCTGTCAGCAAGCTACAACTCTCTAGGCCTCTCGAGCTGATCCTGTTAGTTCAGGAACCACAGTCTTTCACATCTGGCTAGTGGTAGCTGGCAGCATCTGCCCAAACGGGCTGGTTTGCCCGTGCTTTGCTGTGTTCAGAATTCAGTAAGGGGCAGATCCAGTAGTTCTGATCATGCAAGGAGGACTGGTGGTTTTGATCAGCTATGAGAGGTAGTGGTTTGTGGAACAGCAAGTGCCATTTGAAATGTCTCGGCTCAGTAATGATGTCCCAAAGCTGTTTATTCAGTCCCTTGCTGGGGGGGGGGCGGGATATAAATGGAATATTTCCCTGAATACAGTTATATGTTCTTACTAGAAAATAAAAAACTATGCTACACTACTGAAAATTGCAGTCCTTTGAATTTTGAAATTCAAATTCCAGTCTCTGTTTTTTCCAAAGGAAAATGCTATAGGAATAATTTTGGAGTACTTATTTGAAAAGGGTTGATGCCTTTTATAAAATCAGACTCATGTATGTTGAAAGAGACTTCTGGAGTTCATCTGGTCCAGCCCCGTGCTCAAAACAGCTTCAACAAGAGCATGATGCTCAGGGCTATGTCCACCTGAGTTTGAATATCTCCAAGTGTGGAGACTTTATAGCCTCTGCAGACAACATATTATAGTGCTTGGCCACTCTCATGGTTTAAAAAAAAAAGGAGAGAGTGGGAGATGGGGAAGAAATTCCATGTATTACATTGGAATGTTGCATGTTTCAACTTGTATCTGTTGCATTTTGTCCATCTGCTGTTCACCCCTCAGAAGAGTTTGGCTCTGTCTTACCTACACCTTCTCGTTAGTTGTAGACAGCAGTAAGATCCTGCCAAAGCTTTCTGAAGGTTGAAGAAACCCAGTTCTCTCAGTCTCTCCCAGTGCATCACGTGCTCTGTCCTGGTCATCTTGGTAGCTCTCTGCTGGAGTCACTCTGCTATGTCAACATCTGTCTTTTACTGGGGGGCTCAAAACTGGCCTTCAGGCTTGATCAGGTCACAGAGAATTTGAGAGGGAAATTTGCTGTTACAGCTGATTCAGTGTCACATTGGGCTACTGACAAAAGTTCCCACTACTTCTCCCCGAGGAACTCCTCATGCAGCCTCCTTTGCATAAAATCTCACAATCACGCAGTTGCCAGCTGTGACAGTTAGTCACTGATATGACGGAAGCATCGCCCAGACATAAAATTGAATAGCTTTCTCCTGGTTCAGATTACTCTTGATTTCCCTAAGGCCGTTTGCTTGCTAGATACAATGTGAGCGCGTGGGACCAGGAGTTATATCAGATACAGAATAACATGAAACTGTAGCCTGAGTCCTTGTGGAGTCCTTGAGTGGGCAAGGAAGGGATGATTGAAGTTTTCAGCAATGGAAGAAACACAGTACACACTGATTGTACTGCTTAACCCCTTTGTGTTAAAGAAGGAAGAGATGAAATGGATATGTTAAAGGAGGAGGAGATGAAATGGATGGTGGAAATGGTGAGGGAGGATTTTTTGGTTGACTTTTTTTGAGTGAAGAATTACAGTAGCATTAAGTCAAACAGGAAAGGCTCTGGTAGCATTATTGGAGTCAAGAAGGACTCCTAGAGGGGAGGAGAACTGAATTCACAGTGCCAATTGAAGCAACAGAAAGCCAAATTCTATATTTTCTATTAGTGTTTATATTTAGAGTAGTTGCTGAGACCTACCTTTTAAACTGACAGTTTGAGTCAATAAATACCATGGAGATGTGAATTGTATCTCCTGTTTGTCCTAGGACATTGAGGGTTTGTTTAGAAGTAGTCAGAAAAATGAATTGAAACAGTTGTATTCAGATCAATGCCAATTAGCTTTCATTTTATGCATATATTTACTGCTGAAATGCACGCCAGAGGGCAGTAAAGATATTTCAGCAATATGACTAATGAGAAACAAAAGATATCTTCCTTTTTTCCTGAGGAGAAGATGGAACTTTTGTGTATCCCCCAAATGAAGCCCACCTGAAAGCTGTAGGTTACTTCATTGGAAATTATCATCCCCCTGAGGTGGTGTGACACTGAACAAGTCAATTTGTGCCATCTCTGTAAAGGCATATCACTTGCCTATCTTTCAGGATATTATGAGGCTTAATTAATGTTGTTTTATTCTAATCAGGTTCTTCTACAATCTCCATCTCCACAGCATCCAAATTACTTGCACAAGCTTATTAAGCAATGTGACTAGCATAATTACCTGTAGATTTTTCTGCCCTTTTCCCAAGGGGAAATTCTGTGAGTTTTTTGGGGGTCTTTTTTTTTTAATATTTCCTTTCACAGATTTGCTTATTTAATGCTGAAGTTAGTCTGTGGTCAAAGTAGAGAAACTAATGTAGAAGATGGTTTCATAGATAAAGCTACAGAATTTTTACTGAATTATGAAGTGCATTGATTTATATAGATGGCTATCTGATGCATTTAAAAATGTTGAAAGTAATGAATAATCTACTGGGCAACCATTAGCTATCATAATTTTCTAGCTAGAAGTGGCTGTGAGATTTGGTCTGTCCAGAGTGATTTCATTAGCAGAAGACAACCCCTCTCAGCTGACTGTCGCATTCCCTCTGTAATGGCGTTCCAGGAATGACGATGACATAATGGAGCAGAGGACAGAGTTGGGACAAGAGAAGGAGTTTTATAGAACTCAGGAAAGCACGGTTCCTGTCTTGAATGTCTTGATATAGTGTCAGATAAATGGACCAAAAAATAGAGAAACTTAATCAACTGGTGTACATGGGGTCTGAGACCATTTATGAGTACAGCAGATACTTAGTGGAATAGCAGTGATGAGAACACCACAAGTTTTGAAGGCTGTACGCTGTTGAGGCAGAACAAAAATAAAGTTCAAAAGTGGTAGCACCCCACTGCATGTGAAAGATGTGCCTTCAAAGGTCTGCCTATGTTTAGAAAAAATATGTTTTATTTCTTTTGTCCTGTGTTGCCCTGGGTGTCGTCATGTAGTTACTAGATCAATGGGAGACAGATACTCTTACAGTATATCGTGGTGAATTCACTTTTCAGGATGGAATGGTGATGAGGGGTTTGTGGATAAATGATCACAAAGTGATGTATTTAAATGTAATGGAAGGGCGAAGAAAAGACAGGTATTTTCTATCACTATTTTTTATTTTCAAAGTGAAGTTTGTTATGGCCCTAAAACTAAATGAGTATTTTTCCTTGTTTAAAGTAAGAATGTACTTTGTAAGTATGAATGTACTGAACAAAGGATGAAGATAAAATGAGTAACAAGAATTACATTATGAAAATGGGAACAGTCAGTGTTGGGGTGGAAATAAAATTCAATATATTCAACATGCTGTAGTTGGAGGGTAATATTATCACCGTCCTGGAAATCTGAAGGTGTAGACATACTAAACAGTGGAATGACTGTAAATATTTTCAAGTTGTTCAAGTCAAGGGTGGTGCCATGACTGGAATATGACAAGTGGAATATTTAATCCATGCTGAAGTCCTGCACATAATTTTCTGTAGGAAAGTGATTGAAAATCCAGGTAAATAACATAAAATGCAGTCTAGACTTACAAAGATGCTATCAGATTAACCTGGTTGTTTTGCACATCTTAATCTAAAAATTAGATGGCCTTATGTATTTAAACCAACTCCTTTATGGAGGTGCAGTGCCACAAGGAAAATTTCTGGCTTCGCTAATGGAAGAAGGGAGGTTAGTAGAGAAGTTAGTATGAAGTGAATAAGGAATCGTCTTATAGATTTGATTCGTTGGTTTGGGGGTTTTTTTCCAAATAATGGTTTTTAGGACCAATATACTTCAGCATTTTCAGTAATGTTATTCGCCCAAAATGTGTGTCAGCTCTGATTTAGAGTTTTGAAATATTGTCAGTAATGAGGATAATCAAGATACAAGATAGCAAGAAACAATGATGACCCTTAGGAGTAGATAAAAGAAATAATTTGAAATGGAATGATATACTATGAAACTTCGTGCATCTTAGGATAGATTACACACCAATAAAAGTTTGTTGAGAGTTTATCAATTCAGAAGCAGTAAACAAGGAGGATCTAGGTGTTTCATCTGAAGAGTGGGAGGGAGGTTGAGCCACTGATGAATTGCAACTCTGAAAAAGGCAGATGTGGTCTTTTGTGGTATGGTCATTAATGAGAAATAGTAATGTATCTATATAACGAGACCTTGTATGGTATGTTGTGTGCATTTTCTGTCCATATTCATTAAAGAAATAAGAATTCAACCAGGAACAGGTCCAGTAAGGTAGAGATGTCTTGGGAGGAGCAAAGAGACAGCAAGATTTCTTTAGTCTATTGAAGTGAGTGCTGAGAAGGCATCCAGTTACTTAAAGAATCATAGAATCGCTTAGGTTGGCAAAGATCTTTAAGATCATCAAGTCCAACCGTTAACCTAGCACTGCCAAGTTCACCACTAAAACATGTCCCTAAGCACCACATCTACATGTTTCTGAATGTTTCTATGTTTAGCAGAATAGATGCTAAAGAAAAATGTATAGATTGATGATTAATAGATTTAGCTGAAAATGAGAAGGGAGAATCTTGAGGAACCCCTCATTGGAACAGGAAGAGGAAAGTCCTGTTTGGGACAAAAAAGGTTTGGTTGCCCTGGAACAAAAGGGAATTACCGAATGCTGTGGCCGTAGGGTGCAGAGTGGGTAGCCATTTCTACATGGCCTGAGAGTGGTCCTTGGCAGGGTGCATTCTTAAAACTTCTCATCTTGAAAGAGTTGTTTTTTGAAGAGTTTCAGCAGATTACAGGAAGCAGGCAGCATGCCAACTGAACTTTTGCTATTTTCAGGTACCTCTCTTTGCCCCTTATCATCTCTTCCTTTCTTCATCTCATTTTGCCAGTTTCTATGAGAGATGAAAGATAGATACTCCCTGAATTGCTGTAAGTTCTGTAGAAGATCATAGCAGAGTCTTTACTGTACCTTACATCTAGGTGTAATTATTTTTCTCCCCTTCTTTGGTGTAGTAGAGAAAAAAGGTTGAACCTATACTTTTTTTTGCCCTACTTTATCTTGTTTATGTCTTGAAGATTTAATAAGTACTGAACTTCATTGTAAATCATAAAACTACCACAAAATTTGAGGAAGAGGCTTTTTCTTGCAGAACCGTATGCCTGTTGTGAAGGAGGGTGGAGGTTTGATGGCAGGTGACAGCTCCCATTGCGCTGCCCGATTAAGCATAATTTAAAGCAGAGCATTAATAGTGTGCTGATCCAAAGTCAGCGTTCACGTGAAGGTTTCTCATCTGGCAACCCAGTGTGTTTCTTTAGCTTGACAGAAAGTGTGACTAGCACGTAAATACCTTCCTGTATTGTGTCCCCACGCTGGAGCAGGGGATATTTCCTGAAGGAGCTGCAGCCTGGGGTGAGGACCCACGCTCCAGCAGGGAAAAGAGTGAGGAGGAAGGAGCAGCGAAGAGGAACTGTTACGTCCTGACCGCAAACCCCTATTTCACACCCCCCTGTGCTGGTAGAGGAGTTGGGAGTGAGGCTGTGCCTGGGAATAAGGGAGAGTGTCAGGGAGGGGAGTAAATTTAAATTTATCTTTGTTTCTCGCTATCAGAACCCATTCTAATTGTCAATAAATTACAGTCATTTTACCCCAAGTCAAGTCTGTCTTGCCTTTGATGGTAATTTTAGGCAATATCCCTGTCTTTACCTTGACCCATCACCTTTTCTATCTTATTTTTCTATCTAACAAGCGATAGGACCAGGGGGAATGGTCTAAAGTTGCGCCAGGGCAGGTTTAGGTTAGACATTAGGAAAAATTTCTTCACAGAAGGGGTTGTCAGGCTCTGGAATGGGCTGCCCAGGGAGGTGGTTGAGTCCCGGTCCCTGGAGGTATTTAAAAGAAGGATAGATGAGGTACTTGAGGACATGGTTTAGTGGTGGGATGGCAAGGTTAGGTTAGCAGTTGGACTTGATGATCTTAAAGGTCTTTTCCAACCTAGATGATTCTATGATTCTATGATTTTCTCCGCCTGTCCTGTTGAGGAGGGGGAGCGAGAGAGCGGCTGGGTGGGCATCTGGCAGTTGGCCAAGGTCAACCCACTGTGCTTCCTTAGAGCTTTGTAGTTTTAGATATATCCATGGGCTCAACGGGTATCTTTTGCAAGCATTTTATGTAAGTTCCTAAGTGTTTTCTCTATGGTATTTTCAGGTTTAAAAATTGGCTGTATTAGTGTGCTGCTATATTTTTCAAGTAACTTTTAGTGTATTTTAATTATTTTTTTTTCCTGCTGATTAAACATGTTGCTTTTTAACTGACAAACGAGATAAGTTCTTTACAGTGCTAACATTTCTTAATGATAATTAGTCTATACAAAGAAACAAATCATAGTTTCAGACCAGGAGTTCAAAGAAGTAATCTTCTTGAAGAAAAACAAATAAAATACTTGTGGGCAGAATGTTTGATTTCAGAACTATTATCCTGCAGTTACAAACAACAATTTGTATTAAGTTTTTTTATTTTGTTTAGACTCCTTTTAGAAGAATCTATTTTTATTGGTTTGGCTGAATCAAAAGCTTGATAAAAGAGGGTGTAAAGCCTTTCAGTTAGATTGCTTTGGTTAAAACTCAGTCCCAGGTGGAAGTGACTAATGATCGTTCCTATCTTGTGGTTGCTTAGTGATAATTGTGCAATAAATTCAGCTTCAGTCCAGATCTCATAGCTGTATGATGCAGTGCTGTGGTTGGTAAAGTGCATTTATTTACAAGTTTCAGCAAAGGCCAAGGACAGACTAAACCTGGAAACAGCATGTTTCATCTCCGATGATGGTTGAAGGACTTTGGTAGAGCAGTACGAGGAAGTCTGCACAGTTTCTCCCTGTGTACTGTTCTGCTGAGAAAGTACTTTTGTTGGTCAAGGTTGTCCATTTATCTAAATGCAGTGGTTTTGTTGTGGAGTGGATTTGTTTGAGACGTGGACAATGCTTCCATTTATTCTGTTCAACTTAGTAATAAATGTAATAAAAGAATAAGGATAGAAACTCCCAGAAAGGTTTCTGTAGCTTACTTGTGGATTCTCATTTCTTTTACTGTCATGATTTCTGTTAATCAAAATAGTTGTAAATAGTACAGCCCATTTTAGCTTTGATTAATTTTACAATTATATTACAACCTCAGAATTTAATTTATTTGGTGTTACGTGCTCAGTGTTGTGTTGATTTGGTATTTTTCTTTGTTCTTTCCTAGTATTCGTGTGATGGCAATTTAATTGCGATACATGTCACTGATACGGTTTTATTTTGTGTTGTATATCATCCAGTAAGACAGGCTTATTTATTCATTAGATGCATAAATTAGGTAGCAGAAGCAGCTAATGCTGGAATGTCTTTTTTTTGTTTTGTTTAATTTTTGCATTGTTAGTTTTCATATCACCTTTATTTTCATTTCAGATCTTGAAGGTTGAGTATGAGTTGGCATATCACACCGTTTTTTCAATAATTTTGGGATTGTTGATTGTTAGCCAGTCCTGAAAACTTCCCAAGTAGAAGTATGATTTCGGGTTCCTAGTTTTCAGGACTAGTCCAAATTGAAAAGTTTTTGCAGATGTTTCCTTTTTTATTACTTCCACAAGAATATCCTCTAATGTGCGGTGGGTAAGGTTCCCATTTGCTAAATAGAGATTTCCCATTGCCTGGCTTTCTAAGAAGGTGGCTTCATTTATGTCCGTTGATGTTGGATTTTGACACTGTTCTCAACTGACCTTCCTTAATACATTACACAGCCTGTTTTCTAACTTAATACGAAACTCCTAAATTAGTCCTTAACGGACTTCAGAGAGAGCTTGTTAAGTACCATTCATTATGGTGGTTGCTACCAGAGTCTGCAGATACAATTCTTAGCTAACTCCGCTGCTGTTCTCAGCAGCAGCAGTTAAAACTGGCACTGTAGTTGTGTGTAGCTCACTATAGCAGCTGCCAAGCTGATGTGAATGATACATTCCTCATAGCCCTTCTTTATGTTTTATCAGTCTATTAAAATGGAGAGGTATCCAGCTGAACTTCCTTAGCAATAGCATTTGCAACTATATATCCATCCCTCTCTCTCTCTCTCTTCCTGTGTCTTGTGTGCCATGTTCCAATTTTAAATGTGGTCTTTGGTCCAAACTGCTGTTTGGACAAGCATTTTAAAGTTATACTTTATAGTCNCAACCCCAACTCTCTCAGTCTGTCATCTTATGGACTACTTAAAGTCATTTAGCTTTAATTAATCAAGAATTTTATACAAATAGAGAAGCAGCACTCCTAAAATGCAAACTAACTTACCATTTGTGTATTACAAATGAATATGATAGTTCCCCCCCTGCCCTCTCACCTTCTACCGCGTGAAGNATGTGGTCTTTGGTCCAAACTGCTGTTTGGACAAGCATTTTAAAGTTATACTTTATAGTCTATTTATATTCTATTTTTATTCAGGGTGATTCTATTATATTTATATTCTATTTTTATTCAGGGTGATTTGTCAGTAACCATAGGTGTCTTACCTAGGGAAGAAATTACGCTCATTAAATAAGCTGGACACGGAGGGAGATGACTGAGCTGTGTTGCAGTATTGTCATAGACTCATGGAATGGTTTGGATTGGAAGGGACCTCAAAGATCATCTAGTTCCAGCCCCCCTGCCATGGGAAGGGACACCCTCCATTAGACCAGGTTGCCCAAAGCCCCATCCAACCTGGCCTTGAACACTTCCAGGGAAGGGGCATCCACCGCTTCTCTGGGCAACCTGTGCCAGTGCCTTACCACCCTCATGGTGAAGAATTTTTTCCTAACATCTAAGCTAAATCCACCCTCTTTTAGCTTAAACCCATTGCCCCTTGTCCCTGTCACTACACTCCCTGATAAACAGTCCCTCTCCCTTTCCTGTAGGTCCCTTCAGGTACTGGAAGGCCGCCATTAGATCTCCCCAGAGCCTTTTCTTCTCCAGGCTGAACAACCCCAACTCTCTCAGTCTGTCATCTTATGAACTACTTCAAGTCATTTAGCTTTAATTAATCAAGAATTTTATACAAATAGAGAAGCAGCACTCCTAAAATGCAAACTAACTTACCATTTGTGTATTACAAATGAATATGATAGTTCCCCCCTGCCCTCTCACCTTCTACCGCGTGAAGAAAAAGGTGGTATGATGGCATGGTCTAAACAAGTGTCTGCCTTAGCGGTTTGGTGTCTCTTGCTGATGGGTGATACCAGCAGAAGAGCTCCATCCTCCATCTTTGTGCCATTCAGTGCCCCGCAGTGGGGACTCCGACCCACTCCCCGTCAATACAATTTCCCTCCTGGGAAGCGCAGATGTTGTCACTAAGGGATCTCCTGCGAGGGGTCTCTGCGAGGGGCGGCCGGGGGAGCTGGGGCTGTGCCAGCAAGAAACAGTTTCCTGTGCCAAAGTCCTGCCTCAAAGGCTTCAGTGAGGGAGTGCGACGATGGTTTGTAACTTTGAAGGGCCACCTTTGCTATCATTTAGGAGTAAACAGCAGACCTTGCCACTCAGGAAGCACTGTAATGTCAGTGTACAAGGTGGAGCCAGGAGTTGGTGGTGGTTCCTTTTCTAGCTCTTAAAGTATTTTATTTTCTTTGTTAGAGCTTGCTGACTATCTAGATACTTTTGTGATTTCAAGGAAGCTGAAGAGGGCTTCAAGTTCTTTCACCTTAAATATTTTCACAGTAAAGATGTTTCTTAACATCTAATTGGTAAAAATTATGAAATTCTGAGATTTGTGTGAATGTTATTGTTGATTTCTTCTCTCACATCTTAAATCCATGTGACTTCTGGAGTTAAGATTACATGTGCATAGATGCACATGAATTTACCATGCTTTCCTACTAGGCTGAGCATTATTAATGAGTTACACCTTGCTGTGTGGTAGCACCACACTGATTAAATGAATTAGTAAAATGAGAGCTACTTACAGCAAGCCAGTCCTGCAACCTGTGCTTACTGTTAATTCCTCTAAATGTAAAAATTCATTTCTAGTTTCCCTCAAATGAGCAATGGGCACATTATATGTTTATCTGTGGTCTTTCTTTCATATTTTAAATGAGAAAGAAAGCGATTTCTTTAAACAAAAAGTAGTATTTTTAACCAGCGTGGCTGGTCAAATTAAACTTGAGTGTTGTGAAAGAACATTGGTAAGAAATCTATCATACTAAATAGAAATAAAAAATGAAGAAACTTGTAGTACTGAAGTACTTGCCATTTTTTCTGTGTTTAGTATGGACTAGGGAAGACTAATTGGTAGAAATAGCAATGGACTACAATATAGCAACAGTAGTTTTAGATCATGAAAAGTTACAAATTTGTGTGTATAAGCTTCTGTTAAATTTTACAAAGTAAATGAGAAGACAGCAATGACTGGGGCAGGGCGTAGTTGGACAGTGCCTGGTGTAAGTTACATTTTTTCCTCTCTAAACAAGTTTTCACTTTTCTTCAGTTTTTAATTTTTTCCCCTCCTTGTACAGTGAAGAGAATGGGGTCTTTTAAGTTGTAAAGATTGATTGCATACAAATGTTCCTACCTACCTAAGGTACTGATGTCTAAACCAGTTTATTNACTGGTGAGGGGGAAATGTTGGAGAGACAGCCTTGGTGCTGAGCCTGCTCAGGAGCGGCCACAGCACTGGTGTGTTACCAACACCTTTCTACAAAGCACAGCGCTAGGAGGTGTGCTATGGAGAAAATTAACTCCATCTCAGCCAGACCTAATACATCTAGAAACTATATAAATGACATTCTCAATGTCGATGATACAATGGGCTTTGGTTGCTTTATCTTTTATAATATTCTGACTACTTTTTCTTTTTTTTTTTTTTTTTGACGTAGCGGTATTTTCTCGTTGGAAGTAATCCTGCGGAAACCAAATACCGTGTTTTGAAAATAGATCGCACTGAACCAAAGGATTTGGTTATAATTGATGATAAGGTGAGTACCTCTCTGTTTAGTTGGGTTTTTTTCAGTTATTCCAAATAATACTGTCTATATTGGGCTGCATTTAAATATTACACATTTAATCTATTTCAACAAAGGTATGTTATAGAATCACAGTCACATAGCAATTGAGGTTGGAAGGGATCTCTGGAGACTGTCCAGTCCTACCCGCATGCTCAGAGCAATGTCAACTAGATCAGGTTGCTCAGGGCCGTGCCCAGTCGCATTTTGAATATGACTGTAGACTCCACAGCATCTTTAGGTAACCTGTTCCAGTGTTCAGCTGTCCTTAGAGTAAAAAAAGCTTTTTCTGATGTTCAAATGGAATTTGCGGTATTTCAATTTGTGCCCATTGCTTCTTGTTTTTTGACTGGATGCCACTGAGAAGAATCTGCCTCAGACTTCTTTACTCCCTTCTACTAGGTATTTAGACACCCTGATAAGATACCCTCTGAGCTTTCTCTTCTGCAGGCTGATCAATCCCAACTCTCTCCGCCTCTCCTCTTATGTCAGATGCATACGGTATTAGCATGACAGTGACTAGTTACAGTATGGGAGTGGTCACAACATCTCCAAACAGCACATTCGCTTTAATGAAATTTGCCCGTTTCTCGGTTTATGACCTATAAGCTCCCAATGGTTTTCTTTCATTCAGCTATGCTGTTCTAAGTGCAAAATACTTTTAATTACTATCTAGCCAAATTTTTAGTGTTTCTGAGATATCATATCCGAAGCAAAATAAACAGCAGCAACAAGAATTTTAGTGTACACAATAGAATAAGACTTGATTCCTTTCCAGAAAGTTTATGGTTTAAAATCTTAACACTTAAGATTTAGAAGTGTTTGGATTCACATGTGACCATGACTATTTCTATTGCAGTCAACAGTGAATTTAGTGCTTAAAAAAACTTGTATTTGATGGTAGGACTGAAACAGGAGACAGAGGATGTAGAGCAGATGTTTGGTTTATTGTATATTAAGTTAATTCTGCTGTTCTCTAATATAAAATAAAATTTAACTACAGGAGCAGTAACTTAAGTGACTTTTTATTTTAAAGCATGTGTATACGCAACAAGAGGTGAGAGAACTTCTTGGCCGTTTAGACCTGGGAAACAGAACAAAGATTGGGCAGAAGGGCTCTTCTGGGTTATCTCGAGCTGTCTCTGCTTTTGGTGTAGTAGGTAAGTATTTTGTTTGGTTTTATAAAATCTTACTTCTTAAGGAGGTGAGGCTTACTGTGTCACGCTGTATATCTTTCTGTCTCCCCTTTATTTTTTTTTAAACTGAAAGGGGTTGAGAAATTTCAGTCTCAAAGATACATAAGTTTCTACGTATTTTGTGAAAACAGGTGGCCAGTACAGGGGTGAGAGTTGTGCTGTAACTAGTCTCTTTTTTGCTGCTAAGGGAGAGATGTAGGAAATAGCCAAACTCTAGAAGCTTGGTTGAAGATCTCATCAAACTCAGCTGATTGTAGGATACAAATCACCTGGAAACTGGCCTCCTGAATTCCAGAGCTCACAGGATGGTTTGGTTTTTTTTAAAAAAAAGAAAAAGAAAGTTGACATCCTTTATTAGGTTGTATTTCTTCATCACACTCTATTCAGAAAGACGACTTCATTTTCTTTTTGGTTAACTTTTTGCAGGGACATATTTAAAGGTTTATTTTTCGTGTTTGAACAAGTATAACTGACTAGGATGTCAACTGAATTTTTAAATGCTGATCAGCTGTCCATAATCCTAGAGAATTGCTTCAAGGATTTAATAGCTTCTAAATTCATCTGAAAGTCACTACTTTCCTGCCTGTTGTCAGATACTGAGATCAATATATTGACAATGATGTCTACAAAGTAAATGTTAATGTGTGCTTTGACAGCCTCCAGGAATACTTTGTGCTTTATTTGCATCAATATACACCTGGACATCTAAATCCAAAGCTGCAGAGGAGGTGGAAAATCCGATTACTTTAAAAGATGCTCCTGAATTTTGCATAACAACCAAAACATAAGAAAATATTAGTATTTTTCTAGTCTAAAGTGACAGATTAAGCAAACTTTCTTCTATATTCTTTTTGCCTATGAAGCCTTTTGGAACTTATCAATGGATCCACTTTTCAGAAATTCCTCAGATAAGGTTGATGTTCCTTATTAATTTAAGGGTATTAATAATACCTAATGAAGCTGCTAACAGTCTTGCAGCATTGGCCTTTTTTGCACAAGCCACCAGTGCTCACTATCTAAATATGTGATATTATATTTGGTTGGAAAGTGGTTGTGTTCATCAAAAATCTTGCATCCCAATTGCATGTTTGTTTATAGGCACTCGTCATAACAGGAAAGCTTCTATTCTGTAGCTGGGCAAATGTATTGGTTATCAGGTACTATTTTGGAGTTATTTTTTTAGAAGTAACATGCTCTCAGTGATCTTCAGATTATCTTGCACTTTTAAAGGCTATGCTTTAGATGTCTTCCATCTTGACCCTATCTAATCATATCTGTGTAAACATGTCATTTGAGAGAATGCAACTGGTCATTTATTTCTACCTCCAGGCTCAGGTCAGGAGGATAGGGCTATTTTTTGTAGACATGGAAAGGACAGCTTTGTTCTGTTCTCTGGTTATTTTGTTAACCAGAGGCAGCGCATTCAGTGCACTCAGAATGGGGCTGCTGATAAGCTAAGTTCTGTTTCACTGTATAGTGTTTAAAATTAGAAATTGCTTTTAAATGGAGAGAACCAGGCCAAGGGGAAAGGCTGGGTTCTTTATCAGACTTTGGTATAACGTTTGGTGAAATTCAAAAAAGACAGACTGTTCATGCAAGTGATTTCGGTACCTAGAGGATACAGGAAGAACTTTGCTATTTAACAACTGAAATTCAATAGTCTGGCTGCTTCGAATGGAAGGCTTTGTTTCTTATTGTCAGCAGGGTCCCCTTGTGCAGGTGAGAGCATTTTTCCAAGGGGGGCTAATAAGGCTTAAAAAAAGGATCGTAGTTCATTCGATCACGTTGCAGCCTCCAGCAGTGACAGGGAGGAAAATGTGTGCTTTGCTCATCCTTTGTCTTTAATATATAATGCAAAGCTAAAAGAACTGAATATAAATACAAATAGAAATGTGAATTGTGAGGCTTCCCCCCCCCCAATTAATATATTTGTTGACAGTGCAGCAGTGACTGAGTTTTAAGCTCTTTACTAGTAGCAAACCATCAAAGCAGCTACCTCCAAGAGTTAATTCATGTAATTTATTAGTTACCAAAACTTAGTATTACTGCATCTCTGCCTGTACTGTATTAAAAACAAATTTGGGTTCAGAGGTGGTTACGTATTTCTATTTTTATTTTAAATTTATACATTTGTATTGTTTTTAAAGGTTTGTTACGTTTTTTTCCTAATGATGTGTAATAGAGACATCCAAAGAAGCAACTCAGTGAAGAAGCATGACTATGCCCTGTAGCATTAGGGACTGAGGGTGGAGATTTCAGAAGCCTTCTTTTTATAGGCAATAAAGCCAGACAATGCCTATTCTACCTCCTTATCCCTCTGGACTTCGGTGGGGCCAAGTGTTGGTACCTGACAGAGCAAATAGAAAGAAAGGATTACCCCTGATGCTCTGAATAGCTAATTTGGGGGAGATGCTGCTGCAGACAGGGAATTTGATTCCCTGCTGTTAAGGAGAGAGAGCACGAAGGTGTTGTAGTACCCTCAACTCCTTTTGCTGTTCTGTGCCCCCCCCCACCAGTAGAGAATGCATAAACCTGAAAACCAAATTATACATTGGAATTCCTCCTTGCCCTGGAAAATTAACCTTTTGGTATCTGCAGTAATTAAAGTATGCCTCGCTCTGAACAGTGAGAGTCTTATAAAAAACAAACATAACTATCTTAAGTAGACAGCAACTTATTCTGAATTTTCAGTGTCTTAACTCTGCTACCTAATATTAAAAATATGCACAGTGGAAGGGGAAAAAAAGTAAAAACTATGTACTTCATTGATTAACACTTACTGGGGGTCAATTGTAAGACTCTATGTATATTTTTGTATGTGTATGTATATGCACATTTACATATAACATTAAGAACAAACAAAAATTCTATGAAGTCTTGAAACAATTCTGATACTGTTTTTCTAAATATGTTTGATCAAATCAATGCAAACATTTGACTGATAGCATTTTAATGCTGTGTTAACAGGTTTTGTCAGGTTTTTGGAAGGCTACTACATTGTGTTAATAACAAAAAGAAGAAAAATGGCAGATATTGGAGGTCATGCAATATATAAAATAGAAGACACAAATATGATCTACATTCCAAATGACTCTGTAAGAGTCACTCATCCTGATGAAGCCAGGTAAATAATGGTGGTAAATAGTGTGCACTTTTTGAATATTTTCTAAGCAACGGTCAACTGCAACTAGAAATTTCAGTGATAGATTTTCTTCCATTAGTATGTCATTCAAGCCATTTTATCCTAGTTGATTAAGTTAGTGTGGAAGAATGGAGAATGGGTGACAGGTTCTGTGGCCTCTAACCTGGAGGGTAAATTCAGAAACTCTTACAGTCTTTCAGAGCTTTTTATCCACATCTCCATGTCGCCTACATGTCAAAGTTACATCCTAGCAAATGTGCACAAGGAAGCATCCAATAAAAACACTGTTCTTACAAGGGCAAAGTAAAGCTAATACTGGTTTGTATTGTTTGGGATACTGTTCTTTTGTTAGTAGCTCTAGCATCATGTTAATCTCACCTGAAGACGTCTTTTGTGCCCCGATCTTTTGTGTCCTTCAAAAACTGCTGAGTAGATGATTTAAGGATTCTGTGCTGTCAGAATCTTGTGAATTTTGTCATTGTAAAGGGTGATAAACTGATCCACTGGTAAGTATAGCATCTTTTTTCCTTTCTGTGATGTTTTTCTGAAGAAAGAAATTTAAGCCTTTGATCCACAGGGAACCTTGTGTGAAACATACAACTACATCCTGGTGGTGTTTTTATCAGGGTGGGGTGACTTTACTTCGATAAAATACCAGGCAAATGGTATCAATAAACTGGTTTTCAGTCTGTACGAAGTGTGAATAGTCAAAAAGTGATGGATTATGATAAACTGATGCCAGGTAATAAATCAAGCCAATGCTAACTATTAAAGAAGTTTTCACTTTAAGGTATGACTAATGGTAAACCTCAGTCTCGCCTCTTAGAATGCAGCAGAGCATATTATCTAGCCATTTTATTATTCATAGACATATGGCTTCTGAGAATTTTCAAGGGTATGACGGGTTGAAGTAGATATTTCTTTACTTGTTCATTTATTTGAGAATAACTGTGAAAATATTTAATTCTTGTATATTATTGTTGAGAGTTTGCTTGTGTGAGTCTTAGAGAATTTGACACACATTTGTGGAAAATAGAACTACAACTTTACAACTGCCTAAAGAAACAGAGCATGTACATGAGTAGACACTGGATTAAAAAAAAAAAAGGCTATTTGGTTTATTTAATCCAGATGCTGACATTCTAGTGGAATTACCTGTTAAAACAATTACAATAAGATAGAAAGGGAACATGTGTCAAGAGACAGTATTTATATGTAGTTTAGTTTCTGAGATCCTCTGAATAACTTCTTGGGGTCTGTCTGGTTAAACTAATAAGTTTCCCTTTAATTTGAATTATTTTGCTAGGTATCTGAGAATCTTTCAAAATGTGGACCTCTCTAGCAACTTCTATTTTAGGTAGGTATCAATTACTAACGCCTTTTAAAAAAAATCTGTACTTATGCTTGCCGTAAGATTCTGCTTTTGGATTTTGATACCCATGATCTTTAGGTTGGTATTCTGGGGAAATAAGACACGTAGTCACGCTGCTTGTCCATTTTCATCTGCCTCTTTTGAACCTGCTTTCTCCTTCAACAAATTGATTAGGAATGTAGTCTCCATGAAGTTAAAAACTATAGAACTTTTAGTGGCATGGTAGAAGGTAGACACTGAAATTACTTTTTCCACTGACTGTTCAGCCTTGCCAGATTACGCAGAAGTTCTCTCTTTGGGAAAGTATTCTATTTCAGGGGGTTTGCTTGTCCGGTCAGGTTTTTTCTTGATCTCATTTTCCAGAAAAAAGCTTTGCCTTGATTCAGAAACAAAGATAGAGAAACAGATCCTCATCTAAGATACACCCTGCATAGGGTACATCTTTCATATGGCCTTCTAGCCATTAACGATTCTCTTGCTTATTGTATGATAAGTGCCACACCTAAGGCAAGTTTCTGTTTCCCAGCTATTACACATGAGATCTTTGGAACAACAGAAAGTAGTAGTTAGAAGACTTTAAGACTTAAAAAACTAAACAAAAACCCCCCTTGCAAGTACCAAAAGGTATATCAGTCTAGAAGATACTCCCTCTGGGAAAATAAAGGCTTTTTGTCACAACTGTATCTGTGAAGACAAAATCATACAAAGTTTCATGTCTGTTTTGTCATTTTGCATGGGAAGGCTTTTTCACAGTATAAAACCTGTGTTTTTCTTCCATGCTTTGTCTCCCAGTCCTAACATTATACTGGTTTTTTTGTTTTTTTTTTGGTCTGCTTGGAGATGATGAATGTTTACTCTTTCTGTGGTCATGCATAGAGGGGAAAGAAGGTTCTTACACGACTCTCTGATAAACACATAAACAGCTTAATTTGAATTGTTCTTGGCTGAAATCATAGCATATTTTTCTGCATGGTTTTAATACAAATCCTGAACAGCATTAGAAGTTATTCATAAGAAAACATTTGGTCTAAGAGGAAAATGGAGGAATAGAAGTCTTTTACTGGGATACTGTTTAGAGGTTCTGTTATATGCAAACTGCAGATGTAATAGATTTTTTTTTTTCTAACAGATAAACATGTCAGGTTGTTATTATGGCAATGTAAATATATGGGTTAGACTTTGTTATTGTTAGTGATAAATATAAATGTCCAATATTTAAATACATTTTTTTAGATCATTAATGAATATCTAGAACTTAGAGGAGGGCCAGTAATCACTAATGGTGTCTTAGACTGAAATGGAAATCTGTGTGTATTCCTGATTCAAGTGTTGTGTAAATTTGGTTTCTCCTTGGGGAAATGAATGCTAGTGGCTTATAAAATTTTACAATTAGGGTAGAGTGTTGTCAGTATAAAAGACATGAGATGCAGAATTTGTTACTGTTATGGAACTGATTAAAAAAACCCCAAAACAACCCTTTTGTTGATTCAGTAGCCACTGTCTTAAGATACATCTGTGCTGCAATCATGAATTTTGATGACAGATACAGCTTTTGTGGAGCAAATTTTTGGCTGTTTTGAGTTCAGGTAGTAGTTGGAGTAGTACTTAAATCTCAGAAAAATTAGATTGTCTATATATATGACTATTTCTGCTGGAATAGCTATTTTTGATCTTCAGGACTGCTTCTGGGGACATAGTGAATTAAGTTTGATATGCTTTGTTCAAAAGACATTTTCAGTTATAAGAAGAATATAAATACAATTTCAGCTCTTGTACTGTAACCATCTTTTATGTTCGTAAAGATTCTTTTGGAAATAATTTGTATCATTTGCCCTTATAGAATCAGAATCTATGTATCATGTTTAAAAGTCTTTTTGTGGATAAAATAGTACTGTGTTAAATATAAATACAGATGGAGAATAAGAGCTTTCAGAAAAGTCCTGTGCATCTACAATTATTAATAAATGTTAACTGTCTATCAGTTACAGCTATGATCTGTCTCACTCCCTTCAGTATAATCTTACTGTCCTGAGAATGCCACTTGAGATATTAAAAACTGAAACAACCCAGACCCGACAAGAGAGTTTTGATATATTTGAAGATGAAGGACTTTCAACACAAGGTGGAAGTGGTAAGCAAATATGTGTAATTAAACTAACATTGTTGGTCATGAGTACATTTAAGTTTACTTTTGAGAAACATTTGGGTCTTCTGTATTGATCAGTAGTCTCATAACAGTTGTGAGTTAATGAAAGATAACGTAAAGTGCCAATTACAGACATTTGAATTTGAACAATACAATTTCTAGAGGTGATTAATCATAGTTTTGTTAATTTACATTGCAACTCAGGTAGATAATTGAGCATACTGACATTTTTCAGCAATTGAATATTCAACTGACTTGTAAGACTCCCAATAGGAATGAATTACAAAGAGAGTGGGAAGCAATAACTGATTAAGTACTAATAAATATTTTTTCTTTCATGTTGGAAAATATTGATGACAGAGGAATTGTATGAAGTTAGTATCAACTTGGTGTAGTAAGCACTGTTAGGAAGTCTAAGAAAAAATACTTATTTCAGTTGAAAACTAGAGCCTTCGCTTTGAATCTAACATATTTGTAAGGGTGTGAAGATGACGAGCCAGACAAGAAAACTACTTTCTCTTCCTTTTGCTACAAACACAAACACACACACACACACACACACACAGAGTCTTGCCTGAAATTCTTAATATTGGATTTCATTCTGTTAAAGTTGATGGTTTTTATGTTTTATTACCCTATGACTTGTACTAATTATCTGAACGCTTGTCAAAAAATTACTTTTTTTTTTGTATGTGTGACACCACTTTTTTTCATTGTTTAATCTTGAAATATCAGAAATAACAGTGCTATCTTTGATTCATAATTAATACAGTGCTGTAATAGTGGTCTGAAACAGCTGCGGAGATTCAATTGGCCTTCTTAGGTAGTAATAGAACACCATGCCTTTTAAATACATCACTGATAAGCAAAACAATAGAATAGAGGAAGTCTCCTACTATTTTGCTTAACACTATGGACCTTATATGGAAGCCAGCTTCAATATTGAATTGAATGTCCAAAATAAATCTTTCAAGGCACTGACAAAGGAATTTATTGGTCCTGCTTCTGTGCCTCCAGAGGGGACTCTGCCGGTCTGACAAGCACATAGTTAAAATAACAGAAATGCCTGTAACAACCCCTGACCCAAATTTATGCAGGATAAACTTAGACGCTGTTTGTCCACCTTTTTTTTTTTTTTTTTTGACACACTCACAACACCTAGACACATCGACCTTTTGTGATGTGTCAACCTTTTGACACATTACAACACCTAGAACAAATCTACACTGACTACAGCTCAAAGAATCATAATGAACGTTAGGTAAGTAACTGATCATCTTTGATACTGGAACTTACTATGTTAAATAGTTGTAAACATCTATCATACTATCATTTAAAAGCCTAAGAGTAATGCTGTACACAATATGCTTTAAATCTGATGAAAAAATTGAAAGATAATCAGATAATGTATTTCCTTTTAAAGAAAAGTGATTCCCCCCAAGAAAAAGATAAAAAGATATTAGTGACATGGTCATATATATCAGGATGTCAGGAATTGATGTCAAATACTACAATGGCAGAAATGACTGTAAAGAGTGGAGGGAGCAATAATTCCTCCTCTGCAAAGGCTCTTATCTGCACGATCGCTCAGGATCGCTCCCTACAATGGCATCATCTCTTCTGTGTCATTGTGAAAACATTGGGAGTTAAAGATGCCATAACCTTGACCCCATCAGCAGTGTGCTGATAGCACACACAACTCCATTTCCAGTAGATATTGGTAACATAGCTGTTCATATGATAGAATATGTATAAGGACTAGCCTCCTGTCATTCAAGAATAAATTCTCACTAAAGTAATGAATGCTGCTAGAAATGAGAAAGAGGGCAAATTGCTGACCAAGCGCTTGTGGCCAGGTTCTGCTGAATGTATATGCTCCTTCACCAAAATGGTTATATCAGTTTTCCCTGGGCTTATGGTAAGTTGGGTGGCTAGGTAGCAACAGTTTGTTCAACAGCTGCATTTTCACCTTTGGTCTGTTTGGAGGACTCATGTTTTTCCCCCAGTATAAGGTTTGGCTGCTATAATTGACATACATATTGCTACGATATAACTCATGCTATGCTGCCAGAAACTTAATCTGAAAAATCCTACACAAAAAATGTAGGTAATAGGACAAGAACTCTATTCCTTTTCTTTAAGATTCAGATTCATTCAATTCCCTTCACCACCTTTTAGTGCCAGTTGTCATCTTGGTCCTGATTTTTGAAGCAGAAGACAACTCAGGTTCCAGATATATCAGAAATTGAATTTTAATTTGCAGGTCTACAATAGCTGCATTTCTTGGTTTCAGTGCAAATTAGGAAACACATGCTAAATTGTGTGAGAAGGGGATTGCCATGTTTTTTGTAAAGGGGACCAGGGCTACGCATGATCTTCTAGAACCTAATGGGTAACTCCAGAGCTGACGCAGAATTGAAAAGCTTATAAAGTCCTCCTACGAGAGTATTTTTGCCTTAACTGGAATTCACAACTTGATTTATTTCCCTTTTTACCAAATCCTCTGCTGCTACCATGCTTCAGTACTGGGAGTATCAGAAAGTTCTGCATGAAGGCACTCAAATACTACAGTGACTGGCAACCATAGCAAAATTGTAAATCTTCATAAATGCTGAACTTCAGCATGTGCCTGAAGTTATCTATGTTTGGCAAACATCAAGGATACAAGTAAATGATACGCTGAGTTGCGGTCAAGGGAGAATCAAAATAAAGGTCCAATGACCTGGATTTTAAAATAGTCCAGTGCAGGTAAGCTTGTTTCTCAATTGCTAATGCATTTTCATTGTAACAACTTCTAGGTGTGTTTGGGATTTGCAGTAAGCCTTATGAAAAGTATGTGTGGAATGGCAAGCTTCTGGAGGCAGTAAAAAATACTGTTCATCGTGACTGGCTGCTGTATATTATTCACGGATTCTGTGGGCAATCAAGTATCCTTTTACTGTTTTAATGAATGTTGGTTTATCAATTTTTTTTAAATTTATTTTTTAAAGTTTAAACATGTGAAATACACTCAATTATTTCTTTAGCCATGTAAAAACTTTTCAATTTTAGAATTATTGCTTGACTTTTACTTTTCTAAATAAGAAATATAGTTATGGTCTTATAACAGGGCCCTGTAAATTTAAGGCTGCATTCTCAGTGAGGCACTGGTTCTAAGCAGGGGGTTCAGTAATAAAGAACTTTAGAGAATTTTAAGCTTCGGCTGTAATTTTTTCAGAGATATTTGAGGAAAGAGAGAAAAGCTAAACAGAATTGAGTTGCTGACGTAGAAATGTTCTCTTACTAATCTTCTTCAAAACATTTTTTAGTAACTGAGATTGGCAGAAATTCTTGTATTTACTGTTTCTGTTGAAGACGATGGAACTTCAGACCTGCTGTGTAAAGAGAGTTAAGTAAACACTAGAACATCTGAAAATCTTTTTCCCTGACTATATATTACTTAAAATGGGTTAATGGGCCTATGTAAATTGTAGTAGTAGTAGAAGAATCCTAAATGCATATCATACTCCAAAGAAATGTTATCTGAATATCTTAGTTGATAAGAATTTAGTATATTACAGAGACACTCTAATTTAATCATCAACACGTTAGTTTAAAAGCCTGTCAACAAAAAACTGGGGAAGCAAATACAATTATGAAGTTAAGGTTAGTGGTGACTTTGCAAAATTTAATTTTGCTTTTTCATGATTGTAAGGTTACTGGTCGTTGACCTAGTCCCCCGACTGGAAGCTAGATCTGTTTTTATATACCACTATTTCATCTGTAGTCTTACTTAATCAAAGTAGTAGCTGTGAATCTAACCGCCAGCATTATGCCTGCAACTGCTTGGTGTGTGAGACAAAAGTCTTTGAGATATTTGATGAGCAAATGTTGTCTTCCCTCTTTCTCGTCCCTCCCCTACGCTAAGGAAGCAGAGATAGTCACACTAGACATCTGATTCTATCTTTTTGTTTTGGTTTTTTTTTTTTAATAAAAAATAAAAAGCCTAAAAGAAAACCACCACTGCATCTGTAGCTGTTTGTCTCTGGCTTTCAGTTGTCATTACTTGAGTAGTTGCAAATTTATCTCCTTTTCCAGACAAATAATTAGAAGGTGACTAATATACCTGATCTGAAAATAGAAGCTCCCAGACTTTAATCCCAGTATTCACAAAAACAGTATTTGCAGCCCAAAGTGAATCTCATAGCTATTTCACCTCCATTGTCACTTCATAAAATAGAAATAGTTCTCTTCTGTGTGTTGTGGAAAGTGGTTGATGTATTGTAATGTAAATTCCCCTTTCAAAGTACTTAAAAACGATTGTTGAAAAGGGCAATGCTCTCTCCCAGCTGCAGACCTGCAAAAGAAATTTGGAAGTGATACTCATCACTTTAAGGAGATTTTAGGAAATCAGATGTTTCCATTTCATACGCTTTTTTTAGAATTTATTTTTTGCTTACATGAAGTAAGTGAACAAAAATTTGCAGGTGACATGTAAACCTTAACTTCTTTTTCAAGAGCTGCTAATATACGGTCGCCCTATATATGTCACTCTGATAGCCAGAAGATCAAGCAAATTTGCTGGAACACGTTTTCTGAAACGAGGAGCAAACTGTGAGGTAAATTAAATGTAATTTTAGCGGTTCCCCCACCCCCAACAATGTGAAAGCTTGAGCTTGACTGACTGGAGACACATCATATGTGTATTTCTGTTTTAGGGAGATGTTGCTAATGAAGTGGAAACTGAACAAATACTCTATGATGCTTCAGTTATGTCATTTTCAGCAGGGAGTTATTCTTCCTATGTTCAGGTTCGAGGATCTGTCCCTCTATACTGGTCTCAGGATATTTCAACTATGATGCCTAAGCCACCCATAACATGTATGTACATATTATTCTTTGTGATAGATTATGGTTAGTGTTGTGTCCTAAAGGAACACCTGAGAGAGTAAGTGAAAACTAGATTTGCAAAAATGAACAAATTGTCTATGCATTTGTTCTTTGGGAAGCCATAATTTAAAGTAAATCAATGTTCTTTATTATAAACATAATGGCATACAAACATTCAACCATATAAAGAGCTGTATTTAATGAAATTGAATTGGAAAAAATCTCCATCTTAGACTTCACATTCAGAAATGGAATACAAAAAACTTCTGTTTGAAGATGTCAGTTTTCTTTGTGCTTATTTTGTATACAAAGTTAGCTACGTTTATCTTAGTATCGTGGATATCATTTCGAACCTATTGAAAATGGTGGAAAACATCTGGGCTAATGGTCAGAATGATTGCTCTTTGTAAGTACCTGACAAAAATTTTGGTTAAGAAGTTGCTTCCAATTTGGAAAGGGAAGGGTTTTTTTAACAGCTTTTGCATGAAAAGAGGGGAAAGTATCTCTGTCAGAGAATTAGTATGTATTTTGTGAAGAGTACTCTTAAGGGAAAATTATTTAAGTGACTCTACAGCTACAGCTCGCTTAATATTATCCTGAATATGTGTGTTTGTTGCAGTGGACCAAGCAGATCCTTTTGCACATGTTGCTGCTCTTCACTTTGACCAAATGCATCAGAGATTTGGCTCTCCTATTATTATTTTGAATCTTGTGAAGGTACACTATTTTGAATATGTTCTATATGTTTTCTAATTTTTGATGTTATACTTACTTCTGTGTAATACTTATGTTATACTTATTTCTGTGAGTCTTTGTGTAAGTTTGGTTGTGTCCTAAATTAATATTAACTTGTAAACGGAATATTTTCTTCATAAGTCTCATCCTGCACAGTGTAATCGATAACTTTCTAACTGCTTCCATTACTGCCCTTCAAAAAAAGAAGTTTCCCATGTTTATAGACTTCTTACAGTAACCTTTCACTGTTGTTTTCAAGTTTTTGCTATTACCCCTTAGATGTAAGTCCAAATAAATTTATCACTAAATTCAATTTAGCACTAAAAAATACTAAAACAGTAGGGTTCCATGCAAAATGAGGTCCGTAGAACTCCACAGACGACAGAGTTACTTGAAATAATATGATAAAGGCTTATCTTCTGTGGTTTGCTCCGTCTAGTGGAGTCGTGGAAGCATGAGCGGGAGAGAAAATGGAAGCATCTATTGCTGGCTAAGGGACAGTGCCAGTGCCAGTGGGGCTGGACCAATGCAGGGAGCTCGTGATTGCTGCAGTAATTCAGTTCACTGCTGTGTGAGAGGCTGTGGTACAAAGCCGGGATCCTGGGTGGCACTGTAATTTTGGTTATTATATCTTGTATTTGTGGGGGTTTGTTTGTGGTTGGCTTTTTTTTTTTTTTTTTTTTTTCTTTTTCTGTTCTGATCCAACCATTTTCTGTGCTGGTGTCTGTTTCCACATTTGAGTTTAATATATTGATTTGTTTTGCTTGAATCGTATCTTATTTCTTTTTAGTCTTTAAAAAAATAATTTAATTTATCATGTTGTAGAACTGTATTCTGTAGAAAAAAGGATCTTTTATGTGCATATAGGATCCGTTCCTAGTATAAAAAAATAGGAAAAATACAAAAGGAAGGCTTTTAAAACTCTTAAGTTGTAATAAATGGCAACTAGATAACCTATTTTCTATTTCTAGAAGCTTTGCTGTGTAGGAGTGCTTTTAAAACTGTCCAAGAGTCTGTGGAATCAACTTAGGATAGCATTTGTTGACAAGAAAATGATTTTATCTCTTGCAGCCATTGTTACAGCGCGAGTCTAGGCTCACGTGACCTTGACATGTGAATCACTAAATGCTTTATTCAGAGGGCTTTTGATACAGTGGCTGAAAATGCATCTCTTTTTTTCTCTCTCTGTACATGCTCAATATTAAGACGCTAAAATTCATGTTCCTTTATGTACCACCTAAAAAAAAACCAAAAAAAAAAAAAGAAGAAAGAAAAAAAAAGTGAGAGAGGGAGGAAGCCCCCAAATCTGAACACCTTTTTCTGGATGTTGCTGTTGCTTTTACAGAAATGCTAAGCACTTCTATCTCCAGTACTTTTATTATTTGATTTCTTAAATGTTGATGAAATGCAAATCTATATCCTCCTATATCTGTCTATCCTAGAAACTTGTTAACTAGTAATGAATGTATTAGGCTTCCTTTGTTTTTTTTTTTTTATTTTTATTTAGGACTACTATTGTATATTTAAAACAGTTTCTATCACATAGGTTCAGTATAGGTTTTAATTTGGATGAAGTTGAGAGGAAAGCCATACTCATATATAGAACACCAAAGCATGTGGTATATTCAGAGAACAGCAACACAATTCTAATTTTTTTAAATTATTGCAAAGCTGGGAGATGGGAGCTGTTGTTCACCATCTCCTGTCAGTAATGGAGAAGAATTTGCCTGGGTCCTCTTGTATCCTAGAATTGAACTGGGTACTTTCCTTTCTGCCCATCTTTTCCCTTCTTTTTGTCTTAATCCGTTTCCTCTGTATTACCACTTTTGTTTCCATTTTCTTTGCTCTTACAGGGTTCCATTTTTTCAGCCAATGATTATGCACAGTTGAAACAGGTGACTTTTACTACTAATGCAGGTCAATTATTAAAACCTCAGAATGTTTAGATTCATCTGTCTCTTAGGTTCTTAATTGAATTGCACTAGTTATGAGGAACTGCCCACTGTTTTTACAGTTTCCATTTTTTGATTTCTATTGTATTTACATATATGTATATGTGTGTGTATACGGGTTATGTACATTTGTTAATAAAAATTGTAATGTTAACTTAATTTTCTTTTTGCTAAAGGAACGTGAAAAAAGAAAGCATGAAAGGATTCTTAGTGAAGAACTTGTTGCTGCTGTGACATATCTTAACCAGTTTTTACCCCCAGAGCATGCAATTATATATATACCCTGGGATATGGCCAAATACACAAAAAGGTAGAAAAGATCCTTCTTTGTACTAGTGCTTTTAGCCACATATAAAACTGAAAATAAAACCTCAGCTTTCTGAAGGATTTTGAATGTTTTCTATGGTTTCTTACCAATGTGGAGCAAGGCCTGAAGACTTTGCAATTCTCTGCAAAGGAAAATTTTAGATTTTGTTGAAAGCCTTCAACATCCACTTTTTATTTTGAATTAGTCAAAACACTGCATTTTGTCAGGTGTTTCATTTCAGTCATTGAATTTATTGAGTTAAAAAATTTTGGAAAAGAAAGGGTTTCATACCACTTAGTCTTTTCCATTTCCTCTTCCAAAAGGAAGCAAGGGCATTAAGTTCAATGTTATAAAACATTTAGATTATTAGAAGCATGTATCTTAGCCAAATATATTCTGTAACTTTTCAGTCTATAATCTTGGACACCAGAATGCTGTGCTAGGATCATGTCAAAAGGAGAAATGTTTTCCTAGATGTAGAAATATTTACCAGGCACAAGCATTTTAAATCTACAGGTATATATTGCTATTCTTCAGTAACACACAACTCGGTTGTAAAGTTCTCTGATCTGCATATGTCTACTATACCTTATAATGCCAGAAAATTAGAAGAATGGTAAGAAGTGATGGATCAACTTTCAGGTATATGTTATTCTATTAGTTTGAGCAAAACAATGGAAAAACTGGTATGGTTCAAACGGCAAGAATATAATTAATGTTTTTAAATTAAAATTTTGTGAAAAAAAGCTTTGGAAAACAATCCTTATTCACTGTTTGAGATTACAAGTTGGTTGATACGGTTGGTCATGTAGGTGTGAAACTGTTGCTTTAAAGTTTGATGTGGCTTCACACTACTTCTTTATTCTAAAATAGCATTGTGTATAGTTAGGTGTATATGCAATTGTTTGTGTTTATGATTAAATGTCAAAATAAGGCTAGATTTCCTTTCAGAAGATATGCTAGGTGCAAGTTCTTGGGTTTCATATGGAGTGATGCTGATGCTTAGTGGTCCTGTGTGCGAAATGATACTAAGTGGTCCAAGGATTCTCCTTGTAGCTTTAAGCTTGAAGTATATTTATGTACATATCCACCCTGGTACAGATATAAAAAAATCTAAGAAAAGTAGACATAATTACTGTTGGATAAATATGGCTGTGATGTGAGTCTTCCTTTAAATAATTTTTGTTATTAAAAGACTTTCCAAGCAGTGAAAATTTTTTTAGCATTAATGTATCTTGATTGTATTTTTTTTTTCTCTCCTCAGCAAACTTTGTAATGTCCTTGATAGACTGAATGTGATTGCAGAAAGTGTAGTAAAAAAGACTGGATTTTTTGTAAATCGACCTGATTCCTACTGCAGTATCTTGCGGCCAGATGAAAAGTATGTCTAATTTAATTGGTGCATAATGAATAACATCTATTCCTTGGAGAGCTGTCTGGAATTTCTATGTCTATTACATTATTTCTTATTTTAAGGCTTAAATTAATATAAAAAATATAATTCTTTATTAAGTTATAGCTAAAAGGATTGCAGTCAGAAGCATGTGCTAAGAAATAATAATACATTGAAAGAGTACAATTATGCTGGTGCTGTTCTACTTATAATGAATTCTTACTTCAGACCATTATTTGTAACTTGTAGTCTATACCATGTGTATTTTATATAAACGTTGGGGGGTTTTTTTCCACCTTAACCAAAGGAATCCTAAACTTGGAGGTAAATTTAACAAAGCAAACAACATTTGGAATTTAATAAGTGGCTTCTCTTGAGGCATACTAATAAGATAACTATCATCTAAATATTACTGAGTCTGGTGTTTTCCAGTGGATTTTATGGTATTCATACAAAATTTAAAAATATTTTTAAAATAGAAAATGTGTTAGCTTAGACTACTGCAGAAGTACAGTGATTTAATCAGCAGAATTCTCTCAAGTCCCTGAAAATCTAGTAGTAAGATAATTTCTGCATTCCAATTAATAAGTTTTTGATTCAAATTTTCATATTAAGGATCTAATTCATCATCACCCAAATGAGTGTTCATACTTTACACAAAGAGCATCCTTGCCTTTTTATAGAATCATAGAATCATCTAGGTTGGAAAAGACCTTTAAGATCATCAAGTCCAACCACTAACCTAACCTTGCCATCCCACCACTAAACCATGTCCTCAAGTACCTCATCTATCCTTCTTTTAAATACCTCCAGGGACGGGGACTCAACCACCTCCCTGGGCAGCCCATTCCAGTGCCTGACAACCCTTTCTGTGAAGAAACAGTCTGAGCTAAAACTGTCATAGGCTCTCTTGGAGCTTTTTTCTGCCATGCAGTGCAGCAAAAATGATGACTATAAACTAGCAGGAACAAGATCAATACATCCATGTAATGCTGTGTTCTGTAGAGATAGTCTGATGGGTCTCCAACGTAGTCTGTAGGTTTGCCATGGCAGTGCTCCGGTCAGGCTAGGTAACCCTACTAACATAAAAACATTCAGTAGTTCAGGGATTACTTGCACTGAGCATAACTAGTCCTCTACCTCAAAATGTCATTACTTTCTGATTCATGTTCTCTGGCTCTGGGGTACATAATTGCAAGATCTGGACAATGCGTAGATATGTATGTATCCAACACATATGTCTAGAGTCAGTATGAGGGGGGGATTTAAATCAACCAGCTTGTGCTACAGTGTATGTTACGCCTCTACCTTCCAGTCATTGGTATTGCACCTACTTCAATTTTTGTGCACTCAAGACTTGATCTAGCAGTGCTTGTGTTCTTCATACTCTGTTTTATGGGGAGCGAAGGAAATATTTTGTGTGGCTTTGGAATATTTCTACTTTAAGGCTAGATTTTATTTTTTTCTTGCAATGTGGTTTAAATACAGCATCTTACTGCTGCATAGAGTTTTCGTTGCTTTCTGCTGTTCAGGGATATCAGGTTTGCTTTGCGGCAGGTTTTTAATTGTCACCCTTTTTCACTGAGCAGATCAATACATGGTACGATGTGTTATTTTTTTTAAATGATTTGTAAGTCATTCTGGTTTGTTTCTCTTTCAGGTGGAATGAACTGGGAGGTTATGTTGTTTCCACTGGTCGCTTGCAGGTACTAAATTATGCTTTATAGTGATGGAGATCAGCACTCCCAAAGCACCAGTGAACCATTTCACTTAAATACCTGACTGGAGATTCACAGAGTGCTCTTAAATGAGCATTTATAGTAAACAGCATTATTGCTGTCCATCCCAGAAATCCAATTAGAAAATAGGGCTTAAAGTTCTTGCACGGTACTACAAAACCTTATGCTGTTGGTATTGTATTTTTGCTGGAGGTAGTCTGAGAAATGCTCGTATTTTAAACTAGTTGCCATTACTATTTAGTCTGTAGTTTTACAAGTGCGGTGAAAGTTAAAACAACAGCATTTTAGCAAACTGCATAATATAGTGTTATACAGAAGAGGTGAGGAATAAGCATACTTAAGGCTGGTGACATATTCGTACACATGAAAATGGGTTATTAAAAGTATTTTCACCAGTGCTGAGTATTTTGTCCATTGTTACAATTTCCATCACTAAAAGAAAGTAAATCTGGAACCACTGCTTTCTTTAAGGTCAGAAGAGTGCTGACTAAATTGTAAACAATACAGTACCAGACTTACACCTGAATGTTACGACTGCATACTCTGAACACGGGGCATATTCTTAAGAAGCATTGGTTGCTTTCAACTTGCCATTCATAATTTTGTAGTTCATGTAAGTCAGAAAGCACGTGACCATTCTTTTACTAGCTGATCACTGGGATACGTTTGTGGAGGGCAGGTAAACAGCAGAGGAGATAGAATTTGATCTGTTTTGAAATAAAACATATCAGTGCTGGTTTGATTTTTTTTTTTTTTTTTTTTTTTTAATGTTAGTCTTACAGGTTTACATGCATTAGGGGAATGGTTATTTTATCTATCTTTCAACTTGAATCATTTGAGGTAGTCACCATCGGCATACATATAAGCATTTGGATCACAGTTCATCTCAGAATAGACATCTTGTGAGTCTTTATTAAGGCAATAAAACTTTAGTTGACTAGATTGGATATAGCCATATATATTTAGACCGAAGAATCCCCCATGCTGTTATATTAAAATATGTTTCTTGCAGCTGCTCATATTATAAAATAAGTTTGTGTTCATTATGGAATTGAAGAATCGTGATGCAAGCAGTATAACAGAATATGTGCATGACTGTGACCTTCAACAAAATGTTCATGTGTGTTGCTTCAGATACAGGAAGCTTAAAATATAGGCACCATCACAGTAGAATGACAGCATGTTAGAAGTCTGCTTTATTTTTTGCAGTAGTTACAGCATACTTGAAAATAAGACCTCCACTGAAATAACATAGCTTTTCTTTTTAAGGTAAATCTTTAGGGCTGTTTGTGATTTGAAGGAGAGATGCAGTTTGAGTGATGATAGAAGCAAGAATACTTTGAAAGTAGGCATGACTGATGTAGCTTGCTAGAGATGAATTGCTTTTTAACATTTTTTTTTTGGAAATGTCTTTCCTCAAATTTTTGTGAACTGACATGATTTGAGATTTGGCAGGTCTTGGAAGTAGGAAAAAAAGTAATAATCGTGAGTGTAGTAATATGTTAATTAAGAAAAATCTCTTATTTGGATTGCTTTGCCAGACTGGAGTTCTCCGAACCAATTGTGTGGACTGTTTAGATCGCACTAACACAGCCCAATTTATGGTGGGAAAGTGTGCTTTGGCATATCAACTCTATTCGTTGGGACTGATCGATAAACCAAACTTACAATTTGATACAGATGCTGTTAGGTAAGATATATTAATATAAGTATGTCATGGTTTTATTTTTTAATTTTATGTCAAGAGATTTAGGAAAATTATGTCGATGTAGAAGAAAAGTCTAATTCTTTCTATGGGAATGATGTACTAATGTTTATTCATCCAAGTTTAAAAAATCTTCCATACCTGAGATCTTGGAAATCCAGTCATGCTAAAAATTTGCTTTTCTGGAAAAGTATGTTAACCATTCTTACAAGATAACTGCTTGACTTCATTCTCTTCACATGTCTAAACTTAAAGCCAAGAGTTTTCCTTTTAAATAAATGTAGCAAAAAATCCACCCGAGTCTTTTACACTTACTTCACTTCCTTGAGGCAAAATACTGATGAAAAATGAAAACTGAAATAAATACATGCTTTTATGGAGAATGCTAAACTGCTATTTGTATAGAAGTGCATCTTATCTTGTTAATTCCTACTTTTCCTTTGGAAAAACTTTGTGCTTATTGATTTATTGAAGAAAAGTTTTCAGCAAATTTGTTTTCTCAGATCAAGTATCAATGATACTTATTCAAGCATCCTCAAACCATTTAAGAAAACCCAGCATTTAAATTGAAATACTTTAGGGGTCAGGGGAATCTAAGCTACATAGCTTGTCAATATGCTTCAGAAATTAATGTAAGAGTCCTTGAGGTGATGTGGTTTTATTCCTTAAAGCCATTGTCGTGACTGTGAAGCTGCTGGCTTCATTGCTGGTTTTGACTAGTGGTTTGATAGTTATAGAACGTGGAGATGTAACTCGTATTTCAGAAAAGACAAAGTACTCCGTCTCCCCCCTCCTTTACCAGAGACATTCCTTCAGCTCCTCTTCTTTCTCCCATTAGCTTCCAGCACTTGCCCAGTGCCAGGAACTGGTGTGAGTCACGGAAACAACCTCACTTGCAGCGTGTTGGCTCACTGTGCAAGCGGTGGCTCCTGGCCTCTGCCTGACGGCCAGGGAGAGCACCCGCTGGCTGGCTTCCTTGGTGTGCGAGCAATGCCTCTCGTGCACCGTGTCCCAGCTCCTGGGTGCTGCATGTTTACCTCTGGGGACAAACAACTGCTGCTGCAGGTACCAGTCGCTGCGCAGCCTCCTGGGGACTCGGCAGTCGGGACTCTTGGGTTCTGACTGGAGGGGATCAGGAGGTGGACAGGTCTCTTGTATCCGCTCTTTGTGGTATCCTCTACAGCTACCACGTACTTCAGCACCTCAGGCTGCATTTTACTATCTTTCCTTAGGCTTCACTACCTCCACCCTTCCCACCCCTATTTTGGGAGCCCAGATTTCCTCTGTTGCTTCCTGCTGCAATAGTCCCATGTTTCCTGTCTGTATTCTCTCCCTCCTGTTTCCTCTCTCTGTCCCAGGCACCCAAGTTTCCATCTCTTACCATCGTGTCTTACGATTATAGTAGCTGCTTTGTCTCTGATTTTCCTGATACCTTATTACTCGTTATGTCTCTGAAATGTAGCTATTAGCCTGGCATAAAAGGTTACTTTTGGCTGACCACATTTGACTTACTTTTCTTCTTCTCTATTGTGCTAGATGTATGCCTGTCTGAAACAGATTTTGTCATCTGTTAAGACTTGCTTCCTATTTACTGTATTCAGAATAATTAAAAAATCCTGCTCTATAATGCAATGAATTCTGCAGACAGGCATATGCTATACTGTCTCTCATTTGTGCAGTCTTTCACTTTGACCTGCTGCATTCTTGTTGCTTGTATCGTCTCACATCAAGAATCTGCTTCCTGCTTACTCTGCCTCATCATTTACGCTCATCTACCTGGCTAAAGAGGGTAATCTGTAGTGGTCTGTCTTCCTTAATTTAGCTAACATGTCTGAAAAACTTACTTTGTTTCATCACATTCTTCGACTGTCCTCCTTCTTATTCTGATTTTTCTCATGTGATCTCACTGGCTGGCTACAGCCCAGAATTTCTGTTGAACTAGATTTCTGAAGTCAGCATTTTATTTCAGTTGGCCATCCTGAAGGATAAAGAAACTATGTGTCTTGAACAGTCCGAGTTTGTGTCTAGCAGGATTAATCTTAATGACTTTGTTGCACAGGACCATTTTTGCAAGCTAGGTTTCTTAGTGATTCCTTCTGTGTAATTGTTGTCCTATCTAGGAAGTTTCCTAGACAAAGCGTACCTTATTTTATCATATGTAGTTAACTTTTCTTTCTACAGCAGACTAGTTTTTGTTTGACTAGAGGATTAATGTTTTGAGGCTGTGGAAGGGTAATTTAATTCTACAAGTCCTTTCCAAATCAAGTGAATCAATGTCCTAAATGAATTTAAAGTTGTCTGCTTTCTGTGAACTTTTATTGCAAGGTCATTGGAACTCTGTTCATCAATCTCCCATGGCTGACTGGGAAATTTTTGAGAGATGTCATCCTTTTACCTGCCAGGTTTTGCCTTCAACCAGCTTTTTAGCTTGTAGTTGACCAGCATTGCTGTCTTTCCCCTTGTATAAAAAGAACAACCCACCAAACCCAAAGAAACAAACAGGAGATTCTCATACATGGTATCATGAGCTCTGAACAACCTGTCTGGAGGCAAGTGGGTTTAGGTTTGTTTCTTTTGTTGTTTGGGCTGGGGTTTTTGAGTGTTTGGGGGGGCGGTTGTTTGTTTGTTATTAAAGTAATAAGCAGATGTTTCCTCCTAATTGATCTTGTACTTGACCTTGGGCAGAAGATTTGCTGGACAGCTGTTTTGTTTTTACAGAAATTGATTTGCTGCTCTGATAAGTGTTCTTCATCCAGAACTCTTTGAGAAGGACTTCAGTCAGATCATTGCTGGGTTACTTAGGCAGTACTATCCCTTTACATTAAGGGAATGCTTTTATTGTTTTGTTTTATTTTGTTGTTGTTTAATTTGTTTCTACCTTCTCCACTTCTTAAGGACTTCTTTCTTCTCAGGTATTACAGTGTGTCATGTGCAGATGGCTGAGTTACTGTGCCTTGCTATACTTATGTGAAATACATTTCCACAGATTTGGTGGTTGGGTGGTTTGTTTTGTTCTGGTCTGGTTTGGTTTTTTGCTTCTTAACTAAATTTTCAGCCTCTTTTAGCAAGATGTTGTCCTTGTCACTGTCTTGCTGAAGCAAGGCCATAGTCTCCATTTCTAGAGAAGCACTTTTCAATCTCTTAGACTGGGTGTCATCTCCTTAGGATAGCCTTGTTGTCTGAAACTGTTGTCTTGTTTTTGTCAATGTGCGTCTTGATAATTTTTGCTATTTGAACTGCTCTCAGTTTGGAGTCTACTGTCAACTTCTTGATGCTCGAAGACTGCATTGCTTTTTGCCAGCTCTCCTTATTCATCTTAGCAGCCAACTCTTTCTACCTTCTTTTTACATCATGTTTTTCCAGCTTCAGCAAACGGTATCTGACTGCCATCCATGTTTCCTACAAGTCATGCTTATGCGGTTTGTACCTTTGAGACATCATTATTATAACTAGGACAATTTTTGGAAAGTTATGCTAACTTCATTCCTAGTGGACTTGACAGAAAACATAGCCTTGATATATTGATGTGTTCTGTCCCATTTCGTAGATTCATTCTTTCTCTTTTAAAAATCCCCTCTTTTCAACAGTTTGATAGATGACACATTTTGCTTTTCCTTCAGATTATTTGAGGAATTATATGAAGATCATGGAGACACGCTTTCTCTGCAATATGGAGGTTCTCAGCTTGTCCACAGAGTAAAAACCTATAGAAAGATAGCTCCATGGACTCAACATTCCAAAGATATTATGCAAACACTCTCAAGATACTATAGTAATGCTTTCTCAGGTAAATTGAATTTAAAGTGCTTTCTTTTAAGCCATTATTTTAAAAGCATTTTACTTGTGATGTTTCAATAATCCATAGTGTGATCTTATGACAGGCATCCTCTCTACTATAATTTCCAAATAATTCAGTGAAATCTGATGGATATCAAATGAGTATTCTGATTTAAAGTATTTATATCCTATGCAAATGCGTGTTGTAGCATGTAGCCTTATTTGATAAAAGTGAACTGATCTTCTGTACCTATGAATTTGTAATATGTTGCCTATGTAATAGAAGAGTGAAGAATTAAAAAAAAAAATGTTCTCAGGATCAAGTTAGTGACAAGCTTAGAAGAAAACAAAGGTTTCCCCCTAAAAATATGGGACAATAATTGTGTGGTAACTTGAAAAAATCTTACAGGTTTAGGCAAAAATTCTGAGGTTTTTTTCATGCATGTTTTTAATTCTAGCATTTGAAAAAAGTAGAGGGTGCAGTATAGTTTGGAAAGTCCACTGTTTGAAGTACCCTAGTTATAGGCAAGTGAGTTTTACCAGAAAAAAGAACGTCATCCAGCTAAGAACTAGGTGTTCTTCAACAGCCTTTCTGGCAGGCTTTCTGATTAGTTAAATTCTAACATTTTTCTTTCATTTGTGATTGTCAGAGAAATTCAGAAATAGTATTCCAAATAATATTCTTCTAGCTTTTCTGGCTTTTAGAAAGTAACGTGATGTTGCAGACTTCAGTGCTGGAGTTGCAACATGCATAATAAGCTTCTGGAATCTGGAATAATCTATTTATCCACAAACAGGACTGGACATAGTAAAGTACCTTGTAGTGTTGTATGAAAGTAAACTTAATTACTCTAACCTTTTAGTCATGGGATGTTG
The DNA here is from genome assembly GCA_013400195.1 of Aramus guarauna. Classification (NCBI taxonomy): domain Eukaryota; kingdom Metazoa; phylum Chordata; class Aves; order Gruiformes; family Aramidae; genus Aramus; species Aramus guarauna. The sequence goes on along the minus strand of VXBL01000373.1, from coordinate 2,099,493 downwards.
TAGTCCCAGTTGTGTTGAATCTCTCATGATTTAGTAATTTGTCATGTAATGCAGTTGCAAACTCAGATTGAGAGCAGTAGATTATTTTAGGCCAATTCAATTAGATGGCCCCTCCAGTTCCTGTTTTCTGAAATGGGCTTAAAAATGTGCTAGTATACATGTACATTGCAGTATCTTTTGAAAAATCAGTGCAGTCTTTCTACTTGTATGTAATTATAACATTCATTGTTAGCAGTGAAGGGAGAAAACCTATTTGCTCTTTCGTCTGTGCTCCACAGTACATTGACACATTCTTATTTATTTTTGAAAAGAGAGATTTTTCTATCTAGATAAGAAAATTGATCCGAAAAGCTCAATATCCTGTTTTCTCAGGCCGGTGTTTCAAAGACAAAAGCTGTCATTATTTTTGTTCAAAATTAAGTCATAGAATTGTTCAACCCTTAAAACAAGGTGGGGGGGGAGGATTGACACCTTCCAAGTTAATTATCTGCTTCCTCAGTCACATATATATTTGTGCCTGCTTGAAGATTATGCACAAAGTATCTTTAATGTTATGGTGTTTTACCTACTTCGAAGTTACGAGTTGAGAAGACAGTAGAAAGACATTTTCTGATCAATGTCCTGTATTTCTGTTAAGTTTAAAACACAATTGCACAACTGAAACAATAAATGCAAAAGAGAGTTTGAGTCCTTTTGCAATGTAATGGTTAACAGTCTTTTTTTTTTTTCTTTGCTATGGAGGAAAGGTAAGAATGCCTTAATGAACTGCTGCTGCAGACCATTTCCGACAATGAATTCATTAGTTCAGTTGGTATGAGTTTAATTTCAAGCTGTTTTTCACAGAACGAATTTCACTTAGTTTTATGTCATTTTAGCATCCATCATATAAGTAGTGACATAGTTTCACTGAATTATCTTGTTTTACTCTAATTGTTTTACAATTATTTAGTTAACAATTTCAGTATACCTTCTGTTCCTGACAGGTGAAACAATGGTAAATGAACAACAGAGGCTCATCTCTGCTTTTAGCTTTCAGAAATTATAATGAAATTTAACCTCTTATTTGCTCATGTTAATTAATTTTGTCTTTAGGGCTCTTCCAGCTTCTATGCTTAAAGTAGAGAGCTTTCTTGGGTTTTGTTCAGTGCTTTCTTTAAACCACTAATTAAATAACTTACCAGGAAGAAAGAATACATGTTATTGCTTGTGACTTTTGCTTTCCTTTTAATTCTTAGTGTCGTCAGCAGGGGTTTTTTTGTCTATTTTTTTTTCAGTCCTTTTTACTGAGTTTTACATAGCTTTCTTGCACTGTTCCTGGCCTTCCTCATTCTCTTCTTATTTCTTGGTTAAAATGTGATGCTATTTTGCAAAAACAATATGGCCTGCAACCCATAAGGACCCACATGTGCTCTTGAGTATTACTGTGCAGAAGAGTTAAGGTTTGTAAGTTGATCCTCTTAAGAAAATTGGGAAGGTGAGGAGCAAGAAAGAAGGTAAAATAAGTATCTTTTTGGAGGAGTGCTCTGAAGGGACAGTTAAAGTATCTGGAGGGAGTATGAGTGAATAGAAAAGGAAGAAATAAGCTGGATTCCAGATGAAAGGCCCTCTAAGTAGGGAAGAGGAGCCAAGCAACATCAGGAGATGCCCCCTTTCTTTCCCTTTTCCTGGTGCCTTGTCCTGTTACACCATGTGTAGAAGAACCCATTTCCAAATATTGACCTCCACATATGCACACTTCTGTAAAGTACTGCACTTTTCTATAATCCTGTTGTCACCAAATTTCTACGTAGCACTTCATTTGTCAGCTGCTTGTGTCTTAATTCCCTGTAAAAATATGATATGCTGCACAGAGGGAAGAGGCGTTTCAATTCTGAGAAGGAAGTATTGACTTCCTTCAGTGGCCAGGAACCAACTTAGTCCTTGCTGTCATACCACCGCTTTGTGGATTCTGCCTGGGTTTTTTACCTGCTTTCTGGTATACTGAGACTTCAGTTTGTCTTTTCGATGCAGTGTGTTGCTAAAGGAACACTCAACTCTCATAATACTCTTTTTGAAATGTGGAGAGAACTGAAGGACTAACACTATTGAACTAGTCTGAGCTATTCCTTGTTTGATGATTACTGAAGTGCAAACGAGTGGAGACGAGAGCTTTCCATGTGTTAATTCCTCAGGGCACAAATAGAGCTCAATTCTCCACTTGTTCCCCTATATCTGAAGATCCTTTGCATGTAAGCCTTCCTCTGCCCCTACGACTCTTGTTTGCAAAGCTGTCTTGATCACAGTTCACCATCCCCAATCCCTCATCTGACTCCAGCTTTTCTTCCTATCTGTTGTAACTCATCCTGTCTGCAGCCAGGCAGCAAAACATGTAAGTGAACAACGATATTTCTTGTCATGCTTCATCTACAGTGGTATGTAACTACTGGATTTTAGCACTTGTTTGATTTAGTTTAGTGAAGCTTAGAATACGGCAAGAAAAAAAGATGATTTAAACCAACAGGGAAAAAAGTCCAAATTATTAAAAGGTGTTTGTGAAGTTTAATCATTTTACTAGAAAAACCCAAAGAATTCATAATTTGTGTGTTATGTGGGAAACTTGTATATTGTATGGATACTGTTTAATGTCATTAAATCATTCTTCTGTTATTTAGACTGCAGTAAATTCATCATGACATGTCCGATTCTCTGAAACGTGCATAAATACTTGCATGTGCTTCATGCATACGCATATACTCAGAGGTGGGAGATGGAGCTGCAGCGTGAGGTCTTACCTCTGCAAAGCATCTAAGCAGAGAGCTGCTGCCTCGGCTCCTGTGAGAGAAACCAAGGAAAGCGGCAGCGCTGGTACCAGCCCCACATGCGCTGCGGTGTGGCAGAAACTCAGGTCTAAATGAAGTTTCGTTACGGTGATGGAAACCCAGAGGTCCTTGTAGAAGTCATAGGACATACGCACTGTCTGTGAGGAGCAAACATAAAAAGCAAATGTCTGAGTGGGCTTGAGCTCTGCAATGTTCCTGGCGTTAAGTGTACCTTTTGTCTGACAGATGCAGACAGGCAAGATTCTATCAATCTCTTTCTGGGAGTATTCAAGCCTACAGAAGGAAAACCTCATCTCTGGGAACTTCCCACTGATTTTTATTTGCATCACAAAAACACCCTCAGTCTGTCACAGACCAGGCGAAGGTACTTTGCTGTTCATTTTGTTCTGTTTTGTTTGGTGTCGTTCTAACAAATTTTTAAAAAATACATATTGTTAATCACGTAATTTGGTCAATCTGTCAAACTTGTTTACTCTTTTTTAAGTTTTTATGAAAACTTAAAAAAATAACCTTCAAGAAATTGCTAAAAATGTTGGCTATTGGTATTTTGAAGGATTTGCTTTAGTATGTTATTTTCCTGTTGTACTGAAAAAAGAAAGTTTCATTTCATCTGAAATTCTATCCTTCAGTGTGAAATGTTTTGCTGTTCTACCAAAGTACAGTTACCACTCTCTCATTAAGCAATATACAGGTGTATTTTGATGATCAGATTTATTAAGTCATTGTATTTGAGATTAGATGATAAGGATAACATTTGGGGGGGGGTTGTGTGTAACGCACTTAGTCAGCAGCTGTGCATACCAAGACGCCCATGATTTTCTACCTTCCTTCCAGCCATGCCTAACTTGTTTGAAGAATTTTTCTTCATATGCATTCCATTGTAGTTGCACGGTAATATATAGAAGTAATAGAGCTAAAGCATAAAAATTGTAAAGTAATTTTAGAGTGGTTCACAAAATATTATCTTCAGGATTATAAATACTGTGTGTTAAAAAAATAAATAAATAAATCCATTTTAATAATAAGGACAGTAGCGGACTTGTTAACTAAATCATCTCTCTCAGGAATATCGCTGTTTGTGTCTTTGTTCATTTTGTGAGTCTTAAAGCTCTGCATCACAAATGGTAGATCTGAATATCTGCATTTATATTTTTGTTTGGGGAAAACTGCAAGTGTTTAAACAGTGTGTTCAGTCCCTGTTGGCTGCTTAGTCCATTAACCCATCGTGGCAGCTGGCATGGGATATGACTGTTTCTAAATTTCAATCCTTTTGTGTTGTCTCCTGAGGCTTCTCTTGTTGCTCACTCATATCAGCAGTACAAACAAGTGTTATTTCAGGTGCACATGAAACATGCAATGTTAATTTTATTGCTTACTGGTTCCAAACATTATATTGTATGTTAAAAATTAATTCAGCTGATACATTGCAAATACACAGATGTCCTAGTCTCCCTTTCATCTGTTACTCTGTTAAAAAACTGCCTCTTATGTGTCACAGATACTGTTCTCAAATGAGGTGGAACATTTAAAAGAAAAAAAAAGTTAGTATTCTTCATTTACTTGTTAATTAGATTTACCTTTCATTCTGGCCAGAATTTCTTTTGAGCACTTATAATGTACAACCCAGGTGTTCTCTCATGTGAACAAAATGACACCTCCATGTAATAAGTAGTTAGGTGAAAAAAACTCCTCCAAGTAATTTTTTGTTTCTACCAAACTATTGGACAAGTTCTTCGTGTAACATCTCTGTGCAGTGCCTCTTTTGGATTCCTTGGGCACAGCAGCAAGGAAATAATGAAAACTCATCACGAAATCAAGAGTCTAGGAAGAAAAGGAAGATGTTGTTTCGTGTCATTAAAACTTCTTTTGACTATCAGTGCTTTTCCTGTATTGTATTTGCCCCTCCAGCAGAAAGAAAAGATTTCATGAGTTTCATATATTTTATATAATTTGTGATTCATGTGAAAGGACAGTGAATATGGAAAAAGGAGACTTTCTGTTGTCATGTTACTTACTGCTTATGCAAGCAGCAAAACTGGGTATGTCTGCATAGTTTCTGAAGGCACTGGAGATAATGGCTCGCTAGCATGGCCTCATCCAGTACTTCAAGAAGAGACGGGACCGTCAGGCCCAACTCATTCCTGTCTGTCCGAGACATACACAGTTCTTGGAATTGAAGCGTGTTGCCCTGCCTGCTCCTCACTGTTTGTGAAGTCCCACTAACAAGTCTGTCTCTGGGCATGGGAACACACCCGTTGCTCCTGCTCCAGATGGCTGCATTGACATGAGTAGGAGATAACGGCGTCAATACTCCGATTACAGCCCTCACAGTGTTGTGAATGTACACATATTTGAAATAAAAATCAATGAAGATAAGTGTCTTTTCATCTCAAGTAAGGAAATAGAAGAAACTATGAGAATAATTTAGAGAAGAAATTAATGTGCATTTGACAAGAGAGAATAAAAATATTTAAAAATGAATTAAAGATAAAACATGCTCTATTTTATGAATGTTGCTTGACTTTGTTTTTCAGAAATCCTGAATAAGCTTCCAGTAGGGCTTAGTTTTCTGTTAGCTATGCCAGGATAGGGCAATTGTCACATCAAAATGCATTTCTGTGTATGGAAGTCAGCTGCTTTGACAGTCTTCCGATTTTATTATCATTGACCTTCATTTCTTCATACCCTTTTCCTAAATTTTGGGCTGTGAATAACAAGTGGTGGATGGGGTGGGGGTTGATGTTTTGGTTTTTTTTTTTAAAGACCAGAACAAGAGATATATATATAAGTACCTTCTATGTGTACTAAGACCTTAATTTTCAGTACTGTAGAGGTAGGCACCTGAAATGCATTTTGTTTAATGGAACAAACCCACTCCTCCCTCCATACCTGTATGGAGCTTCATGTGTTTAAATTTCATGGCCTGCAAGCAAAGTAGTAGGACAGGGGCCTATTGAAGTCCTCCATCCAAGGATAATTCTTTTCTTTCTTCCACACTTGAATTATAAAGAAATGTTTACTAAAGTGACGCTGTATGAGTGGGTAACTGTTATGTGGAAACACTTAGACTGGATACAAGCTCAAATCTTCTGTATTAATTGTGTGTCTGTTTTTCCTGTACAGCTATACTTACTGGTGGACCACAGATGTGCTAAAGCATTTACCTCTTCCTTTTGATGAAGGTAGGAACTATATTTGCTCCTTGCCTTATAGAGTACCTCGAAAAAGAAGTTTTAGTCACAAATGTTCTTTAACTGTTTTAGATCCCAAATCTGAAAACGATTGCCGTAACGATTGCCAAATATTTTTTATTTTTGTTCCTCACAATGAGCTATGATTTTTCAGTTGCAGGATGCAAGATACTTAATTTGCTAAAATTTGACTTCCATATGTTTATGTGCCAGGGCATGCTTCTTTTTTTATTATTATTTTTATTTTTATTTTTATTTTATTTTCTTTCCCCTTGCCTATTAACATGAATTTATAGTCTATGCTGGTGATTACATTCCTGTTGCAGATAACAGGGTATAGCTAGCGTATCTTATTTCTCTGGGATACTGTGGAGCATGTTTTATTAGGAATTGTCATCATGAAGGGAAATGAAATTATGGTGGTTGATAATGCATGTTTATTAAAGATGTGCTGTGCAGCATCATCTTCATATCATATATTCTTGTCTTAGAGAGGAAATAGCTGTAGAAAATGCCTAGCAGGGTGGCTAGGTAAACAGGTTACTGTTTGTTTAGATTTTTGCAGTCAATAATTGTTAGTAAAAAGATGATTTTTTTTTTTTTTTTTTTTTTCCCCAGTGACATGCACTGAAAACAGACGTAAGTTGACAGTGAAGAAATTCCACAAGTATGAAGAGGAAATTGATATCCACAATGAGTTTTTTCGGCCATATGAGTTGAGCAGTTTTGACGAGACTTTCTGCTTGGCAATGACCAATTCTACACGGTATATTGGGATGTTTTGTGACTATAAATCCTTAACTGGAAGTTGATTTGCTGTCAAGTAGATGTACATTTTATTTACTTGGTTAAATTTGTGTAATGTGATAGGTTTTGTGGAGTGTTGGTTGTTTTTTTGTTTTTTTAAGCTTCAAAATAAGCAAACTTCTAGAAACCAAATCACAATACTAAAATGGAAATGCTACTCTAAAAGAAGTCTGTTAAGATAGCACTTAAATTTCCAATTATTTTTCATTATGGGGTGCCGAATGTTTGAACACTTGAAGTCTGAGAAATGAGCTTTCCTCTGTGGACTCAGATCACAGAGGCTACCTTCAAAGCAATTGTTTTATAATTGCTCTGCTCTCATTTTACAATTGTTTTCTTCAGTTCATCAGCTTCACACAGCTGGCCAGATAATATTTTGGGTTTTCTTTGTTGTTGGTTTTTTTCCTTTTTTTTTTTTTTTTTCTTGTGTATTGGCAGCAATCAACTGGATATTCTAAGCATAATCTGAATCACGTTTTAGCTAAAAACTTCCAGGCGGATTATGTTTCATGTAGCTTTTTGACCTAATTTGAGTGCTGGCAGCATTTTGAAAACAACATAGTTGTGTTACAGGACTTCTTCAGCCCAGGAATGGAGCACATCGCTCCAGCCTCCTTGGCAAGTGGTAATGTTTGCAGCTGTTTATGGGACTAAATAATACAACTGAAAGCTTTTTAAATACCTCAGGGGGTTATATTTACGTTAACTTGTCATGATGAATTTAGAACTTGGTATTTCTTTTTATAATGAGGTTTTTTTAATTCAAAGGTAGATGTTAGAGGTGATTCTTCCAGAAAATTTTAAAAAAATTGTGTGTTCATCTTTGCTAATAAACAATTTTTCCTTTCTATTTTGCCAGAGATTTTATGCCTAAGAACGTGGGGATTGATCCAAGTCCATTTACTGTTCGTAAACCTGATGAAACTGGAAAATCAGTGTTGGGGTAAGTCTGAAATATGAAATTTTGTTCTGGTTTAATAGTAGTGAAATTGTAATGCAAATGTATAAACTCTGTGTGTGTGTCTGGGTAGCATATTCTCTGTTACGTAGGAAATAAAATCATTGGTGTTATACTGTAGAATTGTACACTTTGAAAATCATATCTAATTTGAGATTTTTATTTGACACTGGGAGTTCTTTATTCAGACTTGTTTAATCTTTGCTGTTTTCTTGTACTCTAAGTGAAACGCATGAGAAAATTTTATCTAGAATAAAGATACAGAGGTTGTTAAAAAATTTGATCATCTCTTCATACTAGTGGAAACTGTATTCTCTATTGGAGATAACAGGAATGCAAATATTATTGTTGTCTTTAAAAAAAACTTAATAAATTTTGAATAAAAGGAACATATCCTGAAATAGCAATAAATGCCAGTTTCAGCATAGTTTTTGACAAAAAATGTTATTAAAAATATTTAGAGATAAAATTACATAAACAATTCAGGAAGAGTTATTGGGATAAATGAACGTTCCACTTAGCTGCTTTTGCATCCTGGACTTGCTTTGTTACTTTATTTATTCCTTTGTTGTGTTTGATCTGCTGTATCACATAAGGGCTATGGGGACTGTTCCTCAACCAATTCATTCTCTCTTTGATACCTCATATTAAGGAAACCTTTTGTCAGTAATGACTAAACCTGTACTGTCACAACATTTTAAGTTCTTCTGAAAACTTGCTGTTCTGTTAAAAGCTACAAAATTTAACTGTCTTATAACATCCATTGTGACTTGGCCCTGAGGGACTCACTGTCAATAAGTGTTGAGAGTACACTATGCTTTATCAGTAGCAGAACCTGATTTCATGTTGTTGATGTTCCCGGGGAACAAGCAGAAAGACTATTCAACAGTTACACAGTTTACCTCTGCTAAGAATTGTGAGTTTACAGGTACTTTTGAGGATAAGCTTTATTCTTCCACTTTGGTATAATGTCAGATTTTAGACTAAATAATTTCTTTCCAGATATTCCATTAAATACTTGACCCTTATATGTTTTTCTCAGACACTTTGCTTCAAGCTCCCTGCTGTGATTTTTAGGGATTGTTGTGAGATAGAGAATCAGCTGGATCAAAGCCATGTTCCAGGACTCCCTGGGTATTGCTCATAAGGCTTCCCATGCATTGGCTGTGTAGTGGGGTAAAAGGTGGCTTCAGTCTTCCACCTTACCCATATTTAGCCCTTGGTAGAGGTGGTATCTTTGCCTTGCACATTTGTCATCATCTTTTGATCTACTATGACATTTCTGGAGGATTCGGTGATCTGTTTTCATCTGTAAGTGTTCTGGTTCCCTAGGACAATTACATCTCGGCCGCCTTCTGAGTATGTGTTGGGAGTGGGGATGTCAGTCTTATCAGTGTTTGGCTGCTTGCTCTATACTTCAGCTTTCAGAAAGGACTGCTTTTCTTGTGACCTTCACCTCATTTAGAAAAGTAGGGAAGATAACCTGAATTTTCTCTAACAAGAGAATGCAGTGTGTCTTCATAACTTTGTGTAAATTTCAATCTAAGGAGATGGCAGTTTCTGCTGAGTCAGAAATTAAACTTACTAGTGTTGGTTTTTCCTCTAAGGCATTTGTTCCAGGTGGAAGAATTCTTCTGATACATTGATGTCCTGGGGGTGGGGTATGCTTGCAGATCAAGAACTTCTGGGAGGACTCTTTTCTACTTGTTTTCCTTGTGTTCCTAAAGCATATGAAGTTTAGCTAATTCACCACAGGGGTAAACTGATGTATGAGACTGACTGCAAAGGCAGAACACTTTGTGACAGTCATGGTGTGCTCCACTAGAGCTCAAGCGATACTGGTGACCTCCACTCCTTTGAGGAGAACACTAGAGCTGAATTTGCACCAAACTGCATGCTGCTGTCAAAGCCTCTGAGCATGCTGCTGTCTTCCTTTAGGGCCTTCGATAGAGTAATTCACGCACGATGTCAGTGTATATAGGGACAGTCACTGCAACAAGGAGATGATGTTGCTTCCCTATTTCCAGACCGATTTGTCTATAAACATATTAATTACCTGCCTTCCAGTCCTTCTTCCTCCAGAGTCCCTGAAAGACTGTGGCGGTGTCTGCGAGGAAAGTGCAACTGTGTACCCTTCTGTGGCCAGTAGGAAAGGATGTAGAGAACGTAAGGGTGGTACAATTTCTGATGGGCGAAGTAACGTATACCTTTCAGAGCTTGTACGGTTAAACCCAGTGCGAGCCTGCTAAAATCTAGAAGCTGTATCTTGAAGAATTCTTATAAATAAGGCACATCTTTATACTGATTAGAAACTCTAGAGTGAGGAATACCTGCTGCATAAAGAAATATTGCTGATTAAAGAACTAAACTGAGGGGACAGGTATGGAAAAGGAAGGGAAAAAGTGTGACATTATGATTAAGATTTTTGGGCCCAAGATTAAGAAAGCTAGTGGAGCAGAGAATGTTGTTAATCAGAAAATGAAAGCTTTTCCTAGAGGAAACCCGAAAGATGTGATGTCTCAATGTTTATTCTTTTTTATTCATTCAGTCTGGGGGAGGGATTTAAGTAAAAAATTAGAGAATTGGTGGGGAAAAGCTGACATCATCCTTTGAGCTCTCTTTAAATGCTCTGGCATAAGAAGAGATTGAAGAAAAGTAAATCAGTTGGGGGATTCAAAAGATAAGCAACAAATTGCTCCAGAGGATAGAACTCATTTGCCTCAGTAAAATTGTAACCAAAATGGTTGTAACCAAATACTTGTTGCTAATCTCTTGCTGATTTCATAAATGCACACCGTCTTTCATAATAGGAACAAAAGTAATAGAGAAGAAACCGTGCTTCAGCGCAAAACAGCTGCTAGTGCTCCTCCACCTCCAAGTGAGGAAGCAGTGTCAAGTAGTTCTGAAGATGATTCCGGGACAGACAAAGAAGATGAAGGTGCTGTTTCTCAACGTTCAACTCCAGTAAAGGTGACTGATACAGGAGACAATACCAAAATGACAGAGGTAAGAAATCATTGTGGCAGGCAAGAAGGCTAATCATGGACTTAAAATTCACATTTCCTTAAAAAACCAAACCAAAACAGTAAATGTTATAGAACAGTCAGAAGTAAAGCACTGAGAAATTAAGTGAAAAAAGTTCTCCTGTGTAATTTCTTTGTGTAGATGTTAGTACAACTGCTTATAAAACTGCTGTTCTTGCCTCGTGATAGCGAAACACTATTTTGAAAATAACATTTTTCATAAAATGAAAATTGCTGTTAAAAACCTATGGCATTTGAAAGGTACTCTGGTCATGTGTTGTCCATTGTATAAAGCATAAAATATATATATGTTAGTGTGTTAGTTCAGAGCAGTAGTGCTCTTCTATCTTTGTCCCTTACCATGCTCTGGCTCACGTCATGCAGTGGTTTTGGAGCATGCAAGGAGCATGAAACCTTTTGGATGAAACTAAACTGGGAGATGTTTCTCCAGGAATGTACCCGATCTACCTACCTAATCAACTTTTAGTCTATGGGAGCTAATCTGGAGCAAACCCCCTGGAAAGACATGTAGTATGGATCTGAGGTCCTGAGCACCACCTCTTTCAATGACAAATCTATTCCTTTGAATGATGCCACCTGCCTAGGTGGATATAACTGTAAATTAATGTTCAATCTGGCTAAATTTCAACCTGATTTATGTGAAGATTTTTACATTGCTGTTTCATAATTGTTTGGTAAGACATTTAGAAAAAAAAGAAACTAACTCCAAAAGCATGCATGATAAAGTTGTCACATTGGTCCTATGCTACTGTTACTACTAAGGTTGAAGATAATGGCAGGATAATAGTGAAATCATGTCTGCACAGTCATATAAAGAGAATGCATATTCTCAATTGTGGGCTATTAATCTTTTTGTGCTAGCATAACTCCAATTCTGTTGGAATCCCTTGGATGCCAATCTAATGAAAATACTAATTTGTATGAAGTATTATGGAAATATCTATTTTATTAATTCATGTTAACATTTCTTCACATTCTTCCTTGTAGACAGCCCTTTTGGGTACTACTGAAAACGTCTTAGCAAAAGGATATGCTAATGGAGGCTATGAAAATTTGGAAAATAATTATGTTGTTTTGGGGGGAGGGGGTTGGCGTTTGTGGGGGGTGGTTGTTTTGTGTGGTGTTGTTTTTTTTAGTCACAGCTAATTTAAATGGTTCTAGTGTTGTGCTCGCACACGTTACCACTTTTGAAGAAACTCCAGTATTTATGACCTTAGTCAGTATAAAATATAGCGCCTCATAAGCAACAGAGAATAAAACTGCCTTTTTTTCTGCTGTAATTCAAATTTTCATTTAATTTAGTCTTTAGCCTAGGGGTCTGGTTTCTCGGATAATGGATTTTCAGCCTTCTGTACAACACTTTCTTCTTCCTAACCTTAATGAAGCATTTTCAATAAAATAACTCTGAATTCTTGTGGTATTAACTTTGGACAATTGGAATTAATTTTTATGCCAATATAAGTGCATTTATTTATGTTTATGCAAGACATTTTATCTGATAATTTTCTATTATCTCTGAATAAGAGTACCTGTTTTCCAACATGTCAGAGTATTTCTAGATGGGTTTTTTTAACAACATAAATCCAAGCTGAAATTTTATTCTTGATTCTTACCATTGCACAAGTTACCTCATTTCAGTTTTTCCATTTGTGGATTGAACACACTTCAAGACTCAGACCTAAGATATCTTTTTTGAGATTTTTAGGATGCTTAAATGAAAGATGCATGTAAACACAACGTATGATTTAAGATAGCATTGAATTTTAATGGCTTACAATTGGGTGAGCTCTTCTGATTCTTGTAGTAATGCACATGAAGAAATATTTTCCATTTTATTAGCACCTTTTCATGCATAGAATTTTAATTATAATTTGCATTGTTAATTTATGTCATTGCTTATTAAATTTGCAGCGTTGAAAAGGATTACCTATTCAGTTATGCTGAATTGCTATGTTAGCCATTAACTTGTGTTAGTGGCTGCCTGCCATTGTAAATTTGTTTATTCTCCTTAAAAGTACAAAGTTGCTCATAGATACTGTTTGAGGGCACAATGTTTATGGAAACTTTCTTTTCAGAAGCCAAACAGAAAGGTAATTTTAACGACTGCGTTAGACATGAGATTTTAATATGTTCACCAGCTGATCTTCATTTAGCTTGTGAAGTGTTGTTTTGCCATTACCAGGCTAAGCAGAGCATCAGATACAGGCTTTTCAAAACATGATTTTGAATTATTTTTCTGGCAGTGGCAATTATATGTTGTGTCTACACACGTAGCTAAAAAGTTTATAAAGAAGACCCGTAAGGAGGGTTTCAAAACTTGGTGGCTAAACTGAATAATGTAACAAGAAACAGAACAACTATGACCAGAAAAGATGATGATCTATCTAGTTGATTAAATAGGTGTTTATTTTCTAGAACTGGCAAACCATACAAATGTTTCAGATTTTTTTTTCCTCAAGTTAAGCTTAAGTTAAAAAAGAAACTTTAATGAAGAATGCACTTAAGACCCTACACTTACAAACATTCCGTTTTATGTCTCTGTTAGCTGAACTGACAACTTTCTAGCACTCTAACCAGGGTCAGTCTGCACTTCACTCTTTTCTCATTTGGGAAAATGGATTGTGTTTAGTATTGTTCAAAATTACTAAAAGTTTGGGTGAAAAACAGTATAGTGTGGGGTATTTTTTGTGTGTAAAAGAGTTGATATTTGTAAGCTTATATTTTTAGGTGAGATCTTGAGTAAATATGGTTATAAATATGGTTTATGAGTGGATGTTTGGTCAGGGATTTGGATTTTGGTGGTTATTACATCAGCACTGCAGAGTAGAGAAAAAGTGTATCGTTACACGGGCAGCGGGGAGGACATGACCCAAACAGCTAGTTCCTTTCTATTTATAGTTCACAGAAGTTGATAATAAAATGCTTTTATACCTCTGGTCAGAACATACTTTTCCTAAATTGTTCTTTGACTTTGGATCATTTTGAACTAAAAGAAAGCTATTTTTATAGTTGACTTACTTGCAGTCACACACCTTGTCAGTAAACCCCTCAGTCAGCGAAGTATTGCATGTGCATTGAATCCTTGTTATAGCTGAGTGACGTGATTATGTAATGTATAGAATAAAAATATTGTTCAACCTGAAATTTGTAATTATTTCAGAATTGACAGCAGGAAGTGTGAAAGCAAATGTTCATCTGACAAAGTGTTCTGAACAGATATGATTTATTCTATATTGAGTTTCAACACAGAACAAAATTTAATACCTACATCATTATATGTCCTATAAATATAATTTATTCTCCTAATATGTTGTTTTATCTGATGTTATCTTTCAAGAATCCTTTCCTTGTTGAACAAATATCTTGACTACTATTTTTAATAAAATATTTTTATTTTAAAAAAAAACAGACATGCACAAGCTAAGATTACTATGTGTATGAGAAACTTGTTTGGTTTTGCCTGCACTTTTGAAATTATTTTCAGGTTTAGAAAGAATTCCTTGCTTGACAGTAAGCTTCTCTTTGGATGTTGTTATGGTATCCTCAGTCTGAATCTTTCTTCTTATGTTCCAGAATGTAGTACAATCAACAAAAGATGTGTATGGAGTCAATCTTTCAGATGTTCCTTCAGAGGATGATCTCACAATATACGCTAGGTGAGATAAATTTCTGGTGGTAATCAGTAAAAATAATGGAAATTGGTTAAATACAGCTTGTCAAAGTGCTACCTTTGATTAAACTTATTTAAATTATAAATTGTAGAGAGATCTGTATATATGTATATCATTCTAGCTTTAAAATCAAACTGTAGTCAGATGTCTGTGTCAACTCTGATTTCAGTGGAAGTTATGCAGATGTCTCCAAATGCAAAATTTGGAACATAAATCGAATGAAAGGTGATTCAATAGAAATACCTGTCACTTAATATAGTCCTAGAAATGAATAAGCAAATTCCATATTAGGAGTGGTTCCATGGTTCTAAGATTTGTAGTCTGTGATTTTTGCATTTTTCAAATGTTGAATTACACTAATTCAAATCAGTCACAAGTAAAATAGCCTCTTCTGTAAAAATGCATACAGAACAACAGAAGATAAGTCTTTTTTTCACATAATGTCTTATTCATAGAGATATGTGTTAACTGTTGCCTTTTACTCAAATTTAAATAGTTGTGTGACTTTTAGTGTTCAAGGAAAATTACTTTTCTGAATAATATTCACCCTTTTTCTTGAAACATCTTGGCCCTTTGAGCTCGACATAAAATAATATGGGTTCTATAGGGAGACCTTGAGACCGTTACTAAATCTGGTACAGACTATGAGGAGAAAAGTGGTCAGAATAACTCACAGTGTAGAAGCATGGATATCTAAGTGACAGAGATTTGTAGTGTAAGTTTCAGGAGAGGGAGAAGTCAGCCCTTGCCATTATTGGAGCTTCATGAAATAATGACATGCAAATACATGTGGTGTGTGGGTTTACCTGTGTGTATATATATGCACAGCAGTAAGTGAAGTGCGTGTAATAATGTGCTCTTACACACTGCCTTTTGAACAGCATCATACTACCACTTGTTCGTAATAAATGGTTTTGTGAGTTCAAACCGTACACACAGGAAATGAGTAAAGATACGGCATAGCGCAAGACAAAATACAGCTCCTTAGGTGGTCCAGCAAGTTCCCACTCTGTTCCTGCACTTTGAGGTAAACTCTTACAACGTGAGGCAGCGTGCTGCACGGCACCTGCAGGCTGTCCTCAGGAGCTGGGAGCTGCCGGCTTACTGTGAGCAGCTGGAGGTCAAAGTTAGTGGGCGAGCATCAGTGTACCACCTCCCAGCTCCAACTGCACAAAAACTTCTGCTTTTATTCAAGGGTAACTGGGAATTTCATCCTTTATAAGGCAGATTGTCATCACTCCTGCAGGAGCAATGAGCTGTCAGGTCCCCAAGAGCAATCAGCAAATTAATGGTGTGTTTCGCCAACAAAAGGCGAATGTATCAGGAATGCTGTTTCTGACTTGCCGTCGCCCCAGATAGAGCTCTGGCTATGTGTTTCCATTGTTAAAAAAATGTGTAATTGTTCTCAAATTCTCTCCTCAGTATGACAGAATAACACTGAAGCCAAAAAGGAACTGGTTCAAATCCCCTTTTTTTCTTAAATCAGAAATTAATTTGAACCGTTTTAAATTTTTTTAACTCAAACCAAAACTGAACTGGAATAATTCAGTTATAGATGAACTAGAACTGAACTGAGAAGTTACTTACTCTGCTCCCTGATGGAGGAGATTCTTCCCTGAACTGCACTCTTTTTCTTTGAAAACTAGTCACAATAATGGGAATTCAGTACTGGAGATCAGTTGAAGAAATTTAGGTCCAAATTTGAAGACCGTCTTAGTTCCTAAAGGCTTATAATGCTGTTGCCAAGAGTGATTGCTTATGCAAGACACCAGGAGTGCAAATCAATTGCATTCCTTAATCAACATGCTGAGCAATTGGGAGATAGTACACTTGTATGGGGTTGAGGAGGACATTTCTCATTAGCTCTGCAATTTTTAACTTCACCTATGCCTCTAACTTTGGTTCTTTATTTTAAACACTAGAGGATAGATGCCAATTTGACAATTAGCCTTTGGTATACCAGATCGTTCCTGTTCTGCCAGTGGCCCAGTGGGAGCTGGGGTCTGCTACAAGTCACTTTGTCAGAGGAACAGCTCTGTGAAAACATCCAGAATTGCAGCAACTTCCCATTTTATCGGTTTTTAGGCTGGACTAACATTCAGCCTGTTGTTACAATAGTGCTGTAAACTCCACGGGGGCTTTGAAGCTCCCTATTCATATCCTTTCCAAGACAAAAAAAAAACCTTGTGTTTATTTCATTTCCCTCAAGCAATGGAGTTTTTAAAAATATAACAAGTGCAATTTCCTTACCTCTTTTAGCTAACAAGACATAGTGCTATTTATGGTCTGATGTGCTGATTTATGGGGAAAGTATAGATTTTACTGACATCCTTTATTACAATGTACATTGTTTGAGAATAGCAGCAATTTATTTCACAGTATGATTAGAGTTGTCACTTCAAGTCTTTTTCTATTATTGTAATAAGGGGAATGGAGATGTAAGATCCTGACTCTACTTGACATCGTCGGACACGTTACCTGGGTTTTTTTTCTTTATTACCATCAGGGACTTGCAGATTTAAAGTATCTCAGGTTAAGTTACTTTACGTAAGCTGATCTATATTAAGTATATATGCAAATGAAACTTATTTGAATCTGTTTAGCCCATTTTCACTGATGACTGAGATCATTTGTGTTAATTCTTCTGAAAGCAGAAATCACAGAATGACAGATTGTTGAGGTTGGAAGGGACAGGAGGCCTCTCAAATAATTTGAGGATGTACATTGCAGATCAACTGGGCATGGTGTCTTATTGCTGTCTGGTAACTTGCTTGTGTTAATTTAGGCCTTGTTTGTTTCAAAATATTGGATAATTTGAATCAATTAATAAAAATATTTACACCTTTAGTTTGCTTTTATTTGCTTTTTAAAGCTTGTTTCAATAGCAAGCTCCTGCACTAGCAGATCTTAATTATCTTTATTTCCACTTACGGTTCTCTTATTTAGAAATGTAAGTATTTATTCTTTCAACATCCAAAGTGATGTCACGTGTTTCTGAGGCTTTTGTTTCTACAGTATAGAATCTGGAGATGAAAGAAAAGTCACAATAAGCTGTGTAGGAATGTATTGTTCCTTTGTCTGCTGTACGTGCAATTCCATGCAATTGCTCTTGCACTGTTAATTCACCCCGTTAAAATGTAGTAAATATTTCTAAAATAGACCAGTAAGACTATTTTTAAGCTAAATGGAAGCTAACTATCAAAAAACCCCCTTCCGAGTCAGAAAATTAAAGTGTTAACATCACACCTAACATCTCCTTCTATTTTCAGTAGCAGAGATGTGTTGGAGAGTAAACAAGTGTGAGATAACTACAGATACATATACTTGAAACCCTCTGACTTTTCAAGTGAATAAGATTAGTGATTAACATTTTTTTTAAATTTTGCTCCAATTCATTACCAAGAAAAAAGCCATAACAGTATTTTGCATCTTCAGTGCCTTCCAGCAAATATTTGGAGACTGGGTAATTCTCCCAAAACATTGTGCTTGGAAAAAAGTGAGCTGGACTGACAGCGTTTCAGCTGAATAAACTAGATTGAATTTGGCTGAGGACTGACTTAAATCTGAAACTTGAGAGACTCTCTGTCTCTCCCGTTGACTTTTCCCGTAGGCTATTCATCTGATTGCTTTGAAAAAGGCACAGGGAGTTGACAGTGGCGAGCTGCCAGTTCCATAGGAGCAGAGGCCTGTTCCTATCCCATGACATACCAGGGGACACCAATTAACAGTCAAACCTTTTTCAAGCTGAAAGAAGCTGCTGAATTCTCACATGCACCCCCTGCCAGGTTTTAAAAATCTCTCTTGTTCACCAGAGAGGTTGTTCATGATCAGTGACTTATATAACACTTTTTTGTTGTGTGTGTGTGTGTAATTTTCTTTCATTTGTTGAGTTTTGGGGGATAGTTCTTTTACTTTCTTTGATTTATTCTCCTATCTACTCCTTTCCCCAGGTTTGTTCAGCTGGGACAGAGTCAGCATAAACAAGACAAGAGCAGCCAGCTATTTTGCTCAAAACACCACTTGGATAGGGTTATAAATTTGTAAGTACTTTTTCTTTTTCCCTTTAGCCTATTTTTTTTTTTTGCTTTTTGTCATTAGACCTGAAAAATCATCAGGTAAATTTACTGTTAAATTGTCTGAGAGTCATACTTCTGTTGCTTTTACTGCATAGGGGCATTCAATGCATAGCATGAAGAATTAGGTTCCTACTTCTCCCTTGTAACTTAAAAAAAATTGCATTGCTTTTTGTGGTTTGTTTTTTGTTGTTGGGTGTTCTGTGTGTGTTTTCGTGGAGGTTTTTTTTTGTAGTGCCAAGATTTTTGTATTCAAAATTCTTAGCAATCATGAGTTCTCACAGCTACTGAGTTTAAAGGGGAATTTGTTCTTGCTGTGATTGCTTTTGAAAGAGGTAGTTTGAAAGGGATTGGTTGGCCTGCATATTCGTCATTAAAAAAAAAACATTCAAAGTTGAAACTCAGTCTTTAGTGTGCAGTTACCTGAATTTATTTGTTCTGAGAAGGCTCGGAGTGGCCTGTATTTGTTTTAGTGGACATTTGAGGAGTCTCGAGAGGTCAAATGGGATATTTTTATATTTTTATTTTTCTGGTGAGTGGGCAAGTGGTGGAGAGAGTAGGGTAAAGTAGAACAGATTCCTGCTTTGTTTTGTGTACTCAATGCCCATCTGTGTCACTGAAGTCGGAGGATCTATACTACCTTTAATCAGTATACAGAGTGTTTTAACTGAACAAAAGAGCATCTTCAATCTTGCATAGATGTTATTATAACAATTAGTCTGCTAGGGAGGTCTCAGAAGTATCTCCTTGGGGTTTTTTGGTTGTCTGCTCTTTGTTAACATACGGTTTTATGCATTTGTCAGTGATACTTTGGGCTGATGAGGAAATTTTTTTAAACGTTTCATTTGTTATAACGGATATATTTTGTGTCTTGTTCCAAACAGGTAAGTAGTTGATGGTAGGTTGTAAGGGAAGATCAAGCTCCGAGTGCTTTTTGTCAATGAAACACTTGACTACTTTAATCTCAAAAGATTATTATGTGAGCCATATTCAACAAAGCCAATTGTGGTGGGATGATAGGAGGATTGCTTTCTAGGGATATCTGCCATGTGGAATAACTTCTATGTATTCTGTTGCAAATAGAGTAACTTTCCATTACTATGAAAATGTTATGAAAAATAACTCTAACATTAGAATTATAATATGTCCATATGTTTAATTTTTACTGAAATAAGGAATTTAACTGTTTATGATTATGAATTGATTATTGCTGTACAAGAATGGCCTCTAGTGATAGGTCAGGTGGTTTGAATCTTTTCTTAGTACTAGTATAAAAAAGGGTCATGATATTATCCAAATTATTGAAGCAGGTCTTGGAGTATGGATGATCAACTCCCAACTTCCCAGTTGACATCTTCCTGGTATTGTAGGCAGCTTAAAGTTTCACCAAGGCAAGTTTTCATTTACTTTTGTCTCCGGGGGACACAACCTCTTATCCAACAGCACGGCCACTCCATAGAACTGCAGACCTTTACTGCAATCCCTTGACTTAGAGAAGCCTCAGCTTTGTTTCCTGCACTGGCTCTAGTCCATTCTCTCTGTGCTGGTGAAGTGAGGGAACCTTGAACACAGCACTTACCCAAGGAGGGGTAGAGACTGGAGGGTGTCTCAGTGGGGCTGAGGGAGCAGGATAACATGAAACAGATTTGTCATTGTGTATGAGATGATACTGCCTAATATCAGTGCTTAGCCATTTGGTATTATATACATTTAAAGTGATGATACCACTGTGCATGGTTCGTCGTTAATAAGCTTACACTTTGTAGGTGAATGCAGTTTTATAATAAAATATATCTGATGGGTATTAAAATAGTAACTTAGATTGCAAACTGTAAAACTGTTTTGAAAAATGAGGGAACTGCCCTGAATGTTTTGAAGGGAAATTATTATTAAGAAATTTTTTTATAATAATAGGAATATTTTTTTTCTATGAACGAAGGCGATTCCTTTTGTGTAATTGCAAAATCTCCTAGCATGTTTGACAGTGTAGGAGATAATTCCTTTCTTGCCCCCTTAAAGTAGACTAAATTATTCCCCATGCTATGCTGCTGTAAAATGAACATATTAAAGAGTCTATACACATAATTCTGGTGGGTTTTGGGTAGTCAGATGTTCATTTTTCTCCTTTCCCAAGTGTAATTTCCACGTGTTTCCAAATAGCAGAAGTGTAAAAGTCATAGAGCACACAAATCTGTCTCCTGTCACTCCTCAAGCCATGTAGATCATCTTTCTCTGACAGTTCTACCAAACACACTCTTCTGTGCAGATATGAGAGGAAACAGTTTAGTCAGTATTTTATTTTTTTAAATTTTATTTTTTTCTCTGAAAGTATATCTTTATACAGCTTTAAAATTTTCCTCAACTTTTGTTCAGGAACTTTTTAAAAATTTTAAAATACTGTTTGGACAGTGACAGATTGCTCTTTCAAAAGTCATAAATGTAGCCGTTCTTTAAAGGCATGTTGTTCAATTCTGAAACAAGGAAGCTTTCTCTTACAGAGTTAGAAATTGCTTCTCTGAATCAGGAATTTCCTTGTAGAATAGTAACTTTTTAGAAATAAAATAGCATGAACGTACCATATTCAAGATTAAATGAAGAGAGAGGGTTTTCAGTAATAGCAGCTGAGGCACATCTCGCACTTGTTGGACTCTCTATTTCCTTGTTTCTCGAGGAGCACTTGAAGCAATTGAAAAATTATGGTAACTTGTATTAATTTGATGTTAGGTGCATTTTAAATTAAAAAAAAATCTGGCAAACTTGATTCTCCGCTAGTGCCTTCTAAATACATGTACAATCAAACCCCAGTCCTTTTCAGAGTAAAATGAAGTAGTCAGCCTAAAACTTTGGTTTCTCATCAGCAGTGAGATATAATTTAGGCTCAGGTTACTTGCTGCTATCTCCACACTTTTCAAGAAAATCTTTTTTTTATGTATCCTTTTTCGATCTTAAAAACAACCTCACAACCTTAAAAAGGTTTAAGGTCTTTCTACAAAAGAAATATTTCTTAGTTTTACAGTGTCACTTCAGTGATGTTTAAGAACTCGAATATACATTGTAGAAATACTGAAGCAAGGCTTCGGGCTTAAAGTTATAAACAAAGTATAGATTAGAAGCAAAAAAAGGATACTTGAACAGGGACTACAGTGATGCAGTGAAATAATACTGAAAAGGAGTGGAGAATCCGGAAGGATATTGAAGTTCTTCTTTTTGTTCATAGGAATTCCATGAAGGAAAAAAAGGGTAGAATTTTAGTTAGAGCTAAACAGAGCTGGACTACTTTTAGCACAATCTATTATTATGTATGTGAAGAGAGACTTTTAAGTATTGTAGCATAATTACTGTTGGCTGTCGCAGTGCACCTGTTCCTAGTTCCTCAGGACTCCTCGTGGTGTGGTATAAATAATACTGTAGAAAAATATACTCTCAGTCGCTTTCCAAATGTACGTCTTACATCTAGGACTATGAGAAGCGGGATTCCCTCCTGAACAGGGAATCAAGCGTTTTGATTCACTGCAGCACTTCTGGAGGAGAGTGCTGTGCCTGTGCCCATTGTGTCCTACGCAATATAGCAACGGTGCTGGTCCACCAAATTTAATTCATCCGTAGGTATCTACTCTCCTGTTTGGTTTTGTGGGGTGCTGAGGATGCTCAAGCAGAACGCTTCAGTGGGTGATATCAGCAACATGGTCCGGGGCTATGTTCTCCTTAAATATTTGAAAAACATACCCTGTCTTCAGGGATCTATCATATAGTCCCGGTTTTGAAAAGTTCCCTTGATGTTAAACGTTTAATTTTTGTATTTCTTATTTTTTAAATCAAAACTACCTAATTCTGCTTGTCATCCAAGCATTGATCAAACGTGACTCAAATTGCGTAGCAACTAACTAACTACAAGTTTGCAGCTAACTATGTACAAGTAGTATATGGACCTTTTCACTGTTTGTTTCTGTGTACATGCACATTATATACATTATTTTCTCACTAAGACAAAAGTAATGAAGTAAATTTCAGTGAACAATGGAGCACTCTGTATTTTCCATTTTTATTAATGAAATGCTCTACTGGAGTATTTTTAATCTACAATACCACTTTAAATTATAAAATTAAAAATAGAGTAGTACATTTTCGAATTTTAATGAAGTTTTTTACAACCCTAGTTACTTTTGGAAGCTGTTAGCTCAGTTTAGAGCAATTCTCTTGTTCATTCAGTACTTCCACATGACTTTGTTAGTATAAGGTCCATTTTTTGGAGGAGTAGATAAAAATAGCTTTGTATTTGTAAACACGGTATTATCACTGCTTTATAAGTATACTAAAGAAAAGGTTGGTATTGCACTTGTTACCTTCCTGCCTATTCACATCCTAGGAGTTCTTGGGGGTTCCTTATATGGAAAGGCAGAAGTAAATGAATAAAGGATATTTAGAGTGTTAAGCATATTTATTTTTTACATTAAACCCATGCAAAATATCTAAATAGTTTCTTGACACTGCTATGGAAACAGTGAATCAAAAGACGTTCACAATTAGTCAACAAGCGACTGGAAATTACAAGTTATCTTGGATTCTCAAGCGTGCTGATAGTTTCACAGTACAGTGCTTTTTTGCATGCTCTCTGCCTCAAATGTGCACCCCAATACATTGCTCTGCATTAGAAAGTTAGATAAACTTCAATGAAAGTGTTTATTCATAAAGTAGGGAATTGTTCTGAATATTCATGGAGAACATAGGTGAAGAAATTGTTTATATTCTGTCATCTGTTTACACTAAGCTTAAATCACAAAGGTCTCCTATCTAGTTACTGTCTTCTCCTGATAAGGTGACAGTCAAGGTTTCCTTTTTGAAAAAACCACAACATATTCTGCACTTCAACAGAGCACCTTCTTGCTAGACAGCCCTTTGTCAGAGCGACGTTTAGTCTTCAGCGAAGTCTTTTTTTATCCTTAGTCTCCACTTGAAATCTCCCAGAAGGGTCTGAATAGATGCTGTGTTTTTACTTACAACTCATTTTCTTTTTCCTTTTCTTGGAAACAGGCTAGCTGTGTCTCTTAATTAAAACAAGACCTACTTCAGCTCCTTGGAGATGTAAATATCTGTGTTGCATTGGGAGTCATCTGCCTTACTTCCCTCCTTAACTAAAAACTCTTCGCCTCTGTGATGGATGAAAATCTTTCCTGTTTGGAGATTGTTTGGATTCATTTTACTTTGAAATGTCCTGTAGTGGATCTCATACTTCTCTATAGTTGCATATATGATCTAAACCTCCATATACCTCTAAAAGTATGTAGCTCACTATTAACTCTTCATTCAGAGATGAGGATAATTAACTGCTTTGGGTTAACTGATCCAACAAAAAAATCTCATTACAAAAAATCTAGTTTCTCTTGTTCTTTTGACTCATATATATCCACTGTTCTGGTAGTCTAAAATAGCTTTAAAGATTAGTCTTCCTCACTTGATTTGAATCTTTCCTCTTTTTGACTCTCTCAGTATTTTAAAGAAAGCACTTCTGTAATTCTCCAGCATTTCTTGCCTGTGAGAATTCCCTTGAAATTTACTGGTCAGGCTGTTCATAAGTTACCTGGATTTTGTCTTCTGTCTGCAGATGAAAGATTGCCCTTCATTGGGATTCAGAATGGCTTTAGCACTGTCTATGTGCTCATCTCTTGCAAAATGGCTTGACTAAGCTGACTGCTCCTGAGAGTATCTTCATTTTAGAATCTGAGGAAGTGCTTTTAAAGTTATTGTGGGCACTTTCCCTGAAGGTACTTGATACTTCATGTTGGCTGGAAAAGACAAAGGAGTATCAGGAATCAACACCACATAAAATGATTCATTGTCTCATTTTGGGCTTGAATGCTCTGTTCATTTTTAGTCACGCATCTCAAAAAGAATACAACTGGGAAGGGTCTGGGGAAAAGCAATAGTATGATCAAAGTTGTAGAATTCTCCAGAATAGAGCTGGCTCAGGACTGAAGTAAGAGTTTTTTCCAGGCATCTTGGGAAAATGTTTTGAACTCCTTGTGATTCAGATCCCCATGTATGCAGGAAGAATTATCTTTTTCCCATTCATCTGTTCTGTCAGTATTGAGTTCTGAGCTTTTCAGATGAAAAACCTCATGTGCCTAACATTTTTCGTAGATTTGTCAACTGAGATGCTCAATATTATTGTAATAATAAAACTGTTAGCATTCATCGTAATTCTCATTTATTGATGTCTGTTTCAAATAAAAAAAATAAAAATTAATACCTGAATGTTCATACTTGATCTCTGGGTCCTCCATATTTCCTTCCTAGCTACACTGAATCCTGAATAATAAATCTACATGTCAAATCTCATACCATCCATTAATGTTAAAAACAAACAAACAAACAAACAAACCTGCAGCAGTGGGATGCATACCTTCAGGATATGTGAATTGTGATGAAATTTAGCCATCATTTTTCAAAACTGAAGGGTTTTGGTTTGGTTTTTTTAACCTGAAAAAATACTTTGAGCTATAAAACCATAGTTCAGTACAATTCTGACTTGACACAGACCTTGCTGTCACTGCAACATACATAAAAATTTAGTTTGTCTGTGTCTGCTGACCACCTGATTTAGCATTTCTGTATGTCATGTATTAAAAGCATAAAGCAGTAGTCTCACAAGACTAGGAAGAAAACATTTGGAGTTTTATAACTGGTCTTAGATGCTTTTTTTTAATGTGTCAACATATATTCTGTTATTAAATTTGCCTTTTTCCATATTTTAAATAACTTGTATCTTTTACTACAGTGATCACTGTTAAAATGCTTCAGAAGTTCTGCAGTTTGAAGCTTGCCCCTTTTTTTTTTTTTTTTTTTTAAATTTTGTTTAGGGATTAGTGGGCTGGTGTTTCTCACTTTTGCCTATGAAGTCTCATTTTGATCCTAATGTTTGCAGCATTGAAATCATGTCCTCTAAAAATGTGACCGTAACAAATTCCTGTGAAGTATTACAGGAAATCTAGTTATTTCTACACTGTATACTACGGTTTTGTTGAATTTGGGATTTTGTAGTGTTAATAGTCTCTAGCAAAACCCAGAAAGGACTAACCTATATGCTATCTTAGCTTATCTACTTTTAGACTTTTTAATGAATATGCTCATGACCATTCTTCAACCTGTCCCTCTGTTTTCTCTGTGAAGTGATACATTTATATTCATCAATTTAAGAGTCTTCTTCAAGCAATCCTGTTTGAAAAAGTACGTCTAAGCTTTTCCTTTCTAAAAAGAAACACAATGTTCCTTCTTTTTTTTTCTTTTTTTTCTTTTTTTCTTTTTTTTTTTTCTTTTTTTTTTTTTTTTTTTTTTTTTTTTTTTTTTTTTTTTTTTTTTTTTAGTTCTTTTGATACTTGTTTCGTCCTGTGCTACCCCTAGGTTCCTTTGTGTGCTTGATCTTTACATTTTGAATTTGCGGTCAGTGGTAAATCATCCCTACTTAAAAGATTTATCTTTCCTCAGAGATCACCTTTCTGGATCAGATGTTCTGACCTTCTCTCATATTCCTTCTGTCTGCACTGTAGAGAAGCTGCTTCTAATTTGGATCGTAAAATGCTCATTTAGATGTACACCTGTGTAAAGAGAGAGTCTCTTTCTTCTCTGCAGCTCCATTGGAGTTTTATGTTGTGGGACCCGGATGCAGTCTAGGTTTTCTGCTGCTCCGTTTGGTTGAGATACAAGTTGCAGTACTATTGGACAGAGAAGGTTTCCTGGTTTTCAGTCCTCTTCACTCACAAAGGTGACTGAAACTTTGTTGTATAGAGGTGTTGGTGTCTAAGGAAGGAAAAAAACCTGGATTGCCAGTTTTGTAGGTCAGATATATTTGCCTAGGATTCAAACAAGGCAACAGAGTACATTTTGTCTCCTCCTTTAGATATACTTTAGAGACTTGAGGAGAACTAATCAATGTTGAAACAAATGTGGTGGCTTTCTGGTGACTGCTGTATATCTGAGAGCTAAGCACATCATCACTCACTTTTCCTTCAAAGTATGGAACCTCTTTGTTGTAACTGAAGATTTTAGATGTATTTTCTTTCACCAGGAAGCCTGTCCACACATGGGATAAAAGTAACTGTACTTTGCATGTCAAGGGTGCTAACCTTCATGACATCATGTTTACATTCCTACTGATGTAATTTTCATTGGGAGGTCATAGAGCTACAGGTCTCTAGGGAGATCTGATGGGTAAGTCATAAATAATGTGCTCTCCTTCATGACTCTATTGTAAGATATTAAACTGATTAAGTAGATTAGATTTTTACATGAATAGTGTTAGAGAAATTAATTAAATGACTGGGTAATACAAGCACTCTACAAATAGTTACAGCTTAATACAGGGTGATTAATTAAAATTGGCATGCATGAACGTGTGGTTCTTTCAATATATTCTTATCATGTTGAAGGAAGTAGGTGGAAGAATTGAGATTTAGTTACTAAATGCTCAAAATGAAATACACTTTGCTGTCCAGTTTCCATTGTGCCTAAAGAAATTACTTTCGACTCATTAGTGCTTCAGAAATGTCATGTCTAGAAACAAATCAATAAATAGAGAAAGCATCAAACTAGCGTTATGGCTTGCTTTTGGTTTTTGGGGGGTTTTTTACTTTATTGTTCACTTGCTAGTGGATTAAACAGGCCAGCTGCATTTGAGTAAGTGACAACTATTGGTGCTAGATAGTGACGTTGGTAAGTTAGCACAGTGTCCTAGTGTCAAATACCATTGCTACAGTCTTAGCGTGAATACTTTAAACTAGATAAATAAGTATCTGCAGAAGCTGCGGGTGCTTTGAAAAGTAATCTACTTTTAAAGCATCTCGCTATGACTTTAGGTAAACTAATGTTTGGTACCAGTTCTGAAAACACCCACCTTAATGTTGTATAATAAGCTAGAAGAATGTGATAGTGACAATGAGAAGAAACTATCACTCTGCTGGGGGGAAAATTAGAAAGAAAAGGTCAAGTATGATAGAATTTCCATAGTATTATTCATACAGTTTGCCAACAAAAACTAAAATAAAACACTGATTTGGCGAGAGCATAATAGCGGAGCTAGGACTCTTCAGAAGAGTTTCAACTCTTATTTCAAGAGTTTTGTGTTGCTTAAGAAAATCAAAAATGGTAAGCGTTTTGGAAATTTTATCCTAATCATGCAAGCAGGTAACTTGCTTACATTTGTAGTATTTGTTTATGTTCCACTGTAGAGCCACCAAATTCTAAGACTAAGAAACTGAAACAGGAATTGTAATACAATCTGAAATAAGGAAAATTAAAAATATATTCTATGCAGTAAAGCTTCACTTTTTGTAAACTCTTTAGCTTTACTTTTTTCTCTAATTGTAGAACAGCCAAATGTTTCTATGACATAACCTTGCAGATTCTGTCTACATCCTGGTAAAATGTAGCTTGGTTTTAAGTATGCAGCCAAACTCGGTGGATGACCAGTGATTTTATTGTCGCAAATTCAATACTAAGCCTGTATTTGCAATTCTATTATTGTAGTCAAAGTATTATCAATGGAATTTATTGCTATGTAAAATGGAAAAATACAAATTTAAATATGAAATTGAAAAATATTACTTTAATATGGTATATAAAATAAAAATATTTCCATATTTCAATTGTAGTGGAATGTTAGGCATACTGTATTATGTAACACATTGCAGTCATTTTATAAGACTAACAAACATCCAAAATCTGACATATTTTAGTAAAATAAAAGGCTACAAAATAAGGGAGCAAGTTCTTTGGCAGTTTTAATAGAGATCCTAATTTAGAAACAGTGTCAAACATTAGTTTATACTTATAATGCAACTGGAAGATTATTACTGTATTTTATTTAGAGAAGGACTCTGCCATAGTTTGAGTGTTCCAGTTCTTTGGAGTCATCATTCCTTGTTTTATCCCTTTAAAAGAGGAGATTATACACACAAAAATAACTCTTGTCTCTTGAAGAGCACCCAGATAATGAATCATGACTGTGGCTTCTGTGGAATATGACAATGATGCTAATATCTATGAATCTTCCTAACATTTGGGTTGGCCAATGTTTGCTTTTGGAAGTAGTAAGCTTTGACAGTAAGCTGCTGCTGTAATTTCTTACCTTGAGAAGTTTTGAGCCCAAAAATATGCGCCTATGCTTGTACAATATTTAACAATAGCGTTCTGACTTTTTCAGCTACTGGCACTGGCTACTGTTCCAATATGCCTTTATGTAAAATATTTAGAGAATTTGTCTTTGGTAGCTAAAATAGTAGATGGCAAATGAAAAGCTAATTAAAAAAAATAAATCTCAGGTATTAAACACAGTTTGGTCCTCACTGCATTATCGAAGAGGATGGAGAAGACCTTGGAACTCTGCAGTTCGAGGTTGATCAGAAAATAACTAGTGTATGAGGAGAGATGAAATACGCTTGGTTGTATGATAGCGATGTGGAGGAAGCAAACAGAGACTGACTGTTCACCCTTTCTCCCAACGTAAGAATTAGGACCATCCAAGGCCCAGGATAACAAATGAAAGGAATGTCACATCAGACACAAGTAATGGAACTTATTCCCACAGGATTCTGTGTCAGGTACTAGAAAAAACGGTGAAAACCTATGGAAATTACTTTTCATGAAACAGTAGTCTAGTTTCAAATTTTGCCTGAGGTAGGTCCTAAACCCTGGTTGCTCCCATACAGGGGGATATATTGGAGAAGGCATTGTTAAGTACCTGGTCTGTTTTAATAATCTGTCCTCAAAAATTGCTGTTAGTGACTCCATGAGACAGGCTAATTGGCCCCATGAAATTTCGGTTCAACCTAGAAGGAAAGATCTGACTTAGAGAAGTGTTTGGTGTATATGGTGGTTGGAAAGGGAGTCTCTAGAACTGAAGTCTTTGTGTTGTGTGGAATAAGTATTCCACAGCTTGGTTTACAGAGAGTACTTATAAAGCAGCAGTATTTTACTTGCTAGCTAGAAAGGAAATGACCTTTTCCAGCTGAAATAGGAGCTAAAAATGTATGAAACTGATGATTTAGAGAATTCTTTAAAACCTGTATGTCATCTTTTTCATAACCGAGAAATAATTTTCTTTCTTCTGATTAGCATTTGTAGGTGCATTGTATCTACTGTTCTAAATAATCATAGTTCTGTCAGATCATTTTTCCTTGGAGTTCATTTCAAACTTTGATTTCCTCTAAATCTCCAACATTATTGACAGAAGGAGAAGTTAATGCATAGGTTACCTTCAGATGGCAATGTGTTAGTCATTGAATGCTCTGTTGCGGAATTCAAACTGATTGCTATCACACAGGTCAAACATCTGTACTGTGCAACCCTGGGACTTTTTATAATAAATTTCTAAAATATTGCTGGGAAGTGTACATAGTATATTTATGAATACAGCTTTCACAATAGCTGCAGTGCTTTAAAATGAAAGTGATGTACTATGCAATACTTTTAGTATTTATTAATTTATTATGTATTGAGTCTAAATATCACCTTGCTTAGAACCGTAGAATATTATAAATTGGGAAGGACCCCGGAGATCATTTGATCCAGTCCCCCACTCAGAGGAGGACCAAATTAGATGAGGTTGCTCAGGGTCAGGTACCCTTGCATTTTGATTATCCTTAAGGAGGGAGGTTCCACAGTCTCTCTGAGCAACCCATTCCAGTGTTCAGCCACCCTCACAGTGCAAAAACGTTCCCTTGTATCTAATCAGAATGTCCCATGTTGCAATTTGTATTCCCTGTTTGAAATTTGTCTTTTAATCACGCACTCCAAGAAGAATCTGGCTTTTACACTATGTATACCCTCCCGTTAGGTAGCTGCTGACAGCAATAAGGTCCCCCTTGGCTTCTCTTCTCTGGGCTGGACAAACCCAGCGCTTGCAGCTTCTCTTCGTGTGCAGCGTGCTCCGGCTCTCTAGTCATCTTGGTGACCTTTGCTGGATTCATCCGAGTATTTCATTGTCTTGGACTGGAGAGCCCAAGAGTGGTCACAATTCTCCAAATGTGGTAGCTCAAGCCTGAATAGAGGGAGACAATGGCTTTACTTGACTTGTTGCCTATGCAGTTTTCAAGAATTGCAGCTAAAAGACTGGCTTCTACCTTTATGAGTGAGTCTGATTTACAACAGTGCTTAGAAAAGGCCTGACATACTCGGGTTCTTGTGAACTTTCAAACTACATGTGTTTTTCTCATAAAATGAGTAGGTTTAAATATTAGGATTCAACTATAGCATTTATGGTACAAAGCTACTTAAAAAATATTTTCATAAAATATTAGCTGTCCCTGTGTGCAGAGTGCTGTTGCTGATAATAAGTTGTCTGATTCCTGATAATTAGTTGGAAATTTCTTATCTGATAAATCCTTTCTATAGGTTGTTTCAGAGTATAATCGCTTGCTTGTTATAATTGCTGCTAAGCGGATAGCTCAATAAAGTTTTCCTGTTATCTGCTGTAATGCATGGCACAGATCTGTTTCAGCTTGGGTACTTAGTGACCGTAGCAGATCTGAGGAAGGGTGAAGAAATGAGGACAGAGTGGAGGGAAGTGAGAAAGTATTCTGTAATGCGATTAGTGACAACTTACCTAATTACCCTACTTGGAAAGCTAGGTCTTATCAGGTCTGCAGTGGTGGTAAAAATCTAGGTGAATGAATTGTCTAGTGGGAAGTTGCCCTTTCATCGACTCTTGTGTATATTTCAAGGAAAAGAAATACTCTTCTCTCTTTGTGGAATATTTTTACCTGAAGTTCCAAATATTTTGTGTGTTTGTTTTTTTCCAGAATACCCATCTCCTCCTTTTCTCAAGACAATATTTATGAAGTCCAGCCTCCAAGAGCTGATAGGAAATCAATAGAGATTTTTCATGCGCACATTCAGGCTGGAAGAGGAAACATGCAGCCACTGGGAAAAGATGACTTCCTCATGTACAGAGAGTACATTCGAAACAGATATATGTAAATACAAGCTGGATTCTCCTGCCAAGTCTACTGTACTGATAGGTCATAAAAATAATTTTAGAAAGGAAACCTAGTTTGGTATTTTGCAGTAATAAATTTATGATCTAACACTTCTATTTATTTTGCTTTACTATTATAGATTTACAGTATTAAAAGTGATTTAATATCTGCTCTTCAGCTGAAAGAGAAAGTGAAGAGACTAAGGGAATAATCAGAGCACCTACAGTCACTGAAGAGTATGTAACAATTTATGGCAAAGAAAATATTCTATCTTTAGATTTTATATTAACTTCTTACATAGTTATGTTTGCTAGTAAAGTTGAAGTGATTTGTACATAAGAATCAGAAGATTATACTTTTCTTCCTCTTTGTTCCATGACAGCAGACAATCTTTTTTACAACAGCATGTTTTCTGTTATTTCTTGAGATTTTTTAGCAAACTGAGTGCTAAAATGATTCCTTGTGATTTACTGCCTTCTTAAGCAAAAGTGAAAAATGTGTGGCTTATTTCAAAATCAAACCTTTGTAACCCTAATTTGTGTCAAAACTAATCTCACTGCTGCTAGCAGCTACAGAATCTGTGTCACATGCAGGGTGAAAATGGCTTGTGACTAATTACCATGAACTTCTACTAGGAATCTGCGATGAACCACTTACTGACTGCATCTGCAAATGAAGGAACGCTCTCCAGTTTACTGGGTTTAGACTCTTAGAATGCACAAAACCATCCTGTCATTTTTCTGTATGACAGTTGTTATCCTTTTTGCAGCATACTCTTTCCATCCCCGCATTTGTACTCCTGTGAGATGCTTTCAGGTTCAAGCTTACAGCCTCCCAAGAAGTCAGTATCGGTAAGTGAGGTATAGAGACTGGATCAGCTGGGGTGGTCATGCAAGGGGAAGCAGTAGTTGGGTAAGGCAAGACTCAACATCATGCCTGGTGCTAGGTAAGAAGTGGAGAGGCAACAGGTATCTGAAATAGGTTGTTTAATTTGGGCTTGTGAGTAAAACATTTCTCAAATTAAAAGAAAAAAACCAAAAAACCTGTATCATTTGCAATTACAAGCTAAAATCCCCAACACTGCTTTCTAGCCCTTTGCCTTGAAGAATACGGACAGTGTCAGCAGCATCCCTGACAAACCATGTTATTCCACAAGCTTGTACAGACCATATTTCAGGATTTTCTGGAATAACTGAATAACTGTTTTAGGGATGTCAGCCAACTGCATGTACTAGATGTAGAGAACATGTTTGTGTTCGTAGTAAATTGTTCGCAGCCAGCTACCCCAGATTCTTGGCTGCATGCTGCAAACATATTCTGAAAAGGTTTGCATGGTTTATGCAGTAAGTTGCACTTTCGTCAGTAATTCAATGAAAGAAAAGATGCGGTGGATAAAGGGAAAAGACAGAAGTTTCTTGTGATAAAAGTCTTTGTGTTTCAGCGAGTGACTTGTGTGCAGTCAGTGAGAGAACATGGTACCTCAAGCTACCGAAAAATTTTGGTGTCCGTTCTCTTTTATTAATTGATTAATACTGTTTTGAGAGAAATGAATGTATTTTAGGAGATGCAAGAATGAAATATCACTTCAGATAATACTTCATTGCAACTGTCAACGTTGTTTTTCCTCTGGAAAAAAAGCCTGTACTGAATTATTTTGTCCAATATGAAAAATAATTTGAAGAAATAAATACATACTTCGGAAAAATTTAGAGCTGGAGTCCTTATCCTAATGAGGCAAATGCATGCTTTTCTTGCTGCACTTAAACTATTTCAAAGAATGTTTTCTAGACTGTTACAATGCTTATACTTTTGTTGTTCACAGATACTGGTAATTCATAAAAGTTCTTTCAATTCATGAAAGTGTACCACTTAACCGCAGATAAGGCAAAAGATGATGCTTTCTTTTTCAACATGTAATGTTGTTGCAAAATACAGGAACTGTAATAATTTTACAGCTCTGAGAGAAAATATGTTGACACCAGCAATTCAAACACTCCTCAGGAAAAGAGGATTAAAGGTTGGGGTTTGGGGTTTTGTTTTGTTTTTTTATGAAGTTTTGAGAGATGACTGACATCTCAGTCCATTCTCTGCAGTATAATGCTCGGCTTTTCAGTATCTCTCTGAATGTGCGCCGTGACAGTCGGGTCGTGGCATCCCCTTGAATCTTTTAGTATGTATAACTGCTGCTTGTTTCTCCTAGCTGTTTATAGGGGTTTAGGCCACGTGCATTACTTCATATGCTTGGGTATTAATATTCAGGTGGTAGCTTGTATGATCTACCATCACTGTACTCTCAGCAGCCACTAAGAATACTTCAGGGTGCTAAAGTTAACTCTTTACTATGCTCATTTAAAAAAATAAAACAGTACGCAAACCAAGACTCCCAGCTTAACACTGCCTGAATGACAAACTTTCAACAGTCTGACTAGATCTGCTGCCTAATGTGGTAAAGGGTTAATTTAAAAAGAACCCATCACCCATATAACAAGTTCAGTTGTGTGAAGGACTCCAGAGATGCTGCCTCTGCAACTACCTACTTTATTCCGTTCTTGTGATAATAAGGTTCAGTTCTCAACCATGTTAGAAGTTCTGAATAGATGCATATATTTCCCTTTCAGAAGTTGAGGAAAAAGTGTATAAAATAAGTATAAACACAAAAAGAGTGGGCTGTGTTTGCTCTGAAGACTAACGTGGTGCTCTTTTTGACTCTTCAGTGCTAATGACTATCTTTAACATTAAACTATATGGACAAATAAAATATTTATGGCAAATCTGTTGGTTTTCTGCCAAAATATATCTACTTTCAGTGTGTTTGAAGGTTACATCAAAATACCACACTAAAATGTATACCTAGAGAATAATGACTTTGGCATCTTTTCTTGTGGATTAAGGAGGCACAGACCTCGGGTTAGAGCTCCATCATTTCTGAGCCAATGGTTCTTTGATGCCAGTCCAACAGCTTGGGCTCTGTTGTGTGACCCTCTTCAGATCAATAGCTGCGCCCTTTCCCCAGCGCTTTCATGGGAGTTTCCCCTCCTCCTGAGTTTTGCTTCCGCTTGCAAATCACTGACTTTTTGTTCTCTCGCTCTCATTCCTCTCCAGAGAGACTGAGGTGTGACCCTGAAATAGGATCCTTTACATGTGCACGCAGCTGCCGCCACCACAGGGGAGAATGTGAGAGCTGTGCGTAGTTCTGCGATGACATTTGTGGTTGCTCTTTGCTTTGGTATTGAGGTTTTGAGATTTTTGCACAGGAACACAGGAAAGTTTTGCTCAGGCCAGCCTTCACTTGTATAAACTCCAAAGCATGTGACCTATCAAATAGTCATGTTTTACCAACTTCACTTGGGAGATCATTTCATTCTCCACAGGTGTTTTACCCTATCTGTACTCCCTGAATAATTACACATACAAGAGCAGTTCACCGAGGATAAAATTGTGCAGATGCCGTACTTCAATAGTTGCATGAGTGTTGCGTTATGTATATTGTTCCATTTGTTGGCATAGATTGAATAGATTGATCACCTGGAGCCTGATACGGAGAATATATAATGTGCTTGACTCCCAAATGCCTCCCTCTGTCTTCTGTATATTTAGAAAATCTAATTAAAGTTGTCACTTTTTGTGATTATTTAAAAGTAATATGGAACTAGTGCAATACCTTACAAAATATTAATGAAAAAAAATCATACATTGAAATTGCAACCCTTGCAAATATTGATAATCAGCAGTTCCCTACTGGAGTTCTTTATAGGCTACAAAGAAAACTGTTGCAGCTGCTAATCTGTCTACTAGAATCAAGTAAAAGAGTACTGAGAAAAGGCATGAAAAACAATGTTTAGCATTACTGTCTATTTCTGGAGGAGAATACCTGCTTTTTTTCCCATATCTGACCCAAGGTTTGATTATAATATTTAAGTTCCATTCTTTTGAATATTCATTTGTGAAGAATAAGGAGATGGTGTAATAAAGGTAGGACAGGTGAGCAGCACATAATGAACCATCTTTGCTGGTCCGTTTGCATTTTCCCATCCTAGGTGTAGCTGTGCTGCTGGCTGGCACTAAAGCCCAGTGGGGTTTTTAGGCATTACAATAGCCACAGAGTATGCAGTTGTGGTGGTCTTCCCATTTTTGGCCAGCAGCATGTACAAGATAGTGTGCACACTGCAACCTCCAAATCCTCTCAGAAACCCTAGGCCTTGAGAGAGCACTGGATTTTGTATTCCCTGACAGCTCAGGTATGGTGGTTTTTTTGGGGGGTTTGTTTTTTTTTTTTTGGTAAGGGTTATCTTTTGTTGTCCTACTTCCCTTTTTCTTCAGATTTTTAGTAGTTTGTTTTACTTCTCTTCCCCTTTTTTTCTTCACCACCTTGGTTGAGAATCCTTTCTCTTACCCAGGAATGTGCCAAAAGTTGCAATTTGCCCACTGTACCCATATCCTTTTGGAGCTTTCACTTCTTGAAGGAAAATTCTGTATATGTATCCTTTTATTGAAAAACCTTAATGCTTTCTTCAGCAATCTATATCCCTCCTTTTTAAATGCAGGCTGTGCCATCATCTGCCCTGCCTGATTTCCTACCTCCTGTGGTGGCGACCGACGCATGTATTGTCTCTCTTGGGTTCTCTGTGTCTTGGTAACATATTCTTGAGAAGTGCTCTGCTTGGGTACAGGATGTTAGTGCTTGAACAAATTGTAGACATCGCTTAAACTCTTTTCCTCTAGAGAAAGTCAAGCGCTGCTCTGATTAAGAAAGTGTGAGCGTGTTTAAAGTGCTCCCCTCTGATTGTCTCCAGTCCTGCTATAGCAGCACTCTGCATCCTGCTGCATGGAGTTGTCCAAGGGACAGGGAGGCTTTTTTTTTGTGGTTTTTTTTTTTTTGCTTGTCCTCTCCTGAAAGTGGATCTATCCCTTTTGAATAAGCTGGTGTTGGTGCATGTCAGCGTTCACTGGCATGTCCATGATTTTGCAGTGACAAGCCTGGCTCAGATCCCTTAGGGGTCCTTATCCTTTCAGTTCTGATGCCTCTATTCCCTCCCTCTGCCTCTTCCTCGACATTAACAGTGGGCTCAGACATGCAGAGGGCTGGGACTCTCATCGCTGCCTCCTACGGCTGTTACCTGGGCTAAAACCGGCATTAACCGTGCCGCGGGGTTAAGCTCGAGTGCAGGCTTTGCTCCCGCAGGGCCGCGCTTTCCCTCAGTACCACGGACAGCTCCCGCCCGGGAGGGGGCACACGGGGCGGGGGGGGCACCCTGCGCCCACGCAAAACACGACGGCCCTTCTGGCTGTGCTGGTTACGGGGGGGGGGG